>CM069133.1:44158136-44748966 GCA_035221665.1 Okamejei kenojei
TTGTCGTGAGACCTTGGGAGCGGGAGGCTATCGGGGGGGGGTAGGGTGGGACCCACATGTAAAGCCGAACCAAAAAAAAAAAAAAAGGACCGAAGGGGGAACCAAAACACCACACACACCACACAAAACAGAAAAACCACCCCCAACAAAACAACACCAAACAAAAAAAATAACCAAAAACCAAGAAAAAAAAAAAACCCCACCAAAACACACTACAGAACAGAAAAAAAACCTAAAACCACCAAAAACAAACAAAACCCAACAAAACAACAACACAAAAACAAAAAAAACTCCAGGCAACAAAAACAACAGAAACACCCACAAAAAACCAAGAGGGAAGACAAAATGGGGACACCGAAAGACACAAGAAAAAAACGGGGGGGGGGAGGGGGGGGGGGGGGGGGGTGGGGTGGGGGGGGGGGGGGGGGGGGGGGGGGGGGGGGGGGGGGGGGGGGGGGGGGGGGGGGGGGGGGGGGGGGGGGGGGGGGGGGGGGGGGGGGGGGGGGGTGGGGGGGGGGGGGGGGGGGGGGGGGGGGGGACACAAAAAACAAGAACAACAACCAAACAAAAACCCCCACAAAAAACACAAAAAAAAAAAAAAGAAAAAAACAACAAACAATCAGACACCAGCACGGAAGACAAAGAAACGCAGAGTCCAATCACCGTCCCAGCGGTTATGAAGACGGGGGGGGGGGGGCGATGTACTGCATAACCGGCGGTGTAGGCGGGTGGGGGTGGGGGGGAGGGGGGGGGGGGGGTGGTGAGGGGTGGGGCTAGGGGGGGTGGGGGTGTGGGGGCGGGGGGGGGGGGGGGGGGGGGGTTGCCACCGCGGACAACAAAAAACAAGCAAAAACCAAAAAACCAAAACAAAAACAAACCCCAAAGAACATACCCACATCAGTACAGGCGGGAAAGAGGGAGGGGAGACGAGTGCGAAAGGGGGGGGGGGGGTCGGGGAAAAAAAACCAAACAACACACAAAAAAAACATCTATACATAAAGCAAAAAACGACAAAAACAACAACAAATAACCAAACACCAAACAAAAAAAAAAGAAATACAGGGACACAAAGGGTGGAAAGGCGAGACAGGGGGGAACACAAAACCCACGGGGGGGGGGCCCACCAACCCCCACCACCCCCCCCACACCCCCAACACCACACACAAAACCAACCAAAAAAAACACAGGCACACCGGTGGGGGGGGGGGGGGGGGGGGGCCCCCAAAAAAAAACCACCAATCTAGCGCGGAAGGGGTCACCACACACCACCCACACACCCAAAGAGGGGGGGTGGGGGGGGGGGGGGGGGGAGGCACCAAACACCAAACCACAAAAACCCCACACACCACCCCCCCACCCAAAACTCCCCCCCACCACACCCCCCACACCCCCAAACCCAACCCACAAAACCTCACCCCCCCCAAAAAACCACCACCACCCACACCACCACCACCCACAACCCCAACCAACACAACCCCCCCCCCACCAAACACCCACCCACCCACAAAAACAAAGGGGCTGAGAGGGACCCCCCAACAAAAAACACCCCCCCCACACGCTGGGGGCCAAACACCCCAAAAACCAACACACCCAAGCGCCGGAGTGGTGGGGGGGGGCCCCCACCCAACACCAGACCCCCCCCCCCCCCCCCCCCTTCCGGCGCCCCCCCCCGCTCCCTCTTTTCTTTGATTTTTTTTTCTTCCCCCCCCCCCCCCCCCCCCCCCCCTATTTCCTCTTTTCTTTTTTCCCCCTCCCACTACTTTTATCCCCCCCCCCCCCGCCCCCCCCCCCCCCCCTTTTTTTTTTTTTCCTTTTTTCCCCCCCCCCCCCCCCTCTCTTTTCCCCCCCCCCCCCCCCCTCTTTTTTTTCTCCCCCCCCCCCTCTTTCCCCCCCCCCCCCCTCTTTTTCCCCCCCCCTCTTTCCCTTCCCCCCCCCCCCCTCTTTTCCCCCCCCCCCCCCCCCTCCCCCCCCTTTTCCCCCCCCCCCCCCCCCCCCCCCCCCCCCCCCCCCCCCCCCCCCCCCCCTCTTTTCCCCCTTTTTCCTTTCCCCCCCCCGCCCCCCCCCCCCCGCGGTTTTTCAGGCGACTTGACTGTCCTCTCCTTGACATTCAGCCTAAAAAAGGGTCTCAACGCAAATCGTCACCCATTCCTGCTCTCCAGAGATGCTGCCAGTCCTGCTGAGTTCCTTCAGCTTTTGTATCTATCTTCGAAGCTACAAGGCCGGCTTCAGACAATGCACTCAACTCAATGGGGGCAGCAACTGTTTGGATGGCCAAGGAGCGAAACCAATATGTCATCCATGGAATGAGTGGACTCATGGACCATGGAGATTACTGCCCCAAATTAGTTTAGAATACAGCGTGGAAACAGGCCCTTCAGCCCACGGAAGTGCGCACCAACCAGTGATCCCCACACATTAACACTAACCTACACACCTCGGAACCAAATTTACCACACCCCAACCCAATTAACCTACAAACCTGTACGGCTTATAAAATGTGGGAGGAAACTGAAGATCTTGAGAGGAAACTGACATCAGTCACAGGGAGAAACATACATACGCCTACCAGGCGAACTAACATTAATCATCACCTCTTGGCGGGATCAATCCAGGGTCTCTGGCGCTTGCCAGGGCTGCAAGAACAAAACAAACTCTACCACTGACCCCCGTGGCTGCCCTATGCCGGTGAACGGCTCTGCTGCTAACCCAGCCACCTGTTGCAGGGTGTACATGGGCGGCACAGTTGCACAGTGCTTGCACTACTGCCTTGCAATGCCATAGACCCGGGAAGCACCCTGACCACAGGTGCTTGTCTGTACAGAGTTTGTACGTTCTCCCCGTGACCTATGTGGGTTTTCTCCGAGATCTTCAGTTTCCTCCCACACTCAAAGATGTACAGGTTTGTAGGTTAATTGGCTTGGTATAACTATAAAATTGCCCCAGTGTGTGTAGGGTAGTGTTAATGTGCGGCGGTCGCTAGTCAGTGCGGATTCTGTGGGTCGAAGAGCCTGTTTGTGCCCTGTATGCCAAACTAAACTAAACATGAGTTCCCTCATGGGTGGCAGCTCCTGTCTCCAGTTATGCAGCGCACCTTCCTACAGGAGAGAGGAAATGTGTCAGTGAGTGTCCACCGAATTATGTACATGTTGAACTTAGCGATGTACTTCTTGTAGGCGTACTTAGCGTGTACTTAGCGCGTTACTTACCAGCGTACTTTACGCAAATTCCGCTTCCGTTTGGTAGTGCCAACACATGGCAATCGCACGGCATGTGTCCTTTACTGAGTAACAAAGCAGGCTGGTTGGCTGCTACTATCTTTTTTTTGTATGATCTCATGATAATTGGTCAGAGTAAATATTAATCAAAGAAAAAGTTGTTGGGGCAAACCTGTACATCTTTGGAGTGTGGGAGGAAACTGAAGATCTCGGAGAAACATTTTCAAAGCACACGACAAAGAGACAAAAGTTAATAGAAAACAGTGAAGAAGCAAGAAAAGAACAATGGGGAATAAAGGGGCAGCACAGTAGTGCTGAAGTAGAGGTTCTCCTAACAGCACCAGAGACCCGGTTAGTCCTGACCACGGTTGCTGTCTGTATGGAGTTTGCACATTTTCCCAGTGACCTGCCTGGGTTTTCTCCAGTATCTCCGGTTTCATCCAAAGACGTACAGGTTTGTATATTAATTGGCTTGCTCCAACTGTAAATTGTCCCTGGTGTCCCTGGGATATTGTAGGTGTGTGGGGATCACTGGTTGGCACTGATTCCATGGGCCAAAGGTTCGGTTTCTGCACTGTATCTCTAAACTAAACTAAATGTGAAAGTGAGGGAGAGAAAGAAAGCTGTTCAGAAGAAATGAATAAATCTTGTCAAGTATGTGTTTGCGAGCGGAAAAAACATTTAAACCAGCTGGTCAAGTCAGCTACGTTTTGTATTGAGACACGACCAAACCACAGAAACTTGAAACATACTCCCTTCCGTGGACAACCAATCCTTCTTAATTTCCAATTGCACACTTCAAGCAAATGGAAATGATCTCTCAAAGGCACAAGATGATGCTAATGTGGCTTCGGTAGCGTAGAGATGTGCAAGTTGTTTTATATATGATGGCCTAGTCCGAAAGAGTGAGGGGAAAATTGGAGATGGACACAAGAAGATGGAGTAACTCAGCGGGTCAGACAGCATCTCTGGAGAATAGGAATGGGTGGCGTTTCAGATCGCGACCCTTCTTCAGACATGGCCTTTGAAAATTGGCCTTTGCTTGGGATCTCCATCCAATTACAGAAACAATGGAGACATTGCGGCAAGACAGTGACTGTGGCTCCAATCACCACAAATCTGCTCCTCTCCGAATGTTCCAACAATGTGTGTGCATGCACTCTGCCGTGCCAGTCGCCAGTTAGTTAGCCAATTCTGATTGTGTTGACATGGCAGAAATCATGTGGTCTGAAGGTGTGTCTTGTGGTCCCAGTAGCCACCTTCACTCGAATTAAAGAGGATTCCCCACCAGGAGAGTCATTGGAACAAACATCGACCAGCACATTGGAAAGTAAGTGAAGATAGTGGGTGTTTGCTGATGCATTCAAAGAGGAAGCACCATTGGGAGTACTGTGTGCACACATGCACGATTCAACAGAGTAGGCAACACGCTGGCATTCTGACTGAATTCCAAAGAGAGGCACATATTAAACACACCTTAATCACAGGATCCAATATAACAGATCAAACCCCGGGGTCGCAGGCAATGCTCTTACAGGACACTTCACCACAGTGGTGTTACCCATGGAAATATTGTTGCAAATTAGATATACCTGACATTCATATAGGTCATAGAGTGATACAAGCATTGGAAAACAGGCCCTATGGCACCTTGGCCCACACCTGCAAACGTGTCCCAGCACACTAGCCACCTGCCACATTTGGCAAGGCACATTTTCTTGTAGCAGGTAGTACATTTTGGAATTCTCTGCTCTAGGGCCTTCGAGTCTGATGTTATATTCAACAAGAGATGAATGATTTTAGAATCAAGAGAACAAAGATGTAGGCCTATGCATCCCTGAAAGTTAATTTTGTGTTGTTTTGGAGTTTAACTGTAGTGTCACATGTACTGAGGTTCTGTGAAAAGCTGTTTGTTGTGTTTAACCAGACAGGCAGAAAAGGATTACAATCAAGCCATCCACAGGGTTCAGAATACCTGATAAAGTGAATAATGTGATTAATCATTTAGGGCAAGGATAAAGTTAAGTACGGTTCAATCAAAGGCAGTCCAAGGGTCTCCAATGAGGTTAATAGTAGCTCAGTACTGCTCTCATTGTGGTAGGATGGTTCAGTGCCTGATAACAGCTGGGAAGAAACTGTCCCTGAATCCGGAGGTGTTGTGGTTTCACACTTCTATACCTTTCACCTGATGTGAGAGTGACTGATAAAGTTTCAGTATGGAAACAGGCTCTTTGGCTCACTGTGTCAACTGTATACCAGCCACCAACCACCCATTCACAATAATCCTATATTAATCGTAGCCCTTCCTCTCATGTAGCCATTCAACACTTCTGACATAATGGAAATTACCTCTCAAAGGCAAAGGCTGAATTTGAAGTGGACTCAAAGTGCTGGAGTAACTCAGCAGGGTCAGGCTGTATCTCTGGAGAACATGGAAAGAGATGAAAAGACCAAAAGTGTGAGACAAGATAGAAGATGTGCGAATTGTGAGTTGCCAGGCAGCATATCTGGAGAAAATGGATAGGTTATTTTTTTTTTGGATTAGGACCCTTCTTCAGACCTTCATCAGTCTGAAGGACGGTCCCAATCTAAACCGTCACCTATCCATTTTCTTGAAGGATGCTACCTGATCCCGCTGAGTTATGCCAGCATGTTGCATCCATCTTTGGTATAAAATAGAATAGAATGCCTTTTATTGGCATTCAAACAGACATGGTTTGAACAAAATGTCATTTCTACAGTCATGACATTACCAAAATAAAAACCAAGACACACACTTAACACAATTTACACAAACATCCATCACAGTGAATCTCCAACACCTCCTCACTGAGATGGAAGGCAAAAGTCTTATCTCTTCCCTTTGTTCTTCTCCCGCGACTGGGGCTCACGATGTTAAAGCCGTTTAACCTGCGCTGGGCGGTTAGGCCCCGCTCCGAGTCATTTATATCCCGCGATTCCGGCGGGAGAAGTTGCCGTTGAGGGAGATCCAGAAAGCGGTCTCCCACCAGGGACCCGCGAGCTCCCGATGTTACCGTCCAACGGGCCTGCGGCCGGAGCCTCCGAAACTCCGAAGTCGGGTTGCAGCCGCGCGCCACCACAGCTCTCCCCATTCCGAAGTCGGCCAGCTCTGCGATGGTGAGTTCGCAGTCTGGTTCCGGTTAGAGGCCACCGCCAACTCCAAGATGTTAGGCCCAACGACACCGGGGACCCAACAGGGAAAATGTTTGGTCCCTGCACAGAGAAGGGATTAAATGGTTTCCACCCTCCCCCCCCCACATATACACAGCTAAAAAATAATAAAAATTAGAACCAAAAACATACATCTAACGGGACAAACAATGTTTAAAAGACAGACAGACTGCAGTCGAGCCACTGCCATTGGGTGCCGCCATAAACCAGCATCTGCAGTTCCTATTTATTTCTGTCTGACTGTAAGGTGGTTTGGACATCTTAAAAATGTGAGGTAGTTTTATAGAGGATGGCCTAACCTTAAGGAGTGAGAGGAACGTGGCCTCTCCTTGGGTTCTCCAAGCAATTAACAAGGGAAAACACTGCAGCAAGATGGTGACGATAGCTCAATTGAATGCAAACCTACTTCTCTTCTATTCTTTTTTCTCCTACATTCCACAAACTCCGCCCCAGATTCTACCGCCCACATTAAGAATAGGAAAAATGTTTAATCTTTAATCGTTTGGGGAATTTTCTCAGCAGCCAATTAACATAATTCTGCACATCTGCACATCTATGAAAACCAGAGTAAGCAGAGGAAGCATTCACTGTAAAAAAAAAGTGCAAATTCAACACAGACAGTGCCTGAAGTCAGGATTGAAGTTTGGTGGCAGAAATGGTGAGACAGTCGTTCTCTCAAGTGTGCTGCAGTGCTACCCAAAGTCGAGCTAAAGCTGCAGATCATCCATGATCTTACTGGGTAACAAAGCAGGATGGTTGGCTCCTGCTGTCTTTTTTTCGCATGCTCTTCGGATAACTGGTTAGAGTAAAGATTAATCAAAGAAAGAGTTGTTACATTTGGTTGGGACATTATGGCTTTCAGATGTTGGAGAAATTTCCAAAGCACACTGTAAATGGACAAAAGTTAATGGAAAACAGTGATGAGACACAAGCAAGAAGCAAGATCACTATAAAGGGGGATGAATGCTAGTCAGGGAGAGAAAGATATTTGTTCAGAACAAATCAAAAAAAGTCGATCAAGTAAGAGTTAGAGAGAGGAATAAAAATTTAGTTCTATGTTCTGGCAGTTGGTCAAGGCAGCTTCATTTTGTGTTGAGGAAGCATCAGGGAGAGAGTGAGGCAAGTTGCTCCTGGTTCCTCTACAAATCTGAACATGCGGCATTTGGTGCCCATACTGACAATTGGGCTGCTATTGCCCTCCTTTGCTTCTGGAAAATTCAATGCTGAAGTGGGAAGGAAATGCCTACAGAAGATGGGAGATACATTTGACACCATGTGTGCCCGTTTCTCTACAAATTGGCTTCTTGTCGATCGCCATGCACCTGGTGAGTATTCCAATCTTTATTCGAGTGACCAGAGAAAACGCCACTCATCGCTAATAAGGCGAGTGTTTAGCTTTCCTACTTGTGACCAGGTCGCATATTATCATTATTATAGGACAATAGAATATAGAACAGTACAGCACAGAAACAGGGCCTTTGGCTCACAATGCTTGTGCCAAACATGATGCTAAATTAAACTAATCTCTTCATCTGCATTAATCCATATCTCTCTTTTCCCTGCATATCTGTAAGCCTATCTATATACTTGTTAAATGTCACTCTTGGACCTGCTTCTACCACCACCACTGAGAGTGTATTTAGGCAACCACTACTCTGTGTAAAAGTCATGCCCCACACATCTCCTTTAAACCTTCCCAAAAGGTTCTGACGGTCAACCCTATCTCTGCCTCTCTGATTTTTATGTATCTGTATCAGGTCTCCCCTCAGCCTCCGACATCCCAGAGAAAAGCATCCAAGTTAATCCAAAACTCTCCACAATGCTAATATCCTCCAATCCAGGAAACTTTCTGGTAAATCTCTTCTGCACCCGCTCCAAAGCTTTCACATCCTTTCTGTAATGGGAGACCAGAACTGCACACGGTGCTCCAAATATCATTTGATGAGTGTACTTTTGCTGAGGTATAAGTGATGACTAGCCGAATAAAAGGCAAGGTCTAAATTAACATGGGGTGTTTAATAGTGGCTGAGGTTCATTTAATGGAGCAAAATCAAGATGTTTGGACCTTTGATCCAGTGACATGAGACCTAACCTCAATGTGTCAATTGAGTAACTTACATAGAAACATAGAAACATAGAAAATGGGTGCAGGATTAGGCCATTCGGCCCTTCAAGCCTGCACCGCCATTCAATATGATCATGGCTGATCATCCAACTCAGTATCCTGTACCTGCCTTCTCTCCATACCCCCTGATCCCTTTAGCCACAAGGGCCACATCTAACTCCCTCTTAAATATAGCCAATGAACTGGCCTCAACTACCTTCTGTGGAAGAGAATTCCAGAGACTCGCCACTCTCAGTGTGAAAAATGTTTTCCTCATCTCGGTCCTAAAGGAATTCCCCCTTATCCTTAGACTGTGATCCCTTGTTCTGGACCTCCCCAACATCGGGAACAATCTTCCTGCATCTAGCCTATCCAATCCCTTAAGAATTTTGTAAGTTTCTATAAGATCCCCCCTCAGTCTTCTAAATTCTAGCAAGTACAAGCCAGGTCTATCCAGTCTTTCCTCATATGAAAGTTCTGACATCCCAGGAATCAGTCTGTGAACCTTCTCTGTACCCCATCTATGGCAAGAATGTCTTTTCTCAGATTTGGAGACCAAAACTGTACGCAATACTCCCGGTGTGGTCTCACCAAAACCCTGTACAACTGCAGAAGAAACTCCCTGCTCCTATACTCAAATCCTTTCGCTATGAATGCTAACATACCATTTGCTTTCTTCACTGCCTGCTGCACCTGCATGCCTACTTTCAATGATTGGTGTACCATGACACCCAGATCTAGTTTCATCTCCCCTTTTCCTAATTTGCCACCATTCAGATAATAGTCTCCCCTCCTGTTTTTGCCACCAAAGTGGATAACCTCATATTTATCCACATTATACTGCATCTGCCATGCATTTGCCCACTCACCCAGCCTATCCAAGTCACCTTGCAGCCTCCTAGCATCCTCCTCACACCTAACACTAGCCCCCAGCTTAGTGTCATCCGCAAACTTGGAGATGTTGCATTCAATTCCCTCGTCCAAATCATTAATATATATTATAAATAGCTGGGATCCCAGCACTGAGCCTTGCGGTACCCCACTAGTCATTGCCTGCCATTCTGAAAAGGACCCGTTTACTCCTACCCTTTGCTTCCTATCTGCCAGCCAGTTCTCTATCCACGTCAATACTGGATCCCCAATACCGTGACCTTAGGTTTATATACTAATCTCTTATGTGGGACCTTGTCGAAAGCCTTATGAAAGTCTAGATATAACACATCCACTGGTTCTCCCTTATCCACTCTGCTAGTTACATCCTCGAAAAATTCTATCAGATTCGTCAGACATGATTTACCTTTCGTAAATCCATGCTGATTTTGTCTAATGATTTCACCACTTTCCAAATGTACTGTTATCCCATCTTTAATAACTGACGAGCAGTTTCCCCACTACCGATGTTAGACTAAGTGGTCTGTAATTCCCCGTTTTCTCTCTCCCTCCTTTTTTAAAAAGTGGGGTTACATTAGCTACCCTCCAATCCTCAGGAACTACTCCAGAATCTAAGGAGTTTTGAAAAATTATCACTAATGCATCCACTATTTCTGTGGCTACTTCCTTGAGTATTCTGGGATGCAGACTATATGGCCCTGGGGATTTATTGGCCTTTAATGCATTCAATTTACCTAACACCACTTCCCGGCTAACCTGGATTTCACTCAGTTCCTCCACCTTATTTGGCCCCCAGTCCCCTGCTATTTCCGGCAAATTATTTATGTCTTCCTTAGTGAAGACCGAACCAAAGTAGTTATTCACTTGATCTGCCATGTCCGTGTTCCCCATGATCAATTCGCCTGTTTCTAACTGCATGGGACCTACATTTGTTTTAACTAATCTCTTTCTCATCACATATCTATAAAAACCTTTGCAGTCAGTTTTTATGTTCCCTGCCAGTTTTCTTTCATAATCTATTTTCCCTTTCCTAATTAAGCCCTTTGTCCTCCTCTGCTGAACTCTGAATTTCTCCCAGTCTTCTGGTAGGCTGCTTTTTCTGGCTAATTTGTATGCTTCATCTTTTGTTTTTATACTATCCCTGATTTCCCTTGTTATCCATGGAATATCCCCGATTTATTCTTTTGCCAAACAGGAATGAACAATTGTTGTAGTTCATCCATGTAGTCTTTAAATACCTTCCATTGCACATCCACTGTCAACCCTTTAAGAATCACTTGCCAGTCTATCTTGGCCAATTCTCGTCTCATACCTTCAAAGTTACCTTTGTTTAAGTTCAGAACCCTTGATTCTGACTTAATTATGTCACTCTCCATCCTAATGAAGAACTCAACCATATTATGATCACTCTTGCCTAACAGGCCATGCACAACAAGACTGCTAACTAACCCTTCCTCATTACTCAATACCCAGTCTAGAATAGCCTGCTCTCTCGTTGGTTCCTCTACATGTTGGTTTAGAAAACTATCCCTCATACATTCCAAGAAATCCTCTTCCTCAGCACCCTTGCCCATTTGATTCACCAAATCTATATGTAGATTGAAGTCACCCATTATAACTGTTTTACCCTTGTTGCACGCATTTCTAATTTCCTGTTTGATCCCATCCCCAACTCCACTATTACTGTTAGGTGGCCTGTACACAACTCCCACTAGCGTTTTCTGCCCCTTAGTGTTTCGTAGCTCTACCCATATCGATTCCACATCCTCCAAGCTAATGTCCTTCCTTACTATTGCATTAATCTCCTCTCTCACCAGTAACGCTACCCCACCTCCCTTTCCTTTCTGCCTATATCCCTCCTGAATATTGAATATCCCTGGATGTTCAGCTCCCAGTCTTGGTCCCCCTGAAGCCATGTCTCCATGATCCCAACTATAGCATAGTCATTAATAGCTATCTGCACATTCAACTCGTCCACCTTATTACGAATGCTCCTAGCATTGAGACACAAAGCCTTCAGGCTTGTTTTTACAACACTCTTACTCCTTATACAATTATGTTGACAAGTGGTCCCTTTTGATTTTTGCCCTGGAAACCCACCACCTCTTATTCTCTGTTTATTATTTTTTTCTTCTTTCCCTCCTACATGTTGGGTCTGAGTGCTTCCCATCTCTGCCTCCTGCCTCAGACCCTGTCTACTGGCTTTCTCTATTTAAGTCCCTCCCCCCCAACCGTTCTAGTTTAAAGTCCCCCCAGTAGCCTTTGCAAATTTCCCCGCCAGGACACTGGTCCCCCTCGGGTTCAAGTACAACCCGTCCTTTTTATACAGGTCACTCCTTCCCCAAAACAGGTTCCATTGATCCAGAAACTTGAATCCCTGCCCTCTGCACCAGTCCTTCAGCCAGGCATTTATCCTCCACCTTGCTCCATTCCTACTCTCACTGTCGCGTGGCACAGGAAGTAATCCTGAGATTGTTATGTTTGCGGTTCTTTTCCTTGACTCTCTTCCTAACCCCCTAAATTCCTCTTTCAGGATCTCTTCTCTTTTTTTACCTATGTCATTGGTACCAATATGTACCACAACCTCAGGCTCCTCTCCCTCCCTTTTCAGGATATCTTGGACACGTTCAGACACATCCCGGACCCTGGCACCAGGGAGGCAAACTACCATCCGGGTCTCCGGACTGCGTCCACAGAATCGCCAATCTGACCCCCTAACTATAGTCCCCTATTACTAGTGCCCTCCTCTTCTTTTCCTTACCCTTCTGAGTAACAGGGCTGGTGTCTGTACCGCAGGCCAGGTCGCTGTTGCTACCCCCAGGTAGGCTGCCCCCCCGAATAGCACACAAACAGGAGTACTTATTTCCAAGGTGTACAGCCACTGGTGTACTCTCCAGTCCCTGCCTCTGCCCCTTGCCTCTCCTAACCGTGACCCACTTGTCTGCCTCCCGTGGCTTTGGAGAGACTACCTCCCTGTAACTCCTCTCTATGACCTCCTCACTCTCCCTGACCAGTCGGAGGTCATCGAGCTGCTGCTCCATGTTCCTTACACACTCCTTTAGGAGCCCCATCTCGACACACCTAGTGCAGATGCGGAGGTCTGGAGGGCTACCCGACTCCATTACCTCCCACATCTGACATCCAGAACAGTAAGCTGCCCCGGCACTCATACTTCCCTAGATACAACACAAAATACAATATACAATACAAAAATACAATACAAAATACAAAGTACAGTGCACTACAAACTGCTGGAATCTGACTGCCAATCAGCTGTGTACTCAGTCCACCAATCAGCGGCTTCCTCAAGCCCAGTTAATTGAATGGAATGTTACAGATTTAAAATGTTATGGATTTCAATTCCTCCCTCACCAACGGCTCCTGGGTCTCTATAAAAACAAACCCCGCGCTAGGTTTTTACACTCACCACTCGGACGTCGCTCCTCCCTCACCCTTAGTCAATGCTGAGATAGTGATATTGATAGACAGGGGTTGATTAGGGATAGTCAGCATGGTTTTGTACGTGGGAGATTGTCTGTTATAAATCTGATTTAGTTTTTTGAAGAAGCAACCAAAAAGATTGATGAGGGCAAATACAGTGATGTTGTCTTTATGGTCTTTGGCAAGGCATTTAATTAAGTTCCGCAAGATAAGCTGTTCTGTAAAAGATGAGATCCATGGGGAAGCTAGCTGACTGGATAGAGATTTGGCTTCATGGAAGGAAGCAGAAGGTGACAGTGGTGGGTTGTTTATCGTACTGGAAGCCTGTGACTAAGGGTGTGCCTCAGGGAACTATCACAATGTTTAAATAAATATTTGGACAGGTACATGGATAGGATATGGATATTGGACAACACAGAAAGATGACACTAGTGTAGATGGGCTGGTTGGTCAGCATGGACAAGTTGGACTGGAGGGCCCTGTTTCCGTGCTGTATGACTCCAGAAGGCATGATTAGAAAGTTTGCAGATGACACTAAAGTGGATAGTATTGTAGATAGCGTAGATGGTTTCCAAATATTACAGTAGAGTCTTGATCGGTTGGGTAATTGAACTGAGGAATGGTTGATGGGGTTTAATGGAGACAAGTTTGATGTGTTGCATTTTGGGAAGTCAAGCCACCCAGGGTTTTCTCAGTGAATAGCAGGGTTCTGGATAGTGTTCTGGGATCTGGGAGTGCAGGTACATAGTTCAGTGAAAGCGGCATCACGGGTAGATAGCATAGTAAAGAAGGCTTTTGATACAATGGCCTTCAACAGTCAGTGTATTGAGTACAGAAGTTGGGAGGTTATGTTACAGTTGTACAAGACATTGGTGAGGTGACAATTGGGATAGTGTGTTCAGTTTTGGTCACCCTGCTCTGGGAAGGACTTTATTCCTTGGAGTGTAGGAGGCTGAGAGTGATCTTATAGAAGTATATAAGATGATAAAGATAATAGATATGTTAAATGCAGGAGGGTGAGGGGTGATCTTATAAGATCATGAGAGGAATATATACGCTAAATGCACAGTCTTGTACCCAGAGTAGGGGAATCAAGAACCAGGGAACATAGGTTTAAGGTGAGAGGGGAAAGATTTAATAAAAGCCTGAGGGGCATTTTTTTCAGATGGAGGGTGGCGGGTATATGGAATGAGCTGCCAGAAGAGGTAGTTGAGGTAAGTACTATAAAAGCATTAAAACAAATATTTGGACAGGACATGGGCAGGCTGGTGGGACTAGTGTGGATGGGACATGTTGGAGGGCATGGGCAAGTAGGGCTGAAGGGCCTGTTTCCCTGCTATATGACTATGTCTCTATGACTCTCTATGGAATTAATAATTGATGATGTGGGCAGATATCTTGCTCGAAAGACATTGCCATGATCGCACCGATCAGGAAGGAAAGGTGCTTCTCCTTGACCTAGAACAGATACATGAAGCCCTATTGACAAAATAGTCACTTCAAGTGAACTCAAAGGGAAAGCTCTCATAGCAAGCAAGCATTGGGTTAGGAATGTGTCTGAGAAGGTTAGTGGAAAATATGCTGGGCCATCTATGAGATGCCTCCCCTTGACCCAAGTCTTTTGTGTGTTCGCAATAACTGCTCCAGTACATCGAGCGTGCGGGCCGACCGGACTTTGGACTTTGAATAATGACTCCAATCATAACTTGACCTTTATGATTATTTTTTTCAGTTGCCAAGGAATTTCCGCCCATCCAGCTAAAACTATCTTCACAAATAAAAGGCATAGATACGATCCCATGGGAAGATATGGATATGGTAGCCACCAGGTTTGGTGCAATGGTTCGCGGGGCCAGAACAGAGGGCTCCGAGGAGGCATCTGCCAACGGTGAGTGAATTGTGTGCAGTCAGGGAAAGGGTAGGCCATCATCCACTCATTGAGGGGAAAAGCACGTAGGTTGTGCTGCGGATGATGAATGCATTAGGACAGCCCGATGGACAAATGCAGCGAAATGCTGAGCACCTTGGTCAGGTCTCCACAAGTGCATCAGCCCACAGCCCACCTGAGCTCCTCAGGAGGCCCGTCATTTGAATTCACTATCCCACTCCCACTCTGACCTCTCTGTCTGTCACTGCGACAGTGAGGCCCAAGGAACAGCACCTCAGCCCGCAGAGCCCAATATTGGATTTGCCACCTTTGGATAACTTGTTCTTTCTTTCTGTTTGTATCAGGACTACCCATTTGTACTTGAAATTCCTCTCTTTCTGTTTTATTTTATTTGTATGTCATGGCCTGCTCAGTCATTCCAGACTATACGACATCAGTCAGTCTTCACCTTGATGGTAACACATTGTACAGACAGAGGAACTCAGCTCTCAATTCAATGACTGTCTATCCTTTCACCCGACTACAGGCATTCCCTTTGTTCCAGCCATTACCCTCTCCCCAACTTCTCTGATACCTGGACCACTCAGTAGCTCAGCGGTAGAGTTGCTGTCTTAAAGTGTCAGAGACCCGGGTTCTATCCTGACTACAGGATCTGTGTGTATGGAGTTTGTACGTGACCACATGAATTATTTCCGGGCGCTCAAGTTTCCTTCCACACTCCAAAGATGTACCGGTTTGTAGTTTAATTGGCTTTGGTAAAAATTGTAAATTGTCCCTAGTGTGCAGGACAGCGCTAGTGTACGGGGATCGCTGGTTGGCGTGGACCCAGTGGCCCAAAGGACCTGTTTCCACACTGTAAGTCCAAACTAAACTTGCTTTCCCTCTTTCTCAGTTCTGATGAAGGGTCTTTGACCTGAAGCGTTTCCCTTTCCTCAAATGATGCCTGACTGGCTAAGTAGTTCAAGCATTTTTTGTTTGTTTGACTTCAATTCCAGCATTGTTTGGTTTCCTGCTCAATATTGCACAAAGCATTCATTTTTTCATGAAGGAAGGAAGTCAACTCTTCAAGGGCAGTGGGTGGTGACACCGATGGACAGTGTGGTAAAGAAGGCATTTGGCACATCAGAACCATGTACAAGACAGCCTTTGGAGGATCATAGAAACATAGAAAATAAGTGCAGGGGTAGGCCATTTGGCCCTTCGAGCCTGCACCGCCATTCAATATGATCATGGCTGATCATTCAACTCATATCCTGAATAGCCACTGGAGGAGTTTTGGGGGGCAGTGTTCGCTGTGAGGAGGAGCAAGGTGACCCGCAGATGCGGATAAATGTGAGGTTATCCACTGTGGTGGCAAAAACAGGAAAGCAGACGCCGATTAGGAAAAGGGGAGATCAGCGAGACCTGGGTGTCATGGTCATTGAAAGTAGGCATGCATGCAGCAGGCCGAATGGTAATGTTAGCTTTCATACAAAAGGATTTGAGTGTTCTACTTCATACAGGGTCTTGGTGAGACCACATACACATCTGAGGAAGGACATTATTGCCAGTGCAAAAGTTACTGATTCCTGTCAGGACTGTCTTATGAAGAAAGACTGGATAGACTCGGTTTATACTCTCAGAGGGGATCCTTACAAAATTCTTAAGGGGTTTGGACAGCTAGATGCTCCCGATGTTGGGGAAGTCCAAGACAATCACAGCTTAAGATAAGGAAATCCTTTAAGACCGAATGAGAAAGACTTTTTTCACACAGAGAGTGGGAGTCTCTGGAACTCTCTGCCACAGAGGGTAGTTGAGGCCAGTTCATTGGCTATATTTAAGAGTGAGTTGGATGTGGCCCTTGTGGCTAAGGGGATCTGGCTTAAATGATCAGCCATGATCATATTGAATGGCGGTGCGGGCTCGAAGGGCTGAATGGCCTACTCCTGCACCTAATTTCTATGTTTCTATGTTTCTATGAGAGTTCCACAGATTCACCACTCTCTGTGCGCAGTGCACAGTTCAGGTTGACCTGCTACAGGAAGGATGACATTAAACTGGAAACGGTACATTTTTCCAAGAACATTGCAAGACTGGAAGGATTGAGTTGTAAGGAGAGACTAGATAGCCTGGGGCTTTTTTCTGTGAGTGGGGAGGCTGAGACGTGACCTTACTGAGGTTTATAACATCATGAGGGAAATAGATAAGATGAATCGCCATGTTCTTCTCCCCAGGTTCGGGGAGTCTAAAATTAGAGGGCACAGATTTAAGGTGAGATTGGAAAGATTTAAAAGGAAAGCCGAGAGGCAACTTTTTCACACAGAGGGAGGATCATGTGGGGAACGAGCCCCCAGAGGAAGTGGTAGAAGTGGGTGCAATTAGGGCAGTTTAAAAACATTAGGGCAGCTATGTGGATAGGAAAGGTTTGGAGGGTTTTGAGCCAGGAGGATGGAGCTAGCTTAGTTAGGCAACTTGGTAGGCATGAACTTTAGGCCAAAGAGCCTGTTTCTGTGCTGCATAGCTCTGTGATTGTATGACTACCTTATGACAGTAGGCATGAAGATGAACAACTATGCAATGTTATATCTCTCAACCAATTGTCTGGTCAATGGAATCTCGCAGCTGAATCCGTTTTTGCCAATTATGCAAAAATGACAAATGTACTGGTTTCTGTTTTGTTTTTGTATTTATCAATGCTTGACCAGAAATGGCTGGTGAGGATTCAGACATGATTGATAAGGATGTCAGGAGTAGTGGGGAGAAGGCAAGAGAATGGGGTTGAGAGGGAATGAAAGATCAGCCTTGATTGAATGACAGAGTAGACTCAATGGGGCGAATGGCCTCATTCTGCTCCTATACCCTGTAACTTATGAAATTACAAATGCTTAAACAGACATGTCAACTGAATGGAACAGTAGTTCACCACAAGTGTCCTCCCTTTCTCTGTGCAGTGAAGCAGCTTCTGAAGTAACTGAGCAGAAAGCAATGAAAAGATTAGAACTCCTCACACCCTGAAGCTGAGACGGAGGGTAGCAATATGTTGTGCAACAGATAACAATTAAAAGCAAACCTATTCCAATAACCTCAAGGGCCTGTCCCACTGACGCGAACTTTCAGCGACTGTCTATGACCTTCAAGCTCGAGGGCACTCGCCTGGAAAACCTCAAGCTGGATCGGCCGTCAGCGATGAAACCACGAGCCGGATCGACTGACCGCGCGCGCACACACACACACACACACACACACACATCGCAAAGGCAGGGGCCAGGGAGAGTGGGGGAGCACTGTCCGAAATTCACCCCCGCGATGATCAGATAGGTAAAAGATGGCTGCATAGTGTATGGGTAAGTCCTTTAGAGAGCACGGAGGGGGGAGAGGGAGGGGGGAGAGGAGGGGGGAGAGGAGGGGGGAGAGGAGGGGGGAGAGGAGGGGGGGGGAGGGGGGGAGAGGAGGGGGGAGAGGAGGGGAGAGGAGGGGGGAGAGGGGGGGGGGCAGAGGGAAGAAGGAGTGGAGACACTTTTAAGAAGCCAGACAACTTTTAATAAAGTTTAGCGGGCATTTTACCTACCGGTCGGTTTTTCTTGGTCCTGAAAACTCCAATGAGCCAATTAAAATGCCCGGTCAGAGAAGGAGATTGCCTACGGCTGCCCTCGACTGCCTGTAACTACATAACGTCCCCACCCCACTGCACTACGAGTTCAAAAGAACCATGCCGACCAATTTTCACTCGTGGCAGGTTTTTCAACATGCTGAAAAATGTTCCTCGACCAAACTGATGCCGTGAGTATGCGGGAACTTCCCTCGAGCATAAAGGAGCGTTCCAGTGACCTCATAGGACTTCCTAGGACCACGTGTCGACCATGCTGCGAGTTTGAGGCAAGGGCAAACTCTTCTAAACTCGCAGATTAGGTCGCCGCAGTGGACAGCCCCTTTACAGTGCTCACAGCTGAAATTCTATTTCTCTTGCAGACGACTCCCAGGAATTGCATGCGGATGATGATTACAATGAGCGAGATGTGAGGGAGATTCCAGATTCGAATACATATGTTGGTCAACTACCATTTTATGATGACAAACTTGAGAGTGACGAGGCGACAAATTTTGTAAATAACTATGTTTATGAGGTTATATATAATGCCATAATGCAAGATCGTCCTCCAAAAAAAATGAATTTAAGAAATCGGACTGGAAAACAAATTTCAATTTTACATAAATGTTGCTCTGAAAAGTGTAGCAAACAGGATATGATTAATTTCTGCAGATAATAATAAATAGAGCTGACTGCAAATCTGCATTTAAGAAAAATTGTTAATATTGAAAAACCAGATGTTAAAGCAAAGTAGTACATTTTTTCTAGAATTAAGCTCAGTTGATTAGCCATCTTAATCTTCCAGTAGCCTTTTTTGAAAGTTGCTTACAGAAGTCTGCAAACTTTCCAAGAATTTCTTTCAAATGTTTTGGAAATCTGGTACCATTTGACAACTCTGAAATGAAATTCTCTCACAAAGTACTGACAGGGAAGATTATATTTTGGAAGTGCAGATTCATCAAATGTAATCTGTAGTCTGCTTTGAAAAGTGTTAGTGTGTGATCTCTTTGAACCACTTGTAATGTCTATGTGATTCTGAATTTCTCAAACAATCAATTAAAATACCAATTGAAGAAGCTGCCGTTCTTTTCGCATTTCTTCATGAAAGCCAATTAGTTAAATGGCCCAGCACATTGATGAATGAAGATTGTGCCCTGAAAAGTTTTCCTGAAAACTTCCTGAAGATCTCCCTGAAAGATTTTGCATGCCACCATTGTTAGCATCATCCAAAGAAAAACTTGCTTATCCATCATTTATGTAAAAAAATTGCAACATCCCATGATACTTTACAAAGGCATAATCTAAAAGAAAAATGCTACGGAGGCAGTCAAATGTCTTGCAAAAAGAAATAATGCAGAGGGACAGAGAGAATATGTTTCAGATCACGAGATTAAACAACAGTTCTAGACAGATTGAAAGGAATTGCAACCATGGTCAAGACTGGAGGAGGAAAATTCTTAACAAGAGAATTGCCTTTTGAAATAAAAATCATCTGTTTGGTTGAAAGTGGAGAAGAAAGTTGTAGATAAGATATCAATGGATGTCAGATGGGCAGAAAATTAGCCAGAAAATAAGGAGTATGAAGGGAAGATCAGTGAAGAAAGGGAATACATCAAGAGTACACAAGACACTTCAGCTGCTGGTTCATACAAAAAAAGACACAACGTTCTCAAGTAATTCAGCAGATGAGGCGACATCTCTGGAGAACATGGATAGAGATGAAAAGACAAACAGTGTGAGATAAGGTAGAAGATGCACGAATTGTGAAGTCAGCAGAAGGAATATAGGTGGAAGGTGATGGGGTTTGCAGGTCGGGGCGAAATGTGTTCAAATCAAGGTGGGGTATAGGGAAGAGATGAGGACAAGGAAAAAAATCGGGGTTGCCTGTAGGTTAGTTGCCTGAAATTTGAGAATTCAATGTTCCTACTGTTAGGTTATAAGCTACCCAAGTGGAATATGAGGTTCTATTCTGCCACTTCATGTGTGGCCTTCATGGAGGATAGAAAGGTCAGTATGAATGGGAAGGCGAGTTAAAATGGTTCACAGCCATAAGATCCAGCAGGCTTTGGCAGACCAAGTGCATGTGTTCAGCAAAATGGTCGCCAAGTCTACGCTGGGTCTCATCGATGTAAAGGAGGTCACACCGAATGTTGTTATAGATGAGGTTGGAAGAGGTGCACGTGAAACTTTGTATCATTTGGAAAGACTGCTCGGAAATGTGGATGGATGTGAGGGAGTAGGTATCGGGCAGGTGTTACATCTTAATTGGTTGCAGAGGAAAGTACCTGGGGAGGGGGTGGTTTAGGTGGGAAGGGATGAGTGAACCAAAAAGTTGCAGAGGGAACGGTCTCTGTGGAAGGTGGAAAAGGGTGGACATGGGAAGATGTGTTACTGGAGGTGGGATCATGTTGGAGGTGACGGCAATGTCACAGGATGATATGTCGGATGCGGAGGATGTTGGGATGAAAGGTGAAGATCAGGGAAACTCTATCCTTGCTTCATCTGGAGGGGGGAGGGGGCTGTGAGCAGAATGACGGGGCACAGAGGAAAAGCGGGTGAGGGAACCAACTATGGAGGCAGGAGGAAAGTAGACATATCTCGGATGTACTAGAGACGAAAACCTCATTGTGGGATCAGATGCTGCAGAGTCGGAATTCAGATTGTGGATAGTGTCTTTGCAAGAGACAGGGTGCGAAGAGGTTTAGTCCAGATAACTGTGGGAGCTGGTGGGTTTGTGGAAGGCGTTAGTCAATAGTCTGTTGGAGACAGAGATATTAAGAAAGGGGACAGAGGTGTCAGATATTGTTTATGTGAATTTGAGATGGAAGTTACACCAAGGATGTAACTGATAATGAGAAATGTAGAGGGACAGAGGGGGCTTGGCATACATGTCCTTGGGATGGATGTGCTTGAGAGGCGTATGAGGCGCAAAGTGCAGGTCATCCTAGAAAACCCCGGGCATCCCCTCCATGTAATTCTGGAGGGTCAAAAGAGCACTCGGAACAACAACCGGCTCCATACCCTGCACTGTAGAACGGAACAGTTCAGGAGATCCTTCACCCCTGCAGCCATTAGATTTTATAATATGGCGCTGTAAGGGGATGCGTTTTTGCATTTTTTTAAATTGTTAATTATTGGTCTTTTTAAGTATTTATTGCTCTCAGGTACTGTCCATATTGTATTTTATGTCTTTTTCTGTCTGCTTTCATTTTGAATGTGTGGGTTTGTTGGTTGGGGGCTTCTGAACATTTGAATTTCACTGATGGGATCAATAAAGTATTTATTATTATTATCATTATTATTATTATTATTATTATTATTATTATTATTATTATATCTCTGAAGCCAGCCAACAAGCAGAAAACAGAGCAACATAAAATGTAATAGCAGTTCCAAGCCTAGCATGATGCTGAGCTCTTATTCCATTCCTTCACCTCAGTGCCTACCACTTTGGCAAGGAATCCTCAACCCCCACTACCAAGACTGTCCCATGTTACCGGCACTCCCCTTCCATTCGGGCACTCCCTTCCGGCCTTTTACCAACTTTCAATCCCAATTACCAAATCAACATTGACGGCATCGACTTCTCCACTGCCTTCACCCATTACATTATTGCCCCCTCCAACACACACCACACCACTCACTCTGCACCAATCCCAACCTTGTCATCAATCAAACACACAGACAAAGGTGGTGCCATTGTGGTCCGGTGGACTAACCCTCAGCCTTGATGGGGCTGGACAGTAGCTCTATGACACCTCCTCGTACCTCCCCCCATGATCCCGCCAATGTACACTGGACCACTGTCTCCCTGACTATTGCAGATCTCATTGTATCAGGAGATCTCCTTACAACAGCCACCAACCTTATAGCGCTGCAACCTTGCACTGCCCACTTCCATGTCTTATCCAAGAACTGTCCTGGTGGAACAAAATACAACATGCTGGAAGAACTCAACTGGTCAGCAGCGTCCATGGAGGGAATGAGAAGGTGAGGGAATGTTTCCTCTGCACTCTCAGTCCTGTTGCAAGGAACCAACCTGAAAAGTCAACCATTCATTTGTCTCCCAAAATGCAGCAGAGTTCATGCAATAATTTATCTTTTGCTCCAGATTCTAGCACCATGTACCTTCATTATAGCAGAAATGTTCTGCCAGAACTATATAAAAAACTAATCAGGCCACAAATGAAGTATAGGATGTAGTACTGGTCAGTTCTGGTCATGGCAGGAAGGATGTGGTATCATTCGAGAAAGGTTGAGTAGATTTTATAAGAATGTTGCCAGTAGATAGACACAAAGTACTACAGTTAACTCAGCGGGTCAGGCAGCATCTCTGGAGAAAAAGAATGGGTGACATTTTGAGTCGGAAGCCTTCTTCAGATTCCAAGTCTGAAGAAGTGTTTCAACCCGAAACGTTACCCATCCTTATTCTCCAGAGATGCCGCCTGACCCACTAGCATTTTGCGTCTATCTTCGGTGTAAACCAGCATCTATAATTCCTTTCTACAAGAGAATGTTGCCAGGACTGGAATAACTTTGCCCTGAGGCATTTTTAGTGAGGAAACTGGAGGTGTTCGTAGATGTGGGGTGCATATTTATTACGTCAAACTATAAAGGGTTCAGATTTAATAAATGAGAAAAAACTTTCACCCTTAGCAAAGAAACCAATAACCATGGCCTGTAGATTAAAACTAAATGTTAAGACTATCAGGTGAGCAACAGAGGCACAGCCAGTAGAATTGGTGAAATTGCCTCACTGTGCAGTCAGGCTGGATGGCATTGCCTTGGCTGGCCCAGATAGAATGAACTTATATTTGATATTTAATATTTAAATGGTTCATCAAGGAAGGACTGCCTAGGTTTTCTCACCCTATTTTTCCCACCTCTTCCCCAATCCCCACATGAAATACAATAGTTGACTAGTAACCAGTTGGAAGTTACTGTATTAGCACTTCAGAAACAGGTGTACAATCCATGAACAACATGGATAGAGCTGGAAATTGTGGAATTTCTGCCTTCGATGTACGTCTCTCATATTGTAAGTTCTAATGGTTTGACAAGGTTTTTTATTGTTAATAGATTTCCTTCCCTAACATCATTGAACTAAATGTAGCAATTTAGCTAACAGAATAGTGCAATGTTATGTGGTCAACTGCTTGCGAAGTATGCAGGAAATCCTGGTGGTCATGTTTTCAGTTCAATCCATCACACATAAGGGCAATTGTTAGACCAGGGTCCGGCAGGTGCAGATCGCAGTTCTTAAATTAATTGATTGTGGAAATTATGACCATGGGGAATCTGCAGGTTAAGTAATGGCAAGCCGCAGAAACCATGGCAATAATCTTGGCCGATGATGCACTAAACTGAGTAAGTTCTGGCTGTACTCACTGTGTCCTTGTACCTCGGCTGCTGCTGTTAGCAGAAGGTACTGTTGTGCGTACATTGCTACACTTTACTGCATCTCAATTGCCTTTGGAAGTAATAATCGTGGAACATCTTGTTCCTTTCTCAATAGATCAGAAAAAAAGTTGGAGTTGGAACAAGTAAACTCCTACCTTCTAGACAAGAGTGCCACATGATCAAATTGGTGTAGTGATTAAATCCACAAAATTGGAGAAATAGTCGCAGCACGGATATAACATTTGCTCAGGGTCAGAAAATAATGAGATTGTTTTCTTATAAATCCCTGGCACTTTACCATTGTTGCATGCCCTAGATTTATTGTTCATTCATAATTTCCTTGAGAGGGTGTTGAGCAAGCAACTTGTGCCCCCCGCAGATCACATGATATAAGTTCTTCCATCGTAGTGATATAATTGTGATTCGGTAATGCTGACACCAGTAGTGGTCGCTTGTGGCTCCTGCCAAGTGGTAGCGGTAACATGGTCTTGGAGGTGCTGCCAAAGATGGCCTGGTCACTTATAAATGTAGCACATTGCAGCCACAGGGTATCAGAATGGTGACAGTATATATATGTTTTTAAGCATATGGATGGTATCCCCACCAAGTAGGAGGCTTTATCAAGGATGTTACCAAACCAATTGGCTATTATCGTAACTGTGCTCAGCAATTACACTAATTGGTCTAATAAGCCAATTGAAGCCCAATTTGTCCCTTACCCACAAACAATACTGTTGCTAAGTGGCCTGCTGAGTTCTGTGCATTTTTAAGATTACTATTGGGCTTTTGAGATCACAAAGTAGGTGGCTTTTCTTCAAGAACATTAAGATGGATCATTTCTCAAAACCTGATGGGATCTATCTCTGGTTATTGAAAGAAACAAGAGATTGCTAGGGCATTGACCAAGATTTTTATATCATTTCTAGCCACAGGTGAAGTCCCAGATATCTGGGGAGTAGAGAGTGCGTGCCTTTGATTAAGAAGGGATATCTGGGATAATCCAGGATGTTATAGGTTTGTAAGTCTCGCATCAGTGGTAGGGAAGCTATTAGAGAGGATTCTTATGGGCCTGTCCCACTTAGGAGAGTGTGTGCAGGAGACTATGCAGTCGCCATATGTTCGCGGGTGGTTGCCGGGGAGTCGCCTTCATGGTCGTGACTAGTTCCCGCATTCTGGGAACTAGTCACGGCCTCATTATGGTCGACGTGAATTTTTCAACATGTTGAAACATTAGGGGCGACTAGAATGAAGCCGCCATGGAGAGTAGCAAGAGTTCTCGTGTTGTAGGTGGGTCACCAGGAGGTCCTAATGGGTTGCCAGTAGGTCGAAGGTTCTCGGAGGTTGTAGCCAGTGCTGACAGGTGAATTTAATTGGCTCATTGGGACAAAAAAGGTAAGCAGTAGTTTTCAGAACCAAGGATAACCGACCAGTAATGTTAAATGTCCGCTGAGCTTCACAGCCGTGTATCTCTGACCCCCCCCGCATCTCCCCCCCTCTTTTAAAGGACTTACCGTACACTGTGCTTTAGCCGTCTTTTTACCGGCCAACCTTCCTGTTCATTGCGGTGTGTGTCTGTATCACCTTTGCTTTGCACCGTGTGAATTTGTTAGACAGTTAGGCAGTCCGTTGAAAAATTGCCTAAGTGGGACAGGCCCATTAGGGAGCTGATTTACTTGCTTTTGGAAGGTAATTGACTAATTAGGGACAGTCAGCATGATTTTGTGTACGACAGGTCAATTACAAACTTGTCTTGAGTGCGCAGGAAGGAAGTGCAGATGCTGGTTTACCCTGAATATAGACACAAAATGCAGGAGTAACTCAGCAGAACAGGCATCATCTCTAGATAGAAGGAATGGGTGACGTTTCAATTCGAGACCCATCCTTAGACTGAGAGTCAGGTGAGAGGGAGACACAGATATACAGAAGGGTAAGGTGTGAAAACAAGATGTGAAAGGAGACAAAGTTCAAGGAAAATGTAGAATAGATCATTGTTAGCTAGGGGAAGGTGACAACAAAGCGAACAAAGATTAAATTTAATCGGGAAGATATTCAGACTGATCGGAAAACTAGGATGAGGAAGGGATCAAGAGAGAGGAAAAGCAAGGGTTACTTGAAGTTAGAGAAGACTTTTGGATTTTTTGAGGAAGTGATGAATGTGATAGATGAGATAGGCGAGTGGACGTTGACTACTTGGATTTTTGTAAGGCTTTTCATAAGGTCTGTTTGGGCAGGTTGGTCCAGAATATTAAGATCATGGGATCTTAACACATGGGATTCACAGTAACTTGGAAATGTATATTTTGAAGTGGCTTACTCATGGGAGACGGAGACTAACGGTGGAAGCCTGTCATTCTGGCTGGAGGCCTGCGACCAGTGGTGTTTCACAGGGATCAACACTGAAACCTCTGTGACTTGTAATATATTTAAATGACTTGTCTGAAGAAGGGCCTTGACCCATTCCTTCTCTCCAGAGATGCTGCCTGTCCTGCTGAGATACTCCAGATTTTTGTGTCTTTCTTTGGACCAAAATAAAAATGGATTAGTTAGTAAGTTTGTAAACAACACTAAAATTGGTGATGTTGCAGATAATTCAACAGATGTCAAGGGATGCAACAGGTTATAAATCAGCCACAGATATGAGGGGAAAAATGACAGATGGAGTTTAATCCGGGTGTGTGGTGTTGCGCTTTGGGAAGTCAATTTAAACTAGTATAGAAGTCAATTTAAACATTAGTATATCTAAACTAAACTAGTTTAGTTTAGATATACAGGGCGGAAACAGGCCCTTCAGCCCGCCGGGACCACGCCGACCAGTGATCCCCACACATTAACACCATCCTCCACCCACTGGGGACAATTATTACATTTACCAAGCCAATTAACCGACAAACCTGTATGTCTTTGGAGTGTGGGAGGAAACCGAAGATCTCGGAGAAAATCCACGCAGGTCACAGGGAGTACCTGTACAAACCCCGTACAGACAGTACCCGTAGTCGGGATCGAACCCGGGTTTCCGCCTCTGCATTCGCTGAAAGGCAGCAAATCTACCGCTGCGCCACCGTGACCGCAATGTAGGGTGAAAGTATACTGTTTATACTTGGCAGAACCCTCAACAACACTGACGTACAGAGACATCTTGGAGTTCATGTCAATAGCTTGCTGAATGCAGCAACACAGGTAGATAGAATATTAAAGGCATATGGTGTGCTTGCCTTCATTGGTTGTGGAATTAAGTATAAGAGTCAGGAAGTCATGGTCCAGCTTTATAAATCTTTGGTTATGCTGCATTTGGAGCATCATGTGCAGTTCTGGTCGCCCCATTACATGAAGGCTTTGGAGAGAGTGAAGAAGAAGAGTTTACAAGGATGCTGCCTGGATTAGAGTGTCTTAGGTGTAAAGAGAGGTTGGACAAACTTGGATTGTTCTGTTCCCTATCTGTGCATGTTCCTCCTCCTCCTCCAAACACCCATCTCATGCTGTTATTGGGTAAGTTCACATCTGACATGTGTGAGTCATTTACAGATCAGCTGATCAGAGTTGAGGACCAGCATGTTGTTGATGAAAAGCACTTCACTATTTGTAGAACAACTAGTCGGAGAAAATTATCAGAATGTTACTGTCTTATTGGGATATTCCTTCAGAAGGGCTTGTTGAACATAAATTGTAGGTAATTTCACCTGAAGGTTGTAGATCAAATGAGAAGAGAATAGAAATCCAGATGAGTGGTTCTGAATGCCGATTCTCGATCTGAAACATCAAAGTTCTGATGCAGGGTCATGACCTAAACATCAATTGTCCTTTTACCTCCACAACAGATGCTCAACCCACTGAGCTCCTCCAGTTGTTTGTTGGAAGGAACTGCAGATGCTGATTCAAGCCGAGAATGTACATAGAATGCTGGAGTAACTCAGCGGGACAGGCAGCAACTCTGGGGAGAGGGAATGGATGACTTTTCAGGTCGAGGCATTGGGTCTGAAGAAAGGTCTCGACCCGAAACGTCACCCGTTCCTTCTCTCCAGAGATGCTGCCTGTCCCGCTGAGTTACTCCAGCATTTTGTGACTACCTTTGATTTAAACCAGTATCTGCAGTTCTTTCCTACATCATTTGCAATCCCTCAGGTCTTCACCTTACAGTTGGTTTGTTGAGGAAATGTTGCCTTTAATGTCTGATCGTCCAAATAATTAGACATGGAATCATAGCCTAAACTTGTTAATGGTTGTTGCATCCGTGATACAAGCAGGATAGAAATAAAACTCAGGTTAATCTTCCACCAATATATATTTTTTTAAGTGGATAATTAGTTTTTCAAGGAGGTTTGAAAATTAGGAAGGATGTCGCGACTGAACAGGCCACATGTGGCTAGAAACAAAAAGCTGGAGTAACTCAACAGGTCAGACAGCATCTCAGGAGAAAAGGAACAGGTGGCCTTTTGGCAGCATCTGGCACTGCGAACAAAGGCCTGGTGGGCCGCTGCCTGCAGGAGGAATCTCGGAGCCCCTGTAGACTGGAGAATCGAGGAGGGAGCCGCTGGCGTTGATAGGCGCGAGCAGTGGGCCGGTAGGAGAAGGACCGGGGTATTGCCTCCAGAGTCCTCAACGTCGGCTGCAGGAGGCATCACCCGGGGACACAGAGACAGTCGGGCGTGGAGCGGGGCATCAGGTCAAGGGCCTGCAGCAGCCTAAGGCTTACCTGGATCGGGGGCTCTTCAGTAATTGCAACGTGGACTTTTGTTCTTCTGACTTTTTCATTGTTTCTCCTTTGTAAACGGCACCAAAATGTGGGTTATGCAAAAGAATGTCACTGTGCTGTGCATACGTGGCAATAAAGAACCTTTGAACCATTGTCTCTATTAAGTAATGTTGTTGAAAGACACAGAAATCTTCCATTCAGAACAAAACATTGAAAAAGTAATTTTTCTAAAAGCTACTAATTATTACATTTTACAGCATTAAGATTAAATAAATTAAAATGTGAAAATACTTAGAATTAGGTAACAATTGTTCTATAAAAGGGTTCATACCCTTATCAAATCTGGCAGTTTATGTGTGGCAATTGGAAAGGGTGCTTTGTTGTTCATTCCACTCTGGTGTGTTCCTCAATGAGGTGTACTCAAGATGTTCCATATACTCATAGCAGTGTCTCAACAGGTCCATGTACTTTGTTTCATTACAAAATTCTCAAAATCCTCCTTCACCATTTTCCCCATCCATAAATGTTGTAAGTGCATCTTTGTTCAAACATAAAGTGCTGGAGCAACTCAGCGGATCAGGCAACATCTGTGGAAGGAATGGATAGGCGATGTTTTGGGTCGGGACCCTTTTTCAGACTGATTGTGGTAAGGAGGGGAGAAAACTGGAAAGAGAGATAGGGCTGAGACAATTCCTGGCGAGTGAGAGGTGGATACAGGTGAGGAGGGTGTTGATTGCCAAACAGGTGGACAAGGGCTAGAGATGAAAAGGAGACAAAAATGTATCAGATAAGATGAGAAGAGCAGTGAAATGTAAAGCCAGAGGGAGGGATATAGGTGTAAGGGGGCCAGCGAGGGTGGGGAAAGTGGGCGGGGGAAGAAGAGGTGGGGGATACTGAAGAAATGTGTGTGCACTGGGGTGGCGGTGGAGTGGGGAGGTTGGAGGGTACACAGGAAAGAGAGGGAGGAAATGATAAAGTACAAATGCAGGCACTCAAGCCTAAAATAGTTCTATCTAGCTCTCTTCTGAGATGCAGCAAGAATGGGCTACCATTCTCTCGCTGTAGAACAGTCAAGGCTCACAAATCGACCCATGAGCAAGTTCTGCACGCCAAGTCAATCAACGAGAGTCACCTCAGCATCTCTGGAGAAAATAAATAGGTCATGTTTTGGGTCAAGACCCTTCTTCAGACCTACCTTGAAAAGTCACCTATTCCATTTCTCCAGGGATACTATCTGACCCGCTGAGTCACTCCAGCTTTTTGTGTTTATCTTTGGTTTAAACCAGCATCTGCATTTCCTTCCTGCGCAAAGACAGTCACCTGCTGTTTTTAGATGGCAATGAACCCTCTGAGCATTATATCCTGTACAAATGTCTCTCCCCCTCTAGTTTGATCTGCAATTTTCAACACACATTATTTAGCACCACCACGTTTATGCAAAGTCAACAAGCTTTCCACTGCTTTTTTGTTCAATCATTTGTCGAGAATGTCACAAATGAGGAGTTACACTCTGCAAAAACTCAGTTCACTCAGTAAACTGTGTGATTGCTGTTTTCACTGGGAAAAAAATAACTCTCCAGAACTGGGAATAGTCTGTGGTGTTATTTTGTTTGTAATCTCCAATGGACATCCCTTTAAAGTACCCAGTGGTAATTAATCTGGTAATGGTGCCAACATGTTGCTTTGAGTTTTGTCTGTGCAGATCAAAATTTCTGATGGTGGTTTTTAATGGATTGTAATGTACAATCACTCAATCTGAAACCATGTTTGCAATGCTCAGAACGGAAAGCAAAGAGCACCTAACTCACATCAAAGTGATCATCCTCTGTATATTGCTTCACAAAAATATCAAAGCTGTGGCACAGCTAGTGGAGATGCAGCCTCAGCATACCAGAGACCTGGGTTCAATCCTGCTTGTGAGAAGAGTGCGACTACTTTTTAGGCGACTACAGACGTTTAGGCTGTCGCCACATGGTCGCCAGGGTGTCGCCTGTATGGTCGTGAGTAGTCTCCCCAGTCGCCCAAAGAGTCGTCGCGTCTTTCTGTTTGCCGCTGGATTTTCAACATGTTCAAAAATGTTCGCCAACATTCAGCGACAGTGGGTTGATGCCAATGAGCGTAGCTTGACTTCTCCTGATGTAAGTGATGTCATAGGTTGTCGCCAGGTGATGTAGGTTGTTCCCGGTGCTGACTTCGGTGAAATCCATTGGCATCTACCTAAGTCAACCTACGTCAATTGGCGACAGGTATCGCCGATTGAATTGTCTTCAGTTGTCTTCAGTTGTCGCCGACAGGGTTGTAGCTTATCGCGGGTGGACGTAGTTTGACTTCGGATGTCGTAGGTTGTCGGCTGTGTGGTCGTAGGTGTGGTCGTAGGTGGACGTCCTAATGGGTCGCTGGTTGTCGGAAGCTTGCCGTAACATGATGTCAACTCGGTTATAGGTTGTTGTAGTTTATCGTAGACATTGTCTTAGGGGGGTCCAGTCACTGGTTTTTCACCGACCTGCTACGACTATTACAGTCATCGGCTGTCACCTAAAAAAATCGCCTAAGTGGGACAGGTCCTTTACTGTGCAACATGATGTCATTTTTACTCAACTATGTAGGACATCAGCTTGTCTTAGAGGAAAACAATAATTTGACACAAAATGACATGCTTCATCCTCAAATGCAACAAACATTAGAAGTCAGAAGACAAAGGTAATTTGCCACGTTAAGAAAAGGCAGGGCGCCCATGTTATGGCTTAATTAGGTACAAGACATTTGTGTTAAAATTGGGACTGCCCTTCCAGAGAGCGGTTGAATATAAAGGACAGCACAGTGCCACAACTGGTAGAGCTGTGGCTACACAATGCCAACGACCCGGGTTCGTTCCTGACCTCAGCTGTTGTCTGTGTGGAGTTTGCATGTTCTCTCTGTGACCACATGGGTTTCCTCTCTGTAATCTGACTTCCTCTCACATCCAAAAGACATGCGGATTTGTAGGGTAATTGGCCTTTGTAAAATTCCCCCTAATATGTAGGCAGTTGATGAGCAAGTGAGATAAAGAGCAAGTGCAAAAAAAAAGTTTTCCATATGTACGTATGAGGAAGGGCTATGATGACGGTTAAGTTTTCATTTATTGACACAGTGTGATATTCACATTGTATATAGAATTTAGATAATTGTTTATAAACTGTATATATGTATGTTTGCATGTGCGTGTATGTGTGCATACAGTATATGTATATATGTCTGTGGCTTATGTATCGATATACATATGTATGTGTTTGTGTGTGTGTGTGTATATATATATATATATAGATGAGATAAAGTTTGTGAATTAATTGATGAGTAGCGGAGAAGAGGTAGGAATAAATAAGTGTATACTTCCTCCTACTTTTCAAACATGTAAGATTTAATTTGTGATATTTATGAAAAGTTATTCAATGTGTATAGGTTTATTGTTCATTTCACTTTATTGTTATTTATCTTTGTTTTTATCTATTTTTGATTTACATGTTCAAATAAAATATATACTACTACTACTAGATATCATGGAACTGGTGTGAACGAGTGATCGATGGCCGGTAAGATTTCGGTCGGCCAAAGGTCTGTTTTCATACTCTATCTCTAAACTAAACTAAGACGAACTAAACTAAACCTACAGTCTTGGATACATAAATATTCTGCTAACCATACTTCAAATATTTTGAAGGATACTGTTAGCTAAATTAAACCAAGAAACATTACCACAGTGGAATAGTTGTCTATTTGGACACAGCAATAATGGTCAGACTGACTGACGTTCTAGGCTCCTGTATCTTCGTGAAGACTCTCCTTTCTTTTGGGAATTCCCAGACAAGGGGAAAGGCAGCAGCATCTGCTTTAAGATCAGCACTTCATGTGATGGATTTAGCTCAATCCTGCTCCCCTAATCTGGAATACCAGGTTCGATCCTCACTACGAGTGCTGTTTGTATGGAGTTTGTACGCATGGGTTTTCTCTGGGTGCTGAGGTTTCCTCCCACACTCAAAAGACTTACAGGCTTGGAGGATAATTGGCTTCGGCAAAGATTGTAAATTGTTCCAAGTGTGTAGGACAGTGTCAGTGTATGGGGAGCACTTGTTGGCATGGAGTCGATGGGCCAAAGTGCCTGTTTCCATGCTGTATATCTAAACTAAACTAAACTAAACCAGATCATTAAATGACTGGCCTTTTACCTACCATGGTAATTTGCCTCTAACATTTTGTCAGCTGTCTACATATCACCCCAAGCCAATGCCAAGCGGACACTGAGCGATTTATATTCAGTCGTTAACTCTCTTGAGGCAGCAAACTCTAACGTCCTACTTATCATCGCTAGTGACTTAAATCTTGTCACTGCTAGCGACTTCACTCCATCCCTTACCCTCTTTTCGGTCGGTCTGATGATCTGTCGGTGCTGCTCCTGTCGGCTTACAGACAGACACTGATAGACAACAAAGTCAACAAAGAGAAATACAGCAGTGCACCCTGGTGTCGGTGACAATAAACTAATCTCAATCTGGATTTAGTGAACTTCCAGAACACAGTATCTAATGGGTGGTGTTCATGAAGGGTGGCTCTGAATGTCCTACAGCCTAGTAATAAAGGAGTGGAAAGGAGGACTACAAGGTAGGTTTTGTCTCCTGTGTGCTGATGGATTAACGTCAGCTACTACCTTACAGCGGAGACCCGGGTTCGATCCTGACTACGGGTGCTGTCTGTACGGAGTTTGGACGTTCTCCCCGTGACCTGCTTGGGTTTTTTCCAAGATCTTCGGTTTCCTCCCATACTCCAACGATGTACAGGTTTGTAGGTTAATTGGCTTGGTATAAATGTAAATTGTCCCTAGTGTGTGTAGGATAGTGTCAGTGTGCAGGAATCACTGTCGGTGGGCCGGAGCGCCTGTTTCCTTGCTGTATCTCCAAACTAAACTAAACTGAAATAAAGGTACAGGATACAGGACAAAGAGATGAAGGTCCATAACCTGGCAATGGTGGTAATTTATTTTGTTCTCCAATTATTACAAGTGAACTGACACCCAAGAAAGATCAGGCAACACATAAACATTTCCCTTAGTTTGGTGATTCACTTGCCACATCCCTCAATACGCTTAATTATCTACAAGGCACTGGTGGTAGTGTGACAGAGTAATCTCTCGTAACTAGTATAACTGATAATTTTACTTCGGAGTCACGTGAGTGACGACGTGAAGAACCCCGTATAGCCGCACGTGCGTCATTACATCAGACGCTTTCGTGCAGGTGACCGGTGGAGCAGCGGAGCTCCTCCAACGGTCAGTCTAAACCAGTTGTTCTCAACCTTGTTTGTCCCATGCACCCCTTTCACCATATGTCAGAATGTCATTCCCCCCCCCTCCTTTCCAAGATTGTCTGCCTCAAAAAGTACATTCCAAATAATATGCAAAGGCAATAAAAATATCAACATTCTAACAGTTTGAGTTTGCTAATCTGTGGTCCCAATTCCCCCCCTGAAAACCTGAAATCCCCCCCTGGGGGGAATTCCCCCCTGGTTGAGAACCCCTGGTCTAAACTTCAGGTAAGTGCCATTCCTTACCTGTTGTAAGTCTCCTGCAGGAACCTCAGAGGTTTTTGCGGGATGTTCGCGATGGCCGACGAGGGAACCAGCCTAGGGCTTTGGGGAAAACCCTGGTCCGACCGCGGAAGCGGAGAGCTGGCGAATGTCGGGTTCGCGATCGGAGTCACTGATAACGCGGTCAGTGACTCTACACGTTGGGTTCCTGGGGAGGGGATACCCAAGAATATGCGGTTCCAGACCGCAGTAGTCCACAGGGTATGGGGCTGAACTGACCTGAACGGTCAGCCTGGGTTCCCGGGGAGGGGAAACCCAAGAATATGCGGTTCCCAGACCGCAGTAGTCCCCAGGAGATGGGGTTAAACTCACCTGAACGGTCAGACCGGGTGCTGGGAGGGTTACCACAGGTATGTGTATATATATATTTATATTGATTCCGGGGAGGGGAAATTCAGCTATGCGGTTCCCAAACCGCAGTCATCCCCAGGATATGGGACAGCAAAAGGTCAGTACAATAAAGAAAGATGTTGGGAGGTTTCCCCTCTGGGAATGAATTTAAAGACACTCCTTCAGCAGGAGTTGGGTCAGCGCAGGTTAATGTGAGAACCCGCGTCAGCAGTAAAGTTTATGACAGTGTCAGCCTATTGGAGAGGCTGTGCCAGCAGCACCTTTGCTCAGGGCTGCTCATGGGGATGCCAAGCTATGGCAGGCTAGCCTATTGGAGAGGCTGTGCCAGCAGTACCTTTGCTCAGGGCTGCTCATGGGAATCTAAGCTCTGGCAGGCTAGCCTATTGGAGAGGTTGTGCCAGCAGCACCTTTGCTCAGGGCTGCTTCATGAGAACGCCAAATCTATGGCAAGTACTGGCCTATGGGAAAGGCCGCGCCAGCAGCACCTTTGTTCAGGGCTGCTTCATGGGCGCCAGCAGTACCTTGTTCAGGGCTGCTTCATGGGAACAGGCTACTTAGTAGGGTATTCTATTTACAGTGATCATGGGGGATGAGGAGGCATTGCTAGGATAAGGCAATATAACAGAATGATGACAAAAAAACATTCAAAGAGGACTATTCACAGTTCAAAAACACTGGTTATGTATGTGCTAAAATCCACTGGTAAGTCTCAAACTATATTTGAGAAATTGGGCTCCTCTATCCAGTTAGATTAAGTTCCTATCAAATAGACTTGTAGGACATTGGGATTCACCTTTAGCTATTCAATTGGCCATTGACGCTGGCCTGGGCAACAGATTGCAGTCAATAGACTCCTGTAACAGTTTTGTTGTTATAAAACAGCTTTCTAGTCATTAGACTAATTGGTAATAGTATAGATGCGATTCAGATGTGCAAGTAGGACAACTGTTATCTTGTTAAATGGTTAACAAGATAACAGTGCCATGTAGGTCATTGTTAACACAACTTGTTATCACAAGTTGAAGTTAATAAAGTCACAATGATGGACAAACAGTATTCATTTCTGCTCCAGTAGTCGTTAGGTAAATCTTTCATTATATTGCAAAATGGTGCTAATGGCCCTAAATGGGAAATTGCGTCAGCAGCGCTTTTTAGCAGGCCTGCTTAATGTCTCCCTCATGTAGGAGGAGAATATGCCGTGTCAGTATTAGTCTGATGCTGGGGACATGGCAAAGTCGGCATATTGCTGAAGCCGTGCCAGCAGCACCTTGTAAAAGGGCTGCTTAATGGCTCCCTCATGTAAGAGGAGAGCATGTGGGATCGGTACAGTCTAACGCCGAGTCTGAGGGTATAGCCATAGAGCATGCCCAAGGGATACAGGGCATATGCCAGAGGTCTATGCCTGGCAGAAAAGTAGCCATCCCAAACACATATGTAGTGAACACTGCTCTCAGGGGGACATTAGATCTGGCCGTCAAATCTTCTATTCAGGTAAGACCTTTCCATAGGTGAAACCTGGAGGACGAAGCACAAGCTATTGGAACGAGCAAGGTTTCATAGTTTCGGCGACAACGCACCCCACGTCTTCATCGGCAGTAAGCGGTTCACTGAAGTTGGTGGCAGCATGAAAGCTGGCCAGAGGTTCCACGCACTGTACCTGTGCTACTCTACAATTAAGGGACCACTTACAACTTGGTAAGGTGTACACTTAGTTATACTTTACAAATGATTGAGACATTATTAGCTGCTTTGAGGGGTCTAACCATGTAAAATGGACAATACTAGCATTTGAAGCAAGTTAGAATTGGGCAGGTTCAGTATATGGGCCAAGATTGTCTTGCAAGACTGGCTCGGAAATCGGGCCACAGTTGCTGTTTATGGCAGACATGAAATTGCGAATATCATCTTGAGTTTGAGGTGGAGCAAACTTGCATGACTTACCAATTCTTCTTTTATTGGTATCAACTATCTATAGACCCTACGGCCATTGTATGGGTTAAAGAGTGATTGAACAAATATGCATATTGTCATGCTCGGGTTCATGTTGATACATTACGATGATGGCGTATGTTAGTCACGAGGGTGCAATCAGTTAAAGACCCCTGGAATGATTACATGATCTTGTTTGCCACAGGAGAATCATCAAGTGTAGGTTAATGGCAACACAGAATTGGTGTTGAATCGCACCGTATTATGAAATTCTGGTTAAATGGAACACCTAATATATGTGGTTTTCATGCTTATTCACTGGTTGCAAAATATGTGGCATAACAGTGGCGAAAGATACATTCTCGCTACAAGGAGAAGGAAGGTCTTTTATAGCTTTCTCCATGTTGCATCATCAATCGAGGCTTCAAATAAAGTAATTAAGAGGCTGCTTTAGGTTCCTATTGTATGATTGTCTTATGCAAATTGATTCCCGATTTGTCGGGAATAATAACATAACCTCATTTGGTTATTTTAAACGTAATTTTGCTGGTTCAGCCTGAGGCTTGGGAAATCAGCTGTTGCATGATAAACTCAAATTATGTTCTGCAGATTTAATAAACTGCCCTAAGGTTTGGATTGTTACATCTATCCTTCTATGTGTTCAAAGTGCTTGGATAGCACCAAAACGCAGAACTTTTCTTTTCCAGGAGATGAAAGAGTTTGTTTATGGTCATGTTACATTGAAAACGATATAAATTGCTAACATTTGGAGTTCATGTTAAATGATCGTTTCTTAATTATTGAGTTGTACGGCCATTAATTGTGTCAATGTGCTTTCTCATTGAGTTGGCTGTAGCAAACAAGACCCGCTCTGTCGGGTTCACGCCAGATATCAAGTTGTAGGATATCTTCAACATAAGGTCTCCCAGGACCAGTACAATGCCATATGCGATGTTGACATTTGTGAACACTAATTCACCAGGAGGCTCCAGCTATATCCTTAAATTTGGCTGGAGTTTATTAGGTAGTTATACTTCTGGTGCTGGTTTAGCACAGCAGGTTCAGTCGCTACATAATTGTGACGGTACAGGATGATTACATTTGTAATTTATAATGTATAATATTATGTTATAAATACTTGAGCAGACCAGAAGGGAGTCAGGTCTCAAAATAGTCACAGGCATGCCAGGAGACCTTTGATAAGGTAAGCACACATATATACAACAATACGTCAAGGTCACCAAGAGCCTTGGAGGTTCTGGAATAGCAATGTTGTTAGTCACAAAAAATTTGGAAGAATGTATTTGTTCAGGTCACTCCAGATGATAAAAACGGAGTTTGCGTTATGTAGGAATGGATTCTGATTCCAGATCTCATTCCACCAGGGCTGCTACAACATCAGCAGCAAGGCTATTTATGTTCCACTGGGTCACATTGTTACGGCTACAGCATGGTCCAACAAATGAATCTCCAAACATTTATAATAACCCATTGCTGAACCAGGGGTATTTGTTAACTCTATTTATGTTTTGGTTATATTTTCCATCTGGGTGAGAGATGGAAATATTATTATTTCATTTAAACAGCATCAGCATGTTTTAAATCTGTGTCATGACTGTATACATTATGAATGTTTTCCCTTCATTTGTCAATGAAGCAGCTGTGGTTGTGTATACTCATTTCACAAGGCATAAAATCACAGAGCTTTGAAATCTTCACATAGTCACTCGCGTGACTCTGAAGTAAAATAGTAAGATTAAAGGAGAAGTTACCAGTTTGAAGTTTGATCTTTATTTTATGAGGAGTTACGATTGACTCTTGGTGTGGCTTAATAGTCAACAGCCCAGCAGCAGTCGTTATCCATAGCATCATCCAGAACAAAGTAATCCACTTGGTTAGCTCCCGATAAACAATGCTAAGTCTACATTATCTCCTACACTGATGGACTGTGGCTACAGTGCGCACTTTCTTCAACATCCGCTGCTGCTGTTCAGCATGTCAGCACTCCCAAGCACACAACCTTCATCACAGAAGATAAAACACAGAACTGCCCGCCACAGGAAAAGGCCCTTCAGTCCACAATGTCTACGCCAAACATAATGCCAAGACCAACTCTTATCTGCCTTCCCATAATCCATATCCCACTTTTCCCAGCATATCCGTATGCCTTTCCAAAATTCTCTGAAATCCCACTATCAGATCTGTCTCCCCCACCACCCCCAGCACCGCATTCCAAGTACCCACCACCGTCTGAGTAAAAAAACTTGTTCCACACACCTGTTTTAAACTTCTCACGTTAATGACATGCCCTCTAGTATTTAATAATTCCATTTTTAGAAGTAAGTTCCAAATGCCAACACTATCCATGCCTTTATTAATTTTATTTACGTCTATCAGGTCTCCCTTCAACTTTCCCCATTCTAGAGAAAGCAATCCAAGACCTCCAATGCATAGGCAAGTGGTAGAATCTGGGATACGTTAATGGGTACGATATGATACAATACAATACGATATGATACGATGCAATACAATACGCTACGGCGTGATACGATACGATATGATGTGATAAAATAGTATTTATCCCAGGAGGGAAATTGATCTGTCATAAAAACACAAAATACATGAAACATGAAATTGAAGTGACAAGTGGAAAGGATTGGGGATGTGCAAAAATTGGGGAAGGGGGGTTGGGGGGTGGGAGTCGGTCTACCCCACGGCAGAAGGGGGAGGAGTTGCAAAGTTTGATAGCCACAAGGAAGAAGGATCTGCTGTGGTGTTCCTTGTTGCATCTTGGTGGAACCAGTCTGTTGCTGAAGGTACTCCTCAGTTTGACCAGTTTGTCATGGACGGGGTGAGCTGTATTTTCCAGGATACTCTGCAATTTGAGGAGCATCCTCCCCTCCAAGACCAACTCCCATTAATCCAACTAAAAGAGAAGATTAAAATGGGTTAGGGCAGGATTGTTGTTTGTCCCATTGAGTTGGAGTCGACCATCAACCACTCAAAATGGGTGACTAGTGGTCAACGCTGACTCAACGGGCTGAAGAGCCTGTTTTTATGCTCCATGTCACTACAATTACGGACTTGAACTGATTAGACTCAACATCAATTCAAGAAAGTGCTTTTGAGTTTGGAGAAAGAACAAGGGATTGGAGTTATTGGAAAAAATGTCAAGAGGGAACAGAACAAGGAACAATAGTTGGTACACAAAAAGCTGGGGAAATTCAGCGGGTGCAGCAGCATCTAAGGAGCGAAGGAAATAGGCAATGTTTCGGGCCAAAACCCTTCTTCAAACTGATGGGAGGTGGGGTTAGTGGGGAGAAGAAAGGAAAAAGGAGGAGGAGGAGCCCGAGGGCTGAGGGAGAGGTGGGAAGGGGAGGAGACAGCAAGGGTTAACAGAATTGAGAACATTCAATGTTCAAGCCGAGAGGATGCAGACTCCCCAAGCAGAATATGAGGTGCAGTTCCTCCAATTTGCGGTGTTGCTCACTCTGGCCATGGAGGAGGCCCAGGACCGATATAGATCAGCTGGCATCTAGAGCAGCGGATGCATTAGATGAGGTTGGAGGAGGTGCAGGTGAACCTCTGTCGGACCTGGAAGGACTGTTTGGGTCCCTGAAAGGAGTGGAGGAGGGAGGTAAAGGGACAAGTGTAGCATCTCTTGATGTTGCAAGGAAAGGTACCTGGGGAAGGGGTGGAGCGGGAGGGAAGGGAAGAATTGACAAGGTAGTAGTGGACGGAGCGGTCTTTGCGGAAGGCAGAAAGGGGGGGAGATGGGAAGATGTGGCGAGTGGTGGGGTCACATTGGAGGTGGCGAAACTGGCAGAGGACTATGTGTTGTATGTGCCGGCTGGTGGGGTGAATGGTGAGGACCAGGGGAACTCTGCCCTTGTTGCGCATGGGGGAATGGGGGGAGCGAGGGCAGTGTTGCGGGGTATGGAGGAGACCCTGGTGCGAGCCTCCTCTATAGTGGGGGAGGGGAATCCCCTTTCTCTGAAGAAGGAACAATAGTTAATTAATTAGCAATGAGTCACACAAGCGGAGCAAAACAGCTATAAAGAGATAAGTCCATAGAAATGTAAAAGTCAAAGGATATGGAAGAAGGTGATCAGAGTCAAATGGTGGTAATTGTTTGGTGGTAATTGTTTGAGTCGGTGAAAGATTTGTATATTGTGTGCCAAAGGCAGCCACAGTTTGTGTAGTGGACACATCAGGGAGAGATTGGGATAGCTGATCGTTGGCTTGTGTTGGGATTGGTCTATTATTGTCACGTGTAACAAAACAAAGTGAAAAACCTTGAGGAGTGTCAGAGTGGCTGCAACTGGTCACCGGCAGCTGAAATGAAGTGTTTGGCCTCTGTCCTGGCAATCGTGCTGCTGTTGTTCTGCTATGTCCCCCCTACCATCCCTGAAACGTATCTGTCCTCTTTGTGCCGTGAGGATTTGGTTGTTAAAATAATCCGAGTCTGCGGGAAGAAATCATGGCGAGCTCTCCGTCCCCGTCTGCACGGTGAGTGTTGAAGTACTTGATAAACAGTGGTTTCAAACAAGTTGAGTACAAGATGTTATTTCTGTTAAGAGTTTATTTATGCTTAGGACCAGGAGCATTGTAACATGTTGGCTCTGTGAACACCACAGTATATCCACCAACGCTTGTACATCGGGAGGCTGGACCGGGAAAAGTCGCCATGGGATGGCGTTGCCACTAGTTTGTACTGCTGCAAGGTTGATATTCATGTATTTCAATTATTCCCAGAATCTTTATGTGTCGGAAGGAACTGCAGATGCTGGTTTAAACCGAAGATGGGCACCAAATGCTGGAGTAACTCAGCGGGACAGGCAGCAATTCTGGAGAAGGATGGGTGACGTTTCGGGTCGAGACCTTCTTCAGACTTTAACTCCGGTGGTGTATTGTGGTGTTCACAGAGCCAACATGTCACAATGTTCATAAAGCATGATCCCAGCAGCTCACTCTGCCCACACAGATGGCATAAAGTAGGAGAAAAGGAACAGGAAAAGACCATTCAGCCCTTCAAGCGGATGCCATCATTCAATAGTACAAGGCTAATCTGTTTGTTGGCCTCAACTGTACTTTCTTGTGTAGGAAGGAACTGCAGATGCTGGTTTGCACTGAAGATAAACACAATATGCTGGAGTAACTCGATGGAGAAAAGGAATAGGTGACATTTCGGACCCATTCCTTTTCTCCAGAGATGCTGCCTGACCTGCTGAGTTACTCCAGCATTTTGTGTCTACCTTACTTTCTTGTTTGATTCCTACTAACGATGTGCACTCCAGAACTGGCACTTAATAGTTACAACAGGTTACAACATTGACATCTACCCAGTAATGTCCTGTTCACAAAATGCATGACAAATCTAACCTGGCTAATTATTGTCTAGACAGTTTACTTGCAATCATCAGCAAAGTGATTCTAGATCCCATTGACCAACAGCCTGCTCATAGATGCTGACAATGGACAAATGATCTGAAACCCAGAGGTGAGGTGAGGACTGCCCTTGACATAAAGATAACATTTGAGTCAGTGAGGCATAAAGGAACCCTGGTAAAAGTGAAGCTGAATCTCATCCAGCTTTTGCATGTCCTTCCTCCCCCAGAACCAGTCGACAAGCCTTTAGAAAATGAGGTGTAGGAAGGAACTGCAGATGCTGCTTTATACAGAAGATGGACAAAAAAATGCTGGAGTAACTCAGCGGGTTAGGCAGCATCTTTGGAGAAAAGGAATAGATGACATTTCAGGTCCACACCCTTCTTCAGTTTGAAGAAGGGTCTCAACCCGAAACATCTCCCATTCCTTCTCTCAATAGAGATGCTGCCTGTCCCGCTGAGTTACTCCAGCATTTTGTGTCTATCCTAAGAATATGAAGCTCTCTGTCCTGCACATTTCTTGGTGTGCTGGGGCAGCCAGAGCAACAGTTCTAAAATCTTGTAGAAACAATGAACTGCAGATGCTGGTTGCCAGAAAAAAGGGCACAATGTGCTGGAGTAACTCAGCAGGACAGGCAACATGCCAGGAGAACATGGATAGGAGACAGCACCTTCCAATCCCATGACCTCACGCAGATGGAAGGACAGGGACGACAAGGGCATGATGACACCACCACCGGAATTTGTCCTTCAAGCCACAATCTATTCTTCGTCATTTCTGCCAGCTACTATGTGATCCCACGACATCATAACATCCCCATCCCTTTCTCCTCTTCCTAGTTTAGTTTAGTTTATTGTCACGTGTACCGAGGTACAGTGAAAAGCTTTTGTTGCGTGCTAAAAGCCCTGTCCCACAGTACGAGTTAATTCCAAGAGCTCTCCCGAGTTAAAAAAAAAATCAAACTCGTGGTAAGCATGGGGAATGATCGTAGCAGGTATGTCGGAGCTCGGGGACGTCTCTTAGCGCTAACGGCAGGTACTCGGGAAGACTCGCTAATGGCACATAAGCACGGGAAGACTCGTGAAGATTTTACAACATGTTGAAAAATGTCCACGACAGCCCCGAGTACCGACGAGTGGCCATGACCGTAAATTTCCAAGTTCGAATCAGGGCACACTCTGGAGAACTCTTGGAATGAACTCGTTCTGTGGGACAGGGCTTTAACTTTGCTAGCAGAAAGATAATAAATGATTACAATTGAGTCATCCGCTGTGTACAAATACATAATAATGGGAATAGCATGAATATAAAGGGAATAACATGAATATAAAGGAAATACCTGTAGATCAACCATATTAATCTCTGTTAATATAGCCTCCCACCACATATATTATGCATGATACACACTCCACCATGTAGTCCAGCCCAGGATTTGCCATAGGACTGCAGCCACTGATAACAACCTGTTTGTCCCTTAGTTGGTTGAGATAGATAGATGGATAGATAGATGGATAGATAGATGGATAGATAGATGGATAGATAGATGGATAGATAGATGGATAGATAGATGGATAGATAGATGGATAGATAGATGGATAGATGGATAGATAGATGGATAGATAGATGGATAGATAGATGGATAGATGGATGGATAGATGGATGGATAGATGGATAGATAGATGGATAGATGGATAGATAATCTTTATTGTCATTATAACATGTGAACATGTACAACAAAATTAAAATGCCAACCAGTCAGTGCACCATTCACACATTTCTAAAAGCTAACGATACGTAAGCATACACACACCACCATAAAATAAGCATAAACACACAACCATACATTCTTCTGTCGATTTCACAATCCATTTGGTATGTAGCACACCTGTGCTAATTTGGTGGCTATATTAAGTGTAGTTATTGCTGTGGGATAAAAACTGTTTTTTAGTCTAGAAGCTGATGCGATTAATGTAACAGTACGTATTGGTCTCTCCACATGGGTTTTAATAAATGCTTTGTGGTTCACCAAATACTTTGTAAATGGAATGATTACAAAACAATACCTCTCTCTGTGACTCCCTGGTTTATTCCCAGGAGATGATCCCACCTATCTCCACACCTCCTCCCTAATCAGCCCTTGCAGGTGAGACAGAAACACGCATGCACCTCCTCCAACGTATCTACTGTATTAGGTAATCTTAGTGTGGACTCTCTACAAATGGAATATAGAAGTACAGCACCTCATATTCCGTCTAGATAGTCCGCAACCAAAAGGCATGAATGTTGAATTCTTCAGTTCAAGTAAACTGCTCCCCATCTGTCCTTTTCTCTCTCCATCTGATCTACCCAGGTCCTCTCGTGCACACGCAACCCCCTCAAGCACCCTATCCCCCAGTTTCACTCCTTTGCCACAAATACCTCATCAGCCCATCTTCCACTTATTCCTCCCAGTGGATCCCCGATCCCCTCCCTCCACAGTTCCCATCTAGTCCACCATCCCACCCTTCTTTGGTTCCACGCTTCCTTTCTTATTGGACTCCATACTAGGTAGCACTTTATCCCCTCCCTGCCTCTGATACTCTCCCTCCCTATCAGACTGTCTACCAATAACCCCTCCTCACCTGTATCCACCTATCATTAGGGGGGAATCTCACTGAAACCTATCGGATAATGAAAAGCCTAGACAGAGTGGGCATGGAAAGGATGTTTCCAGTAGTTTAGTTTTGTTTAGAGATACAGCATGGAAACAGGCCCTTCGGCCGAACGAATCCGCCCCGACCAGCGATCCATGCACATTAGCAGAACCCTACACACATTAGGGACGATTTACACATACACCAAGCCAATTAGCCTGCAAACCTGTACGTCTTTGGATTATGGGAGGAAACTGAAAATCTTGGAGAAAACCCACACGATCGCCATACAGACAGCACCCTTAGTCAGGATCGAACCCGGGTCTCTGGCGCTGTAGGCAGCAACTCTACCGCTGCACCACCATACCGCCCAGTAGTGGGAGAGTGTAGGACCAGAGGGCACAGCCTCAGAATAAAAGGACGTACCTTCAGAATGGAGATGAGGATGAATTTGTTTAGCCAGAGGGTGGTGAAATTGTGTAATTCATTGCCACAGAAGGCTGTGGAGGCCAGGACTGTGTATTTTTAAGGCAGAGATTGATAGGTTCTTGATTAGGAAGGGCATCAGAGGTTACGGGGAGAAGGCAGGCGAATGGGGTTGAGAGAGAAAATGAGATTAGCTGTGATTAAATGGTGAAGAAAACTCGATGGACTGAACAGCCTGATTCTGCTCCTATGTCTTGTCGGTTTTTGCTCCACTTTTCCCCATCATCACTCTATACTGGTTATCTCGCTTCTGCACTTTCAGTCCACATTTAGGGTCTTGCTCTGAAACAGGGAGGAAAGATTAAATAGAAACCTGAAGGGCAACTTTTTTACATGAATGGTGTACATACATTTACACAAATTTGACACATATGGAACGGCCTGCCGGAGGAGGTAGTTGAGGCAGGCATCACTGCAATGTTTAAAAAAACATTCGGACAGGTACATGGATAGGACAGGTTTAGAGGTGGGATTAGTCTAGATAGGGCATGTTGGTTGACGTGGGCAAGTTGGGCACAAGGGCCTGTTTCCACACTCTATAACACCATGACCTATGGTGTATTGACCATATATTTCCTCAACAGAAGCTCTCTGTCTTGCAGAGTTCCTCCAGCTATTTGTTTTTAGCTACAGATTCCATCATCTGCAGTCTCTTGTGACTGAGAGCCAAATACCATCCTGGCTCAGAAATATAATGCCATTCCTCCATGGATCAAAATCCTAGAACTCCCATTGTGGATATACACACACCGTTCAAAAAGGCAGACTTGGCACCATCTTTGCAAGGGCAGTTAGCAATGGGCAGTCTACAATGGGCAGCACGGTGGCATTACGGTAGAGTTGCTGCCTTATAGCGCCAGGGACCCGGGTTCGATCCTGACCAGTGGTATTGTCTGAATGGAGTTTGTACGTACTCCCTGTGACATGTGTGGATTTTCTCTGGGTGTTTTGTTTTCCTCCCACACTCCAAAGACATACAGGTTTGTAGTTGACAGGGTATAATTGTATATTGTCCCGAGTGTGTGTAGGATAGTGTTCGTGTGCGGGTATCGCTGGTCGGCGTAGACTCAATGGGCTGAAGGGACTGTTTCCATGCTGTATCTCTAACCTGAAATCAACTAAAACTACAGCCCACTTCCCATGAACAAATAAGAATAAAATTGGGAAAAGGAGAAAAAAAATATCAGCCTGAAATGGGCCTTTTGCCAGAATTATTCAGATTAGAGGTCTAATTAAAATTTTAATCAGCCTCGTATGGATTGGTTTGACCCTGGAAATCTTCTGCTCTCAGTAAAACCAGCCTTGTGATTGTCTACAATCTCCAAGGAACTTTTTCCAATGTATTTACCCTAATGAGCACCAGGAGAAGTAGAAATACTAATTCCTACCTTTTTGTTAATGAATATAGGCTATTCTCACTCTAAATCACAGCTCTTCATTTCACCTGTCACCCTGACCCCAAAGCCATGGTTATGTCCTCCGTAAAATGTTAAAGCCCCACATGCGGTGAATGTCCCACCATGTCGGCACTGGGCCTGTACTCACTGGAGTTTAGAAGCATGAGGGGGGCCTTCATTGAAACATATAGAATAGTGAAAGGCTTGGATAAATGTAAAAAAAATATCCCTAGTGTATGTAGGATAGTGTCATGTGGCCCACATTCCCTATTATTCGTCACCCCTCTGTTCGGTGCCTGCGCTGGTCTTTGGCTCACACATTCTTTTCAAATACTCAGCCTTGTTAACAAAGGCTTCTATGATTTCACTGAACACTGATGATTTACAAGAATGATCCCAGGAACGAGTAGGTTAACCTATGATGAGCGTTTGTCAGCACTGGGCCTGTACTCACTTGAGTTTAGAAGAATGAGGGGAGGACCTCATTGAAACGTACGGAATAATGAAATAATTGTATAGTGTGGATGTGGAGAGGATGTTTCCACTAGTGAGAGAGTCTAGGGCAATAGGTCAAAGCCTCATAATTAAAGGATGTTATTTTAGGAAGGAGATGAGGAGAATTTTCTTTAGTCAGAGGGTGGTGAATCTGTGGAATTCTTTGCACAGAAGACTGTGGAGGCCGTCAGTGGATTTTTTTTATGGCAGAGATTGATAGATTCTTTATTAGTAGAGGTGTCAGAGTTTATGGGAAGATGGTAGGAGAATGGGGTTACGAGCGAGAGATAGATCAGCCATAATTGAATGGCGGAGTAGACTTGATAGGCTGAATGGCCTAATTCTACTCCTATTCCTCATGACCTTATGACCTTATTCAATTTACCATCACGTTCAGCGCAGACATTGTGGGCTTATGACCTTATGACGTAACCTGCACTCCTCCATTTTGCAATATTACTTCCTCAGGAGCCATTAGAGTTACATGTGCAGGCTCCAGCGTTCCCGTGGTCGATCCTGGCTGGGGGCTGTGGTGGTGTTCCGGCGTTCCGGCGGCGGCGGCGGTGGCGGCCTGGCTTCGGAGGCTCGGCCGCGGGCCTGGTGGACGATGACATCGAAGGCCTGGATTGCCTCAGTACAGAGGGGGAACAAGTAGGGGAAAATGACAAAGACTTTAAGACTTTTGCCTTCCACCACAGTGAGGAGGTGCTTGGTGAACTCACTGTGGTGGATGTTAAATTATGTGTTTATTGTGTGTTTTGTTTTAATTTATTACATGTTATGACTGCAAGGTAACAAATTTCGTTCAGACCGAAAGGTCTGAATGACAATAAAGGAATCTGAATCTGAATCTGAATCTGAAAGTGCAGCCCAATTTTGGTCTTCCCCTTGTCTATTGTTTATGCATGCATGCTATTTCTCAGATTGAGCAGGACTCGGGTCACAAACCCCACAAAGGGCCCACTGATTGCCTCAGATTTCTAGGCCAGAGATGAGATGCAGGAATCATTAACAGGGATGTGTGAGATGGAGGGGAGCAACATGCAGTTGATACAGAACAAAATAACATAACTTTAATCACTGTAATCCAGCTGCATTCACAGCTGCATTTTCACTTCTGTTCCAGATCTCTCCCAAGTCCACGGTGAAAATGGCAACTCTGAGGAGATGTATGAGAGCAATGTCCAGAAGATGCTGAACAATGGTGAGGCTCAGCGGCTTCAGCCACACAATGGGCAACAAACCCTTTATAATGGCAACAAACAACACAAACTGGTACTTAATGATGTCCGTGACTATATTCCCAAATTGAAGAAAGACAGCGGGATCCAGCTTGCTCGGGCAAGGAAAATCACCCCAAAACAGTTTCGTAATGATAGTTTCAAGATCCTAAAACAATGTTGTGTAGATAATTGTAACTTTGAGAAGCTCTTTTCAGAGATGTGCTGAACAAGACGTGATGCCAACCGCATGCATGGGACCTTCTTTAGTAGCGGATGCAGGATCAGTCAGCTTTGAACATAGAAGGGTAAATGTTATAGGTTCAACATCTAACTGGGGTCCTTCCTCAACCTGACTCTGGGAAACAATGCACAAAGGTCACCAGGCTTTGCAAGGCTTTCTACCCTGATGGGTTGGAAAGTTCTTCAGATTGATGACCTCTATAGTCAACCTTGAAGAGAGGGAGCTGGTGGGGGGATGTTCTGTAATGGGAGGGCATATTCACTGGCCTGAGTTTTGCATCACCACTCACTGTTCAGAAAATTAGCTGTCCTGGAATTAACTCAAACATAACCAGAAGTAAGAATCCACTGGATGGAAGCCTCCTGGGCCAAATTGAAGAGGGCCTGGATGTTGTCAGGGGTGGTGTTTTTGATGTCCTCCAGAAAGACGTGTTGGCCAAAATAATCCCACACCGCAAAGCAGCTGGATAAAGTTAGACAAATGGCAAAGCCATCTCACCAACTTTGCCAAGTTTAGTTTAGTTTAGAGGTACAGCGCGGAAGCTGGCCTTTCGGCCCACCAAGTCTGCGCCAACCAGCGATCCCCACACATTAACATTATCCTACACACACTAGGGACAATTTTTACATTCACCAAGCCAATTTACCTACATACCTGTACGTCTTTAGAGTGTCAAAGCTGCTCCTGGTATTCACAAGCCCATGCAAAAATATTGGGAATCAAACAATTTGAAAAAAAGAAACTTAGATCTTTAAACGTTTAAAAAACATTTAAATTATCAAAAACTCATAAAACGTTAAAAAACCACCACAGATCCACCACCGATTTTCCAGCACCCTTTGATTCAGAGCCTCTCTGGATTATACGTTTTGCTAGAGGTCACGGCCTTGAAGGGGGGGAGGGGCAAGATGTAAAGGTCCGTATAAATTCAGCCAGGGCTATGGGAACAGATCTGCCAGCTTCGGCCGGACCGGAGTTGCAGAGCCCAGGCCGCAGGGGGCAAATTCAACCCGCCGATCAGCGTGGAGGTCCTGATGAGGTTGAGATACGCCATCTCCTATGGCCTAAGCACAACATTTTATGGGGGACTTCCGGGAGGGATTGTGTCCAGATTAAAAGAAAGGTCTGGACCACGTTGCCAGAAAATCAGTGGTGGACATGTACTGCAAATACAAAAAAAAGTAATTGACCTTTCTTCTTGAAAACTTCATTTAAATTATTGGGCTCATGGATTTTACAGCGGGTCCAACCACACTGAAAACAGCATATTCCATGCAAGAGCCTGGATCCAGCTGTGGAATATATCAACAGATTCTCCAGTAGGAATCTGTCAGCAAGTTCAGAATTTCAGAAATTAAGGCAAACGCCAAAGTTTGATAGTTTGATAGTTCAGTTTATTGTCATGTGTTCTGAGGTACAGTGAAAAACATTTTGTTGCAGGCTATCCAGTTAGCAAAAAGATTATACATGAGTCATGACAGTGTTCAGATACTGGATAACAGTCCCATGTTTGTAGGAGCTTACACAGGTTAATGTTGGCCATCTCCCATAGCACGTCTGTAAAAAAACATCAACATCTGTACCATTAAACTTGTTATATAACAACCATAATATATAGTTGCTCACAGTAGCAGATAATCTTTGGGTCTCAGTGAATTTATGAATATCAATAAATTAATATTGAATCTGATTGTTTTCGCTGGTGTTCAGAGTAACTGCTTGAAACCAATCAATGTCATTGATTAATAAAGATCACATCTGATTTTCTCCTTGTCTGAACATTAATGTTTCCTGCATCACTGCTACACAAATCGGGCAAACCAGATTCAATCCAGACCTCAGATGCCATCTGTGTGGAGTTAGCACGTTGTCTTTGTGACTGTATGGCCGTTCTTGGGTACTCTGGTCTCTTCCCACATCCCAAATATGTGTGGGTTGGAAAGTTAAAATGCAGAAACAATGAACCACAGAAGCTGGTTTATACCAAAGATAGAACACAAAGTGCTGGAGTAACTCAGCGTGTCAGCAGATCCGCTGAAGAAAACGGATAGGTGACATTTCAGGTCGAGACCCTTCGTCAGACTGATTGGGAGGGGGAGGGGGAAGAGCTAGAAGCAAGAAAAGACCAGGATCAATCACGGCCGGCAACAATTGACCTAAGGCAGGGCCATGCACGGTAGGCCAATTGTTGGATCGGGAAGGTGGGATCTCAAGAGGAATACAATGTGGAGAACTGTGGAACTGGGTAAATGACTAGGGTGGAGGAAGGGGGCTAGGGGAAGGGTAGAGGATGGGAGTGTTGTTAGAAGTTATTTAAAACTCAATGTTGAATTCAATGTTGAATACCATCTCTTCAAAGTATGCCTACTTTCAAGAAGTTCTCCTCCTCTTGACCAAGGGAGTTCTGTGGGAACCTCTCTCACTGCTTCCCTTCTGTGATCCCAACTGCTCTCCAGCTCTATGAACATGTTCTGACCCTGACTCACTCCCTCAACCACGTGTGTTTCCTTAGCACTTGCCTATACCAGCATCATGTGACACATGACTTCCAACTCCAGCTCCAGCCTCCTAGTTTGGGCCCAACCTGGATTTCAGGTACCTACACTCAATACAACCAACTTTTGCAATAGAATCTCCTTCCGTACCCTGTAATCTACACTCTCCGCCATGCACCAGCACCAGCAACCTCTCGCTGTCTCTCTCATTGCTCCAGGCTTTACTTGCCCAGACAGAAAATGGGCCTCAACTGACACAATGGACCTCCGCTGAATCCACGCCTTCAACCAACGTTTCCTCACCTAACTGACTTCCACCGAGGGTCACAAACTTGCCCAACTCCAGAACGCTCCCTCCGCTAACTCTCCTTGTCCCAGCTGCGGTGCCGACTGCCCACAAGCCCCAGGCTTCACCGCCGAGTCGCGTCATGCACCAGAAGACACAGCGCCAACACTCACAGTCGGGGCCACCGAATCTGCCATCACTGCCAGCTTTCACCACGTCCCTGGACACTCACAGGCCAAATTTAGTTTTTCTTTAGTTTACAGATGCAGCGCAGAAACAGGCGCTTTGGCCCACCGTGTCTGCGCCGACCAGCCATCACCCGCACATTAACACTATCCTACACACACTAGAGACAATTTACATTTATACCAACCCAATTAACCCACAATCCTGTACGTCTTTGGAGTGTGGGAGGAAACCGAAGCTCCCGGAGAAACCCCACGCAGGTCACGGGGAGAACGTACAAACTCCATACCAACAAGTACCTGTAGTCAGGATCAAACCTGGGTTTGTGGCACTGTAAGGCAGCAACATTACCATTGCTTCACCAAGATGCCCTAAATCCATCATCTCCAAAGTTTGCCGCATCCCCGGCCACTTCCAGGCTGAGTCCACTGATGCTGATGCCACCGCCGACCCTTACCTGCACTCATTGGGCATCTGCAGCTCCTTTCTTCTACATTTTCCCTGATCCACTGTGAAATCTCCTCAAGGTATGTTTACTTTGACAGAGGGTACACAAAAGGCTGGAGAAACTCAGCGGGTGCAGCAGCATCTAAGGAGCGAAGGAGATAGGCGACATTTCGGGTCGAGACCCTTCTTCAGAGACCCTTTTCCCAAGCCTCTCACTATTCTGTACGTTTCAATGAGGACCCCCCCTCATTCTTCTAAACTCCAGCGAGTACAGATGCTGCTGCACCCGCTGAATTTCTCCAGCCTTTTGTTTACCCTCGATTCTCCAGCATCGGCAGTTCCTTCCTTAACACTTTTTTTACTTTGACAGAGTTCTGCTCCACCCTCTGACGGAAGTTCTGCATCACCATCTCTCACTGCTCCCCCTCTGTGATTCCTTCTGCAGTTCCTTGTTTCTATTTTTCTCAACAAACTCACAATCAAAAGTACGGAAGAAAGTAAGTGTGGTTTTGCCTTATAATCCCTCAAGGCTGCTCTGCAGTTCAAGAGGATAATAGCAATCTGACTCCGGACTCAGCTCCACCTTCCCACATGTTGGACAGAGGCTGAAGGAGGCAATAAGGACATAACGTCATGATGAAGAGGAGTAGAATTAGGCCATTCTGCCCATCAAGTCTACTCCGCCATTCAATCATGCCTGATCTATCTCTCATCCACCTCCTAATCCCATTCTCCTGCCTTTTCCCCGGACCCTTGATACCTGTACTAATCAAAAATCTATCTATCTCTGCCTTAAAAATATCCACTGACTTGGCCTCCAGAGCCTTCTGTGGAAAAGAATTCACCACCCTCGACTAAAGAAATTTCTTCTCATCTCCTTCCTAAAAGAGCATCCTTTAATTCTAAGGCTATGACTTCTAGTCCTATACTCCCCCACTAGTGGAAACATCCTCTCCGCAACTACGCTATCCAAGCCTTTCACTATTCTGTAGGTTTCAATGAGGACCCCCCCTCATTCTTCTAAACTCCAGCGAGTACAGGCCCAGTGCCGACAAACGCTCATCATAGGTTAGTTAACCTGTTAATTCCTGGGATCATTCTCGTAAATGATCAGTGTTCATTGAAACCATAGATGTCTTTGTTAACAAGGCTGAGTATTTGAAAATAATGTGTGAGTCAAAGACCAGCGCAGGCACCAAACAGAGAGGTGATGAGGTGATAGGGAACATGGGCCACATGGGTGACAAAGGGATTTGGACATTCACATGGGATGGTGGAATAATCGACCACGCGGTAATAAACACATTGTTGCAGTTGGTGACACAGAGATGGCTGGAGCTAACAGCTAGGGAAGAGAGTTTATGATGTGTAAGAAGGAACTGCAGATGCTGGTTTAAACCAAAGATAGACACAAAATGCTGGAGTAGCTCAGCGGAACAGGCAGCAACTCTGGAGAGAAGGAATGGGTGACGTTTCTGGTCGTGACCATTCCTCTGAAGAAGGGTCTCAACCCAAAACATCACACATTCCTTCTCTTAAGAGCTGCTGCCTGTCCCACTGAGTTACTCCAGCATATTGTGTCTAAGAGAATTAATGATTACAGCTTCTGTCTTTTAATAATTTAAATGACAGCATTTCTGCTCCTGCAGATCCTGTATGACATAAAAAAATGAAAGACAAAATAATATGCGTGGATGACTTTTGGGAGCAGACTGTTGTCTACTCAACAACACTGTAACTGTGATCTAAGAGCTTCCAGCGAATGTGATGCCCATTATAGTCAAAGGGAAACTGCTGCGGAGGTGTGCCAAGATGCCGTGCAGGGATGGTGACACACAACAGTGTCTCAAGCATGGATATATTCAAGAGGCGGCGGGCACAGGGAAGACCGATCCCCCTTTCTGCTGCAGTTATCTTGCAGCAAACTGTGTGGAATGCAAACATTTGGATGTCACACACCCAGACCAGGCTATACTCGCACTGGACCCGGTGTGGAGCCTTGGGGAAATATGTTCCATTCTTCTCCTCTGCGGTTTCATCCCACACTCCAAAGACGTACAGGTTTGTATTCTACATTTTCCTTGATCTCCATTCCCTTTGTCCTGTTTTCATACCTTACTTTTCTTATCTATGGACCTCCTGCTCCCCTGACATCAGTCTGAGAAAGGGTCTCGACCCTAAACGTCACCCATTCCTCCTCTCCAGAGATGCTGCCTGTCCCGCTGAGTTACACCAGCATTTTGTGTCTATCTTCGATTTAAACCAACATCTGCAGTTCCTTCCTACACTTGCTTGTGGTTAATTGGGTTTGTTAAAATTGTAAAATTGTCCCTAGTGTGTAGGATAGTGCTGGTGTGTGGGGTGATCGCCGGTCTGCATGGACTCGGTGGGCTGAAGGCCCTGTTTCCATGCGCATCTCTAAAGTTTCCACAACAGGACTACCTCCAACAGAAGCCTCCAAAGGTGCAGACATATCAGCACTTTTTGAGGAGGACACATGTGGCAAGAAGTTCAGTAATTTACCTGTCATAAATTAATCAGAACAAGTTCTGGACGTTTTGGTGACAGGTACAATATTTCATAAGCTACAATGGTTAATGTCTTGAGTTACCCGTTGTGGTAGTTAGTGCACTGCACTGGGGGAAGGCCAAGAATGGGCAAACAGGAATGTAAACTAATTGGGCACAAATGTTCCCTGCTACAGGTTTAGTATGTTTAATATGTTGCAAAGTCACAATCATCATTACATAACAGGTGGTAAACACGATTTCAATTATTAAAATAGAATTAAGCTTAAAATAAGTGTAATTTTCATTGGAGCATTGATTATTTTGAGGTCTAAAATACTCTTCCAATCATTTTTAACACAATGTTTGATTCTTTAGGATAACTTGGTTATTAACATGATGCAAATTTTACAATGTGTGAGTAGTGAAAACCTATGGGAGGTTAAAGGAAAAAAGACATAGTTAATTTGAATAAATACAGATCCCACCTCTTCTCTCTCTCTCTCTCTCTCTCTCTCTCTCTCTCTCTCCGTCTATCTCTCTCTCTCTCTCTCTCTCTCTCTCTCTCTCTCTCTCTCTCTCTCTGTCTCTCTCTCTCTCTCTCTCTCTCTCTCTCCCTCTCTCTTCTGCAGTTTCTATTCTTTCTCTGTTATCTTATGTTTTATCTGACCAATTCTCACACACTCATCACCCCCCTTCTCAGCAATGCACATGGGCTGTTTTAAAAAAATGTGTAACACAAATCCATGTGGATAATGCATATAGACACAAAATGCTGGAGTAACCGGGGCAACATCTCTGGAGAGAAGGAATGGGTGATGTTTTGGGTCGAGACCCTTCTTCAGAGAGATAATGCATATCCTGTCTTTCTTTTGCTTATCTGTGTGGCTTCCTATTTTCTTATAGCACCCACTTTCTCTCACTCAGGACTATTTCATCTGTCTTAGTTTCCTTATGTTTGCACTCTCCTGCCACACCCATCATTCTGGATTAATGTCTCTGAACCCTATTTTCTCTGCATTTTCTACTTTACTTCTGACAACCTTCTGAGTGTTGTCGAGGCCGTACAGCACAGTTGCAGGCCCTTCAGCCCACAGCGCCTATGCTGACTATTGTACCTATCTACACTTTCTACTTACCTAACCTTCTATGCGGGCGACACGGTGGTGCAGCGGTAGAGCTAATGCCTTACAGCGGAAGAGACCCGGGTTCTATCCTGATTACGGGTGTTGTATGTATGGAGTCTGTACATTCTCCCCGTGACCTGCGTGGGTCTTCTCCAAGAGAGGAGTTGAATATAAGAGCAAAGAGGTCCTTCTGCAGTTGTACAGGTCTGCTAATTTGAGGAAGGGCATTCTTGCTATTGAGGGAGTGCAGTGTAGGTTCATGAGGTTAATTCCCGGGATGGCGGACTGTCATATAATGAAAGAATCGAGCGACTGGGCTTGTATTCACTGGAATTTAGAAGGATGAGAGGGGATCTTCTAGAAACATATAAAATTATTAAGGGATTGGATACGCTAGGGGCAGGAAACATGTTCCCAATGTTGGGGAAGTCCAGAACCAGGGGCCACAGTTTAAGAATAAGGGGTAGGCCATATAGAACTGAGATGAGGAGAATGGCTGTGACGGTTGTGAATCTGTGGAATTCTCTGCCTCAGTAGGCAATGCATGCATTCATAAGAGAGTTAGATAGAGCTCTTGAGGCTAGCGGAATCAAGGGGTATGGGGAGAAGGCAGGAACGGGGTATTGTTTGTGGATGATCAGCCATGATCACATTGAATGGCAGTGCTGGCTCGAAGGGCCGAATGACACCAATGTTTAATTTTTTTTTTTTTAAATCATTGGTTTCCTCCCACACTCCAAAGACGTACAGGTTTGTCAGTTAATTGGCTTGGTATGTATAATTGTCCCTTGGGTGTAGGATAGTGTTAATGTGCGGGAATCGCTGGTTGGTGTGGACTAGGAGGGGCAAAGGGCCTGTTTCCGTGCCGTATTACTAAACTAAACTAAACTCAGGCAAAAATAGTATCTTGCTCCAACATTTGGTTTGTTCCAAAATCAAACCTCTGTCCCAATGAACAAATATTCCACCTCAGATGTGTAGGATAGAACTAGGGTTGCCAACTGTCCCGTATTAGCCGGGACATCCCATATATTGGGCTAAATTGGTTTGTCCCATATGGGACCACCCTTGTCCTGTATTTGACTGCTACTACTCGGGTCGAGGGGACTGTCGGGTTGGAGCGCCGCATCCGGCCCCGCCTCACCCGTCCCGACGTAGTGCAGCCCATGGAGTGCAGCAGCAGTGCCTCGCCCGTGACTCCGTCAGTTGGCAGCACTGCCAGCTGTCCGACCTTCGGACCTTCGGTTACCGACAACACCCTCACCCCTCCTTCTCATGCCGATCATCGGTTCATGAGTTGAATGGGGTGCCGGACCAAAACTCCTCAGCTGGCCTGCCATCTGGGCTTTGTGTGCAGTCCAGCACTCGGGCCAACTCATCATTCACCCAACCATGGCCGAATTGGTCAACAAATTGCTGTTGGGAACTTTCCCTTATTTTGACCTTTTGTCCCTTATTTGGGAGTGAGAAAGTTGGCAACCCTCGATAGAACTAGTGTGTATGGATGATCGCTGGTCGGCACGGACTCAGTGGGCTGAAGGGCTTGTTTCCACGCTGTTTCACTAAACTAATCCAAAAGGCCCCTTGTAAATCTCTCACCTCTCAAATTGAATCAATAACCTCCAGTCTAAGATATGCCCCATCTTTTTAAAGACATGTTTAATCAATGTAATACTTGTTTTTGTGTCCTGTCTGACATGTTTGAAGCCAGCGTGAGATTTTTACTGCACTTTGAATGCACTTGATTAATTCAAGTTATTATAGCTAACAATCTATTTTATTGACATTAGAGTCTCTCAGTTTCATGTTAAAAATCATAAAATTTGGATTTTTAACAAAAGTATTTTGATTTTAATAAAATGCAACTAAGAGAGTGGCAATTTATAAAAGTATAACTTATATAACCACAGAGGGATGACGATTCCTGATTACTGACATGGACAAGGAGCTTACTGGAACTTTCCTGCATAAATCATTCGTAATATTTGCTGAATTAGGAGTTGCTGGACTAAATCGGCCCTGTCATTGCAGGAGCTTGAATCAGAGAGTGGAGGTCACCAGACAGTGTAAGATTTTCCAAGGGTTATGGATGGAAAATCCTACAGAGTCCACTGATCTCTGTGCCCTGTTGGCAACTCCAGGGACCCTGAACTCCTAAAACCACCTGCCTTCAAATCTCGATGAATCTGCATCTGCGCTGACAGAGAGTTCCACCGACCAGTTAGCATCATTTTGTCAGGAAACACAGTCGGCGGATCTGCCTCAATGTGCAACTGCTTTTGCAGCAGCGATCAGTGGTTGAAATTTGCCTTTTGGTCAGTTTCCGATGGATAAATGTTTCCTTCAGACCCAGCAGTGCCTCTTGATCTCCAGGGGTCTGTGTGACAAACCCATGGACATCACCAGGCATCTCCTCACTCTCACTGAGGTCTTGGTGTAATCCTTGTTCTTCGTTGTCCGTGTCAGGATCGTGAGTCCCATTGCGGAGATGCAGCATCTGCGTCTTCATCATGTCTTTCACAAAGTCATCATCTCCAGAGGCCTGAGAGGGATCTGGAACAAAAGTAAAACCCGATCTGTCAACGTTGGGAATTTATTGCCATCCAATTTTATTTTCTATTGCTTTGTCTCAGTTGCATACTGATAGACTGCATCACAACCTGGTTCAGCACCTCTTTAGACTTTAAACGTTTGGAGATATGGCGTGGAAACAGGCCCTTCAGCCCACCGAGTCCATGCTGATCATCGATCACCCTGTACACTTACCCACATACTAGGGCCAAGTTACAATTTATCAAAGCCATTGAATCTACAAACCAGTATGTATTTGGAGTGTGGGAGGAAACCGGAGCACCCGGCGAAAACCCACATGATAACAGGGAGAACATACAAACTCCATACAGACGGCATCCATAGTCAGGATCGAACCCAGGGCTCTGGCGCTGTAAGGTATCACTGCGCCACCATGCCACTCAGATGCCCAGGAACGAAGGGGCAGTGACACCACCATTGAAGAGATCTATGGAAGGTGCTAACTTAAAAAAGGCAGCCAGTGTCATCAAAGACCCACACTACCCTTGCCTTGCTCTCATTTAGCAGCTACAATAGGGAAGAATGGTTAGGAATCTGTAAACTGTGACCACCATGTTCAATAAAAGTTTCATCCCAACATCCATCAGTCTATTGAGCACTACTCAATATTAATCTCAGCTATGCCTTTGCTTGCACTCAGGTAATTTTGCACTACTGTTGGGGTTATTAATTAATTAGATGTTGTTTATTACATTATCTACATGTATTGTGTTTACAGTCCGATTCTGCTGCTGCAAGTAAGAATTTTCAATGTTCCCCTATCAGTGCACATGACAAACACCCTTGACTCTCGATGCTTTCACTGTCTATTCAGAGAGCGTAACTTCAGTCAACAAAACAGATGACAGAATGCCAGAAGAATTCATGCAGCACCCGTGGAGGCAGAAAGTGCAAGTCGACATTCAGGATTTGGTGCAAGGGCTCATCCTATGCCCTTTGCCTCCACAGATGCTGCTTGACTCCCCATCATTCCTGTGCTCAGTTGAACCTGAGTGCAGTCTGCTCCAATGCACTAACAGAGTTCACATGAGGTCATAAGGTCATAAGATCATAAGTGACAGGAGCAGAATTAGGCCATTCAGCCCATCAAGTCTACTCTGCCATTCAATCATGGCTCTCCCTCCTAACCGCATTCTCCTACCTTCTCCTCATAACCCCTGTCACCCGTACTAATAAAGAATCTCTCTCACTGCCTTAAAAATATTCATTGACTTGGCCTCCACAGCCTTCTGTGGCAAATAATTCCACAGATTCTCCACCCTCTGACTAAAGGAATTCCTCCTCATCTTCACATGATTCTCCTCCAATACGGGTTGATCACAATTACCTGAGAAGCATCGCATCCCTATTTCACGGGAAGTATTGTCGATCAGGCACATTCCCATAGTAGAAACAAGGATCTGTAGATGCTGGTTTATAAAAAAAGGACACAAAGTGCTGGAGTAACACAGCAGGTCTGGCAGCATCTCTGGATAATATGGATGTGACATTATGGATCTGGATCCATCTTCAGTATCCCCTATCCATGTTCTCCAGAGATGCTGCCTGATCCGTTGAGTTACTCCAGCACTTTGTGTCTATCTTTGGTATAAACCAGCATCTGCATTTCATTGTTTCTACTTTTTGTGTCTTTCCTCGGTAAACCAGCATCTGCTGTTACTTGTTTCCACATATCCATCAATGATACTGAAGCAGATTTTATCTTTTAATTCATCACCCACTGAACAATAAAATCACTTCAAATTTTAATCCCAATGATATCGAAACATTATCTTCCAAATCCATGACCTTTATCAGTTAGAATGAGCGCAGAGAACATCACCATGTGGGTAGACAAAAATGCTGGAGAAGCTCAGCGGGTGAGGCAGCATCTATGGAGCGAAGGAATAGGTGGCATTTAGGGTCGAGACTCTTCTTCATCACCACTTGGGTGGTGCATCTGTGCAACTCACTGCCACAGACGGCCAAGTCTTAGTGAATTTTTAAAGCGGAGATTGAGTTTCTTGATCAATAAGAATGTCAAAGGTTACGGGGAGAAGGCAGGAGAATGGGATTGAGAGGGAAAGATAGATTAGCCATGATAGAACGGTGGAGTAGACTCGATGGGCCGAACGTCCTAATTCTGCTCCCGTGACTTATGAATTCGAAGCCACACACCATCCGAATGGAAATATTTTGCTATTTCTTCACCAATGCTGTATCTGAATCCTAGAACCCCCTTCCGATCCATATTGTGGGGATACCCACACCTCAAGGGCTGCAACGTTTCAAGAAAGCAGCTCATCACCACTTTCCCCACCAACAGGCGACATGGTGGCGCAGTGGAAGACTTTGCAGCCTAGCAGAGCTTACAGCCCCTGAAACACGGGTTCAACCCAGACTATGGGTGCTACCTGTACGGTGTTTGTATGTTCTCCCCATGTCCAAGATCTTCGGTTTCCTCCTACATTCCAAAGACGTACAGGTTTGTAGGTTAATTGGCTTAGTATGAGTGTAAATTGTCCTCAGTGTGTGTAGGGTAGTGTAAGTGTGCGAGGTTCGGTGCGGACGCGGTGGGCTTGTTTCCGCACTGTATCTCTAAACTGAAACTAAAGGGCCTGTCCCACTTGGGCGTCATTTGCGCGTCACGCAGGTGGTGAATCTCAAAATACTGGAGCGCCGCGCACGACCGCGCGTCACCACGCACCATGCGCGCGTAATGCATGCCATGCGCGCATAATGCACCCCATGCGCGCATCACATGTGTGTCACGATTACGCGTAAATGATGTCGCGTAAATGACACGCAAATGACACCCAAGTGGGACAGGCCCTTTAACCACCAAATCAAGGGCAACCAGAGATGGGCAATTAAATTGTGGCTCACCATCTAGACGGGGAAGGAGATCCTTCCAGTTGATTCCTCTGCAGATGTTGACGACTTTCATTACAAAGTCTCGGCCACACAGCTTGGTAAATTGCTCATCAAGGTTGATTGCTGTGGTCCGTGCAGAGCCTGTAAGGGCAGCGAGCAACATCCCCATGGGAAGGACTGACAGCAGATTCTTCATTGCCGCTCACTCTGGTTGGATCCAGTCTCTCCCTGATTGTTCTACACATAAACCGGTGCTGACTTCCTCCACGGGTAAGTTCACTCTTCTGTCTCAAGCTGCCACCTGTCTGGATTTCTGGACTGGTTCTGAGTTACCTCACTATTCCATTCCAGTCGCCACCCTCTCGACTCACCCGCTCCTTCTTCCTTCAGGACAGTTTTGCACCCACTCTTAATGTGCCTCATTGGTTTTTCATTAACTTTTATTCCATTAACCTGGACTCTATTGACATTTTTCCAATGTCTCAAATTTGTAATGTCCTAATTAAGTGCAGCTACAGCCCTCTGTTTGATTAATGCTTAGTCCAACCATTCAGTGTGGATAACTGATATCTGACATATCGTGTAGCAGCTGACAACTTATATTGTTGGGGTCACTGGAAATATTTTGTTGCCAGCAGTTTCTAATACTTTACATAATCACTTTATATATGTTAATCTACGTTTGAAACATTGCATTATTGATTAAGGTACGTGGTCAGGTTAGAAAGATTAGTTTCCCATGAAATTTGTTCCCATGAAAAGCACATTTTGGCTAACAGGAGCCAAGTTACAGTTAATCTGATTCACAAAGGTTTCAATTTTGTAGTTTATTCTCTATGTGGTACTTGTATGCGTGAGTGTGAGTGTGTGTGAGTGTGTGTGTGTGTGTGTGTGTGTGTGTGTGTGTGTGTGTGTGTGTGTGTGTGTGTGTGTGTGTGTGTGCGTGCGTGTGTGTGCGTGTGTGTGTATGCGTGTGTGTGCGTGTGTGTGCGTGGGTGTGCGTGTGTGTGCGTGTGTGTGCGTGTGTGTGCGTGTGTGTGTGTGTGTGCGTGTGTGTGTGTGTGTGCGTGTGTGTGTGCGTGTGTGTGTGTGTGCATGTGTGCATGTATGCATGAGCTTGCGTGTTTGTGTCTGTGAGCGTGCGCGCCTGGAGGTGTGTGTGTACATTTGTGTGTGCATGTGTGTGCGTGCATGTGTGCTGTATGTATACATGTGTGTGTATGTGTGTATATGTATGCACATGTTTGTGTATTTGTTTGTGTGTTTTTGCATGGGTGTGTGTGCGCATGTGCATGCACCCATGCATGTGTTTGTATGTGTGTGTGTGCCATGTGTGTGTATGTGTGTTTGTGTGTGTATGCATGTGTGTGTTTGTGTGTGTATGTGTGTGCGTGCGTGCTTGTGTGTGTGTGTGTGTGTGTGTGTGTGTGTGTGTGTGTGTGTGTGTGTGTGTGTGTGTGTGTGTGTGTGTGTGTGTGGGGTTTCTGAGAGCAGTGCGCCCTCTCAACTGCTGGAGTAAACATAGTCGTCAGCACTAGCCGCAAAACTGGCTATTGATTCAGAGAAGAGTAGAGAGAAGAGGGCAGTGGAGAGGTGTAAACATTACACCGGGCATCAGCAGAGAAAGGTACCATAGCTGTGGGTCCCCGGAGAGAAGGCAACAGGAGAGGAAGCATCGTTGCTCTACATGGTGCAAGTGTGTTGCTCTATCCCGAGATATTACCCAGTATGTCTTCCATTCCACATGGAGGTCAAGATCTGGAGATCATATCCACGGTTACTATGTACAAATCCTCAGAGAAAGTGCATAAAATGTACCTAACACGGCCCTGATCTTGATGGCCATCTTTGTAAGTGGCCATATCAGGTTTAGTATCGATCCCTGATATGCTCCTGTCCCTTGTGTTGTGAATGCTGTGCCATTTCCCCTTTTTATTGGGGAATGTTTTAACACTGCCTTGAAAACAGGCTAGTTGAGCCTTAGTTCCTAGGTCTTGATAAAGTATTCTGGTCAGATTTCCCACCCCATCTGCTGCCTCTACAAGAAACAATATTAATTTCTTCAGTGAAAGCTTCAACAGATCAGCTAAAAGCCTGTTTAATGCATTTTAAAATAAACATTCCATCACTTTTTGCTTCCTGGATAGAATTTGTTTGAATGCATTGACATTGCCTATATCATTCATTTCCTTCAAAGCTTTTTCTCTGTAGTCCTGCGGAGATGTATCACATTTGAGCATATTACACCTAGTCACGAGCAGAGAATCATCAGCGATAGCTAGTCTTCCTTTAAGCGAGTCACAAAGTTATAGAGTCATACAGCGTGGAAACAGGCCCTTCGGCCCATCTTGCCCACACCAACCAACATGTCCCATCTGCGCTAGTCCCACCTGTCTGTGTTTGGTCCATATCCCTCTACATCTGTCCTATCTATGTACCTGTCTGAATGTTTCTTAAATGTTGTGAGAGTACCTGCCTCAGCTACCTTCTCTGGCAGCTATTCCATACACCCACCACCCTCTGTGTGAAAAGGTTACGCCTCAGGTTCCTATTAAATCTTTCCCACTTCACCTTAAGCTAAGACCTACCTGAACCCTATGTTCCTGCACTATTTCCTCTGGTGCACACTCCTGGTTGTTTTGGTGTATTAACAATTCAAGTGTACCGAGATACAGTAATAAAACTTTGTTTTGCTTCCTACATTCAGCATATCATACCATAAATGAGTATATCAGGTAATTCAAAAGAGAAAATAAACAGTGCCAGATATAGTGATACAACTGCAAAGAAGGTGCCAAGAAAAAGAATGCAAGGGCTGCAATGAGGTACATTGGACGATCCGAAATTTATTCCCCAGCATCGGAAAGAGTCTGATAACAGCAGGGAAGCTGTTCTCAAATCTGATGGAATTGTTTTCAGGCTTTTGTGTTCTCTGCCCATTAGGGAGGAGGGAGAAGAGAGATTGATCGGGTGTGAGTGATCCATAATCATGTTGGGTGCTTTCTTGAAGCAGTATGAAATATAGATGGAGTTGACAGGGGAGAAGGCTGGTTCATGTGGTGCACTAGGCTGTGTTCACAACTTCTTGCAGTCGTGGGCAGACCAATTTAAATCCCAAGCTTTGATGCATCTGGATAGGATGTTTTAATGATACATCTTTCGAAATTGAAATTGGAACATGCTAAATGTCCTTTTGTTTCTGAAGAGGTAGAAGTGTTGGTCTGCTTTCTTGGCCGTGGTGTTTGTACCAGGACAAATTGTTGGTGATACATATACCTAGACTATATTCTATTACCAGCCCTCTCCTACATCTATAATTGGCTTCCCAACAAAATCCAAAAACAGTGTTAGCTTCCACATGGACACTGACACTGCCTGCTTTATTTAACCCTGCATGTTCCTGTCTCAAAATTGATGCCCTTCTTCTCTGTAGTAGCCATTTAGCTTAACTCAGTATGTTATAACTATAACCAGTTACCTTTAAATTTTAACCTGTAATTATGTGGGTGGGAATTATACGTAGTCTGAGTCGTGTTTGCGGCTGGGATTCTCGCGCAGACTCCCTAGTAGTTAGTTTAGTTTGAAGAAGCATGGGGGAGAGGTCACAGCTTTCCGCCATGCACGAGTATGACCACGAGTAAGATTAAAATGTACTTATACAAGAAGAAGTTTGGATGAATATCTTACTGTTTTTACTATTACAATAAAGAAATTATTAATCAAGAGACAATGTTTGGAAGATTTAACGTTCGACGGCTTTGAATGTCTTGTGGAGAGCTCGTGGGTGTGTATCGATTGTCTTATGATCCCCTTTCTTCAATTAGTAACTAAAGGACTAATCCCTGAAACGATATAAAAATCTGTCACTACATTCTCCAAAATGAGAGAATGTTCCAGCTCAGCGTAGGGAAGATGAATGCTATCATCCATAATCCCTGTCACACATGGAATTCCGTACCAGCCAAACTCCTTTCCAGATCAGTCTGGTGGATGGAAGGTGAGGACCAGCGGACTCCAGGAGGAGAAAGGATGAGAAAAGAGGTGCAGGAAATTGATGAAATGTAGTCATCTATTCACTGTAAATAGAGACCGCGATGCCTCTTTTGTCCCTGGCAGCTGTTCGAAATGACCACAAGAGTGGTTTTGTATTTCTCCTTGTGTCCATATTCAGGACATCACCAAAACCACATCCTATGATCTACCTGTCACCTGCATCAGCTCATCTGCTGCCTTAAGCTTCATCTCTTCCTTTATACCCTCTAAACCTGACAGCACCTGGTGGGCATGCAATTTTTCTATGCTGGAGTTTTATTCTTTTTTGTGTTTAGTTTATACTGTACCTAGTCATTAAGGTGCAATGAAAAGCTTTTGTTGCATGCTAACCAGTCAGCGGAAAGAGTATATATGATTCTAATGGAACCATCCAATGTGTACAGATATATGATATATCTGTGTCCAGGGGAAACCCATGCAGTCACAGGGAGAACGTACAAACTCTATACAGGCAGCACCCGTATTCAGGATCAAACCTGGGTCTCTGGCATTGTAAGACAACATCTCTACTGCTGCACCACCGTGCCACCTTTTTGTTGCCTAGAATTGTACCCATCTACACTAATCCCGCTTACCCTGATCTGGTTTGTAGTCTACCTGTTTGTACTCTTGGCTGTTCAACCTGTGAGAGTCTCTGCCTGCACCACCCTCTCAAGCAGTACATTCCAGACCTCAATGTATGAAAGATATTCTATCCCCCGACCCCCGCAGACCTTCTTTAAATTTTATTCCTCTTGCCTTATTCTTATGTTGTCCTGTCCTAGACTCATTCGTCATAGGAAGCAGACAGGTAGCCGGAGACTTGATGTCAAGTATCCCGACAAGCTTTGGGAGTATGCTACTAGCTAGAGAGAGATAGAGAAATGCTGGAACCAGGAGAACAAAGAAGCACGGTGAAAATGATCGTGTGATGGCCATCTGGTGAGGGCAGAGCTGAAGATAACTTCATGGCTATGTAATGTGACCTTGAGAAGATAAGGAGTTTTGGAACAGCCATTTTGTAAAGTAACTGTATGATGAGAATGAAAATATGAACAGGCAACATAATTAAGAACTCCCTAGCATGATAAGGAACAAAGATGCATTTTGTTTATTCAACACTTGAATGAGTGACAACTTGAAATGATTGACCAGAATTGCGAGAGCCGTCGGTCAGAACAAAGGCTTCCTTTAGGAGTTTGAAGGAAAATTTGTATAACGAGACTTCGGTGGCGACAACGAGGGAACCAACCATGGCAAGAAGGTGGGACCTGAGTTTGAAGCTCAGAGAAGACTACCTACCAACAGAGTGAATCTGGCCAATTCATTCATACAGGTAATATCTGAGTCCAAGTTATGAGTTTTGTGATTTAGTTTAAGAAGTGATAAGTTGAAAAAGTAAAGTAAATGAGAAGTTATTAGTTTGCATGTATGTTTAGCTTACTCGAGTGTTAATGAATATTAAGTTGTACTAAACCTTGGTTTAGAGTCTTTTGTTCGACATGTCAGTTGATACCCTATAGAGGTAATAGGGTCAACAGACTCATACTTTCAATTCATACTCATAGTCATTCTATCAGCGAACGCCTTTCCGGAGATGCCGCTGAGAAGCCTAGGCCGGAGCCTCGTGGGCTGGAGCCTCGCGGGTTGGAACCTCGCGGGCTAGAGGCAGAGGTGGAGCCTTGCGAATCGATGAAACCCATGGCCAACGGGTCAACGGAGCCATGCGGCTAGGGCCTGGGTCGGTGCTGTGGAAGGGTCTGAAGGAGACCCAGCAGTGTCAGTGGAGAGGTCGGTGTGGCGGTCGATGATGGCGCCAACCAACAGATGAGGACGGACCACGTGGAAGTGAGGACGCCACTGCCGAGGAAAGGAACAATGGAGGACCCGACGTAGAGGGACCGCCATGAGGGAGGGGGAGGAAGGGGGATAGAACAAAGAAGGACCTGACGTGGGGTACTTTGTAACTATGTAAGCGCCCTTTATGGGCGACTATTTTCATACCTTGGGTACGTAAGCAAAGAATTTCACTGTGACTTACAGTATTTAATTCAATTCAGCTCATTGCTCCTGCATCTTAACTTGGTCCCAGATATTTCATATCCCCACATGACCTCAGTCATTCCTATCTCCTGACATCTCCTCCAGCCCTGCAATTGTGTAAGGTGTCTGCACTCTTCAATTCTGCTCCACGTAGGCAGCTGTGACTTTGGCTGTCTGGAACCTCTAAAATTTCCAGCCCTGTACCTTTCTTCCTTTAAGATGCTCCCCCACATCTAATCCCATGGCCACTTTTTGCACTTCCTTACATGGTGGCACAGGCTGTGCAGCGGCAGAGTTGCTGCCTTACAGCGCCAGAGACCCGGGTTCGATCCTGACTACGGGTGCTATCTGTATGGAGTTTGTACGTTCTCCCCTAGACTGTTTGGGTTTACCCCGGGATCGCCGGTTTCCTCCCACACTCCAAAGGCGTACAGGTTTGTAGGTTAATTGGCTTCAGAAAATTGTCACTAGTGTGTGTAGGATAGTGCTGGTGTGCCAGGACCGCTGGTAGGCGGAATTCAACTGGGTGGGCTGAAGGGCCTACTTCTGTACTGTATCGCTAAACTAAACTAAACAGGGATGCTGTGGAACAGAGGGATCTAGGAATAACTGTGCATAGTTCCCTGAAGGTGGAATCGCATGTAGATAGGGTGGTAAAGAAAGCCTTTGGTGTGCTGGCCTTTATAAATCAGAGCATTGAATATAGGAGTAGGGAAGTAATGTTAAAATTGTACAAGGCATTGGTAAGACCAATTCTGGAGTGCGGTGTACAATTTTGGTCGCCTAATTATAGGAAGGATGTCAACAAAATAGAGAGAGTACAGAGGAAATTTACTAGAATGTTGCCTGGGTTCCAGCAACTATGTTACAGAGAAAGGTTGAACAAGTTAGGTCTTTATTCTTTGGAGCGCAGAAGGTTAAGGGGGGACTTGATTGAGGTCTTTAAAATGATGAAAGGGATAGACAGAGTTGACGTGGTACGTTTTTCCCATTGAGGGTAGGGAAGATTCAAACAAGAGGGCATGACATGAGAATTAAGGGACAGAGGTTTCGGGGTAACGTGAGGGGGAACTTCTTTACTCAGAGGGTGGTGGCTGTGTGGAATGAGCTTCCAGCAGAAGTGGTGGAGGCAGGATCGATTTTAACATTTAAGAGTAAAGTGGATAGGTATATGGACGTGAAGGGAATGGAGGGGTATGGTCTGAGTGCAGGTAGATGGGACTAGGGGAAAACAAATGGTCGGCACGGACTGGAAGGGCCGAGAGGGCCTGTTTCCGTGCTGTAATTGTTATATGGTTATATGGTTATATGGTTATAGGGTATCTTATGACAGTTTCCACCCAGAAGTTATCAGGCAACAGAACGGTTCTCTCAACAGCTAGAGTGTGATCCTGACCTCTCATCCACCTCATGGCTACCTTTGAACAATCTTTAATCAGACTTTATCGGACTTCAATGTTTTATCTTTGCACTGAATGTTGGACCCTTTATCCTTCAACTGTGCAATGTGGACCGTTTGATTGTATTCATATATAACCGTTTCTTTGTCTGGATAGCACGCAACGATAGCACGGTACCTCGGTACAGGTAACAATAATAAATTAAACTAAACCTAAACTAAACTCTGTGGGATCGCAAAAGCGGAGATCGTTGATGCATTTGGTGTTGTGCTCAATAATCAATCAGTTTTATCCAAGGCTCCTTTCAGATGCTGTAAATGCATGTGCAGATGCACGGAGAAAACGGCTCTCTTTCACCATTAATTAGATTGTTACGATTGTTTTATTGAGAATTGAAAAGACATGGAAACCATTAGCGCTGCAAACTTTTTAATGGTTTTAGAAATTCAATACTTCAGGACTACAAATCCTTGTCATGGAGGCTACTATGTTATTGAAGACAATGGGCTACACACAATGAAATTTTCACTGCCTGCATAGAAATTCCACTGCAAGCACCCTCCATGGGAATTTGGCTGTGGAAATCGTAAAACTGCACAGGGGTTCCAAATCAAATGTGACAGAAAGTCCTGAGGGATTGCGGACATCAGATCCCGTCACCATGTGTGACTGTTTAGAGTTGTGGACAACTGCTGAATTGGTAACAATTTCCTTCCTAAATAGTAATTGCTCTGATTTTTGAAACTATGTGCGCAGAATATTCCATCAGCAAGGTGATGTGCCAGACATCACGGACTGCGACAGGTGTAAGATATCTCCCTAGCAGTGCATTTGGTTAGGCAACATTGCCTTTTAACTCCTTGCTTGCCAATACGCCGGAAACCGCTCATCGGAGAGGGTTGCTTCGTGCTGGCTCTGTTTCTCCGAGGGGCAGAGCCACCGGCATCCTCTGGCTTCGGCTCAGGCATGTTGCGGTTGAGAAACAGTTGCCCTCCGCGATAGGGCTCCAGTTGCTGAAGCCGGCCATTTATCAGCAGCTGACCAGGGTGCCTTCTGAAAACCTCCCTGGCATAATCTTCAACACTTGAGCTCAGGGAGTTATCTGGAATAGAAGTAAAAACATGTACCCTCATTATTATCATTTCACCCCCTCCTGTTTGCGTCATGGCCAGGTTTGGTAACTCGAATGCCTAGGTATAAAGGAGATTATAAAAGGAGGTGGTCACCACTCAGTCTATCACGGGTACTGTCCTCCCCACCATAGGCGGCATCTATAGGGAATCCCAGCATCTTCAAAGACTTACACCACCTCGGCTCTCATTTTACTCCTGCCGTGACCACCAGGTTGAAGAATAGCTTCTACTCAACAACCATCAGGCTCTGACCTATGAGCTGTCAACTGTCTTGGGTTGCACTAAGGATTTCAAGCTTCCTTGCACTAATATGGGGGTTATTAAATTATTGATTTTTAATATTTATTAAATGTATTGTGTTTACAGGCCTGCTATACTGCTGTGAGCAAGAATGTCATTGCTCCGTTCATGATAAATATGACAATTAAACACCCAACTCTTGACATGGTGGCAGGTCAACCAGAGATTTGTTTTACACTAGCATTGGGGTTATCATTATCTTTGTGTATTGTGTTACAGGCTCATTATGCTGCTGTAAGTGAAAACATCATTGTTTTGTTGTCAGTACATATGACAATTAAACTTTGGACAGCTTGATTGTGGTCATGTTTAGTCTTTTCTTTAACTGGTTAGGACGCAACTGAAAACATTTACCATGCCTCGCTGCATGTGACAATAGGTTAGTTTAGTTTAGTATAAGATACAGCGCGGAAACAGGCCCTTCGGCCCACCGCGCTGATCAGCGATCCCCATACATTAACACTATCCTACACACCAGGGACAATTTACAATTTTACCAAAGACAATTAAGCTACAAATCTGTACCGCTCTAGTAAAGGGAAGAAACTGGACGTCCCAGGAAAAACCCATGCAGTCACGGGGAGAACGTAAAAAATATATACAGACAGCACCCGTAGTCAGGATGAAACCTGGGTCAGTGGCACTTTAAGGCAGCAGCTCTACCGCTGCGCCACCGTGCCACTTCATAAACTACATAATAATAAAGAATAAATAATAAACCCCATTGAGTAGTTCAGCTCATCTGTAGGAATGTACTTTACAAAAGAGCAGCACAGTGGCACAGCAGTAGAGTTCTGCCTTACAGCACATGAGACCCGGGTTCAATCTTGGCCACGGGTGCTGTCTGTAAGGACTTTGTACCTTCTCCTTTGTCCTATGTGGGTTTTTATGCAGACCTACAGGTTTGTAGATTAATTTTCTTTGGTAAAAATTGTAAATTGTTCCTAGAACAGTGTAGGATAGTGCTAGTGTACAGGGCTCGCTGGTGCGGTGCAGACTTGATGAGCCGAAGGGCCTGTTTCCTCGCTGAATCTCTGAATTAAACTAAACTTTACTTTATTCTGTCTAACCTTGGACACCATGTCATTTTTGAGTCAGCCTATGTTTACCGTGTTCTTAGTTTAGAGATACAGCATGGAAACAGGCCCTACCGCCCACCAGGTCTGCGCTGAGCAGCGATCCCCGCACATTAATACCATCCTACACCACTACGGACAATTTTTACATTTACCAAGTCAATTAACCTAAAAAACCTGTACGTCTTTGGAGTGTGAGAGGAAACCGAAGATCTGGAAGAAAACCCCAGCAGGTCCCGGGGAGAGCGTACGAACTCCGTACAGACAGCACCCGTAGTCGGGATCGAACCCGGGTCTGCAGCGCTGCATTCGCTGTAAGGCAGCAACTCTACTGCTGCGCCACTGTATGCACTTTGTAGTGCATATAATAGTGTAGATAATGGTAACTGTAACTTTAAAAACAGGGTACTAGAATTTAGTTTAGTTTAGTTTAGAGATACAGTGCGGAAACAGGCCCTTCGGCCCATTGAGTCCGCGCTGACCAGTGATCCCCGCACATTAACCACAAGCCTACACACACAATTTACATTTATACTAAGTACACAAACCCAAGCCAATTAACCTACAAATCAGTACGTCTTTGGACAGCACCCATAGTCGGGGTCGAACCCGGGTCTCCGGCACTGCAAGCACTGTAAGGCAGCAACTGTGCCACCATGCTGCCCTTAAGGGTATGATTTATGTCATGTGATATAATCAATATCTTATTAGTCTCATGAATATGTGTGAGTATGCGCAGTGTACATTATTGTAAAATAAAGAAGACCCACACTGGCAACAGCACGTACTGAAAACCTGTGCTCTGTTTCTATTTACATGCTGAAGCCATAATATCACACTTCAATGTTAAATAGCACCTCCCATTGTAATGGCAATAACACTTGCCCCGTTAGGCTGTCACAGTGAGCACTTCATGGCCCAAATGAATTACAGGGATGTCAGCACTCACCATATTCACGGGTGTGCCGAGATCGTCCCCTGACCTTTTCACAGATGAACACTGCCTTCCTCAGGTAGTATCTGCCACAGAGATTTCTGTATACCTCATCCAGATCAAGTGTCTTGGCAAAGCCCGTCATAAAAGACACCGACAGCAGCAGCTCGACGGCCAGGATTGGCACCAGATTTCTCATTTCAGTTCACAGTCCTGACCACTTCTGCCTCTTACATTCATCAGCCCTTTCCTCTGTTTATAACCACATTTACTCATTTACAGTGACTTATTGCAGTTTTCCATTAACATTTGTGTCATTTTCTAACGGCTTTTGAAGATTTTCCCGTACTCAACTCCACAATGCCCTAGCCTTATCTAAATACAATATTGATTAATGTTTAGTCTAATTAATGGGTGACTGCATTGCTGGCTACAGCATTGATCTCCTTGATACCTACTGTGTGGTCAGTATGGGGTTTAGTTTTAGCTTAGAGTTTAGAGATACAGCACAGAAACAGGCCCTTCAGCCCACTGAGTCCGCGCCGACCAGTGTTCCCCATACACTAACACTATCCTACACAATAGGGACAGTTTACTATTCTTACCAAAGCCAATTAACCTATAAAACTTTGGAATGCAGGAGGAATGCAGGAGGAAACCGGAGCACCCGGAGTAAACCCACAGCGTCACAGGGAGAACGTACAAATTCCGTACAGACAGCACCTGTAGTCAGGATTGAACCTAGGTCTCTGGTGCTGGAAGGCAGCAACACTACCGCTGCATCACCCTGCCACCCAAAATGGTTTCAAAATGGCATATAGATTTGTCACAATTGGATGCAAGGAATGGGTGATTTTTCGGTTTAGTTTAGTTTAGTTTAGTTTAGTTTAGTTTTGTTCAGTTTTGTTATGTTTAGTTTAGTGATATGATATCACCTGGCAACTTACAGATTGAGTCAGAGCAGGAGTTGGCCACTGTCTTTTAGTTTAGTTTAGTTTAGAGATACAGCGTGGAAACAGGTCTTTCAGCTAATGAGTTCATGCTCACCTACGATCGCCCATGCACTAGTTCTATCCTACACATTAAGGAATATTTACAGTAGCCAATTTGCCTACAAATCCTCTACTAACAAAATCAACCTTCCAAGCCTCGTTGGAATGTGGGAGGAAACCAGAGCACCTGGAGAAAGCCCACAATTGTCACAGCAAGACTGTACAAACTCAGTAAAGACAGAACCCATAGACAGGATCGAACCCGGGTCTCTGGCCTTGTAAGGCAACAACTCTACCACTGTGCTGCCCTTTCTAGTTGCTCCTTCCATGTACCTCAAGATTTAAGTTGATTTTCACCACCATGTTAGTCAGCTTTTAGTGACCAGCGAGCCCTGGGAAGCACTGTTGGTGGGGGTAGAGCGGGAGAATTGACCCATCATTCTTCACTTTCCCTTTCAATTCCCCGACATGGAGAAGACTTTGCAGACTTCCTATGCCCACCTTTGAAGACAAGCTAGGACAGAGGGAGAGCTATCTTTTCTCCCAGTCACTCGTTAGATATTGTATTCTGTCACAGCAGATGAACTTCAAAAATAAATTGGCGGTAAGGGTGTCAGGGGTTATGGGGAGAAGGCAGGAGGATGGGGTTGGGAGGGAGAGATAGATTAGCCATGATTGAATGGCGGAGTAGAATGTCCTAATTCTGCTCTTATCACTTATGACCTTATGAAGGTCTCATTAAGAAATAATGGGCTAAAAATGTAAGACTATCAAGGTCCAGAATCTAATCCCTGCACTTGAACGAGCAATTCCCAAACTTCAATGGTCAATAGTCAATGGTTCAATGGTTCTTTATTATCAGCTGTACCAAGGTACAGTGAAGTTCTCTTTTTGCATACTGCTCGGTACAATTATTGCCACATATAAGTACAATTCCCAATTAAGTACAACATATATATAGAACCAAGCCACTGAGTCCATATGCAAATGTCGCCAGGTTTTGGTGTCATTTTCGAAGTCCCAGCTGCTGCTGGCCATAACTACTTGTTGCAACTGTCTCCTCCATCCGGATTGCCAGTGACCCATCATCCCTCTCCCCGCCCGGCCACCTTCAGCCTTTGTGCCATGGGGATCACCTCCTACAGCCAACATTCAGGGCAGAGAAGATGAGACTTACTGGCTCTTTACTCCAGCATCTGCCACAATTGCTGACTCCCTCCACCCTCCTGGGCTGTCCTGGGTCCTCGGGTACAAGCCCGGCTCTGTGGCGAGTTCACGGTTCCGCAGTGGGCGAGCCAGGCTTGCTGCCTGGCTATGGCAATGTTCATTGTGGTAGGGTAAACAATAGCAAGGGCTAATAATTATTAAATGGGGATGCGGTTTGTACTAATAGGTTGACTGTAGACAAAGCCTTACAGGAGTTTCATGAATATGCATGCACCCATCATTGTAACAGAAATTTGAACTAATTTAGACTTGTGGATAATCATCTCATTCTGTTTGTGATCTAATTAAGTCTTTCTGAGTTCCATTCTGTAGTTGAGACCTCAAGTTATCGTTTATCAAATTTCTGAGTAATCTTATGATCTGAGAATATAAAACAATGTACCACAGCCACACTTGACAGGTCAGCTTTGGCTTGTGCACCAGTTTAAGAAATGGCCTGATTCAAGCACCAACTCCACTTGGCCTTTCCATTTTGCTCCTATATTCAGGCAAGGCTCCTACATTCAGGCTGGATCAGGAACCATGCTGTTAAATTACTTTTTTTCTAAATTCTTCAAATGGTTGGTGGCAGTAGATAGTAGATATAGATTTAGATTTAGATTTTGCCAGAGAATAGTCAGCATCTGCTCCGTGCGTGCACAAACCTCCCAGATCCTTCACGCTCACATGTGGCAATCTCAGCTGGATTTCTATATTCCCCAAAGATCTAGAAATCACCCTCTGCTGTCCATGGTAAACACTCCAGAGCCTTCTATCTCCCCTCACTGCTCAGATGCTTTAAGCTAGGGAATAGTCTGTCTATACAGAGTTTGTACGTTCTCTAACGAGTTCATGCTCAAACCTTGCGTGGGTTTTCTCTGAGATCTTCCTCCCACACTCCAAAGACATACAGGCATGTAGATTAATTGGCTTGGTATATGTGTAAATTGTCCCTGGTGTGTGTAGGATAGTGTTAATGTGTGGGGATCACTGGTCGGTGCAGATTCGGTGGCCCAAAGGGCCTGATTCCGTGCCACATCTCAAAGCTAAAAAGTAAGCATGCAGGTACTGTGGGCAATGGAGAAAGCTAATGACATGTTGGCCATCATAACAAAAGGAGTTGAGTATAGGAGCAAAGAGGTCCTTCTGCAGTTGTACAGGGCCCTGGTGAGACCACACCTGGAGTATTGTGTGCAGTTTTGGTCTCCTAATTTGAGGAAGGACATTCATTCTTGCTATTGAGTGAGTGCAGCGTAGGTTCACAGGGTTAATTCCTGGGATGGCTGGAGTGTCAAATGTTGAAAGAATGGAGCGACTGGGCTGTGTACACTGGAATTTAGAAGGATGAAAGGGAATCTTATTGAAACATATAAGATTATTCAGGGATTAGACAAATTGAGGCAGGAAACATGTTCCCGATATTGAGGGAGTGCAGAACCAGGGTGCCACAGTTTAAGAATAATGGGTAGGCCATTTAGAACTGAGATGAGGAAAAACATTTTCACCCAGAGAGTTCAATCTGTGCATTTCTCTGCCTCAGAAGGCAGCAGTGGCCGATTCTCTGGACGCTCTCAAGAGAGAGTTAGATAGAGCGAGAGTTAGATAGAGCTCTTAAAAATAGCAGAATCAAGGGATACGGGGAGAAGGCAGGAATGGGGTACTGATTGTGGATGATCAGCCATGATCACAATGAATGATGGTACTGGCTCGAAGGCTGAATGGCCTACTCCTACACCTATTGTCTATTGTCTAAACTAAACTAAACTATAAACTGTGTTATATTCTGGACTCTGATATTTTTATCTTTTCACTCCCTGCTGCAATTGTGCATGATTTCATTGTGTTAAAGCATAGGACTATTTGACTGGATTGCATGTAAATAAAGCTTTTAACTGAACCAATAACAATACCAACCTCCCAGAAAGGCCTAGATATAGATAAAGATATTTCCAGTAGGATAGTCTAGGACCAGAGGGCACACTCAAAATCAATGGATGTACCTTTAGAACAGAGATGAGGAGTAATTTGTATAGCCAGATAGCGTGGTGAATCTGTGGAATTCAGTTGCCACAGACGGCTCTGCAGGCCAAGTCATTAGTTATTTTTATAGCGGAGATTGATGTTCTTGATTGGTAAGGGTTTCAAAGGTTACAGAGAGAAGAGAATGGTGTTGAGAAGGAAAAGTAGATAAGCCATGATCGAATGACAGAACAGACTTGATGGGCCGGATGGCCAAATTCTGTTCCTATCTTATGGTCTTATGGATTGGTGAACAATGCAGAGATCGATGTTGCGCCCACCATTGTTTGTCATTTATATTAACGATTTGGATGAGAATGTAGTTACTACAGTCAGTATGTTTGTGGATTGGTGGCATAGTAGACAGTGAAGAGGGTTATTGGAGATTACTGCAGAATGTACAGTAGATAAACTGGGAAAATGTGTTAAAGACACATTTGTGGGTTAATTGGCTTCTGTAAAATTGTCCCAAGTTTGTAGGATGCAAAAGTAGGATAGCATGGAACTAGTGCCTGGACTAGTGGGCCGAATGGACTGCTTCCATACTTTATCTCTAAACTAAACTAAACTAAAATGGTATGATACAATAGAGAAGGTTTTCAAGAATTACTGAAGGATCTTGATCAGTTGAATAAATTGGCCGAGGAATTGAAAATTGTGTTTCAATGTGGGTAAATGCGAGATGGTGCATTCTGGGAAATTACACCAGCGAAGGACTTTCATTGGTAGGGCCCTGCGGAGTGTTCTGGAACAGAGCAGAAGATCATAGTTTCTTGAAGTGACATAACATGTGGACAGGGTGGTGAAGAAGTTGTTTGCCATGCTAGTCATCATCAATCTGGTCACTATCGAAGTTGGGATATAAACTTGCAGTTGCACAAGATGTTGGCAAGGCCACACTTGAAGTATTGTGTTCGCTTCTGATCGTGCTGCTGTAGGATAGATCCCATTAAGCTTGAAAGAGTGGAGAAACAATTTATAAGGATGTTGCTAGAACTCATGCAACTGAGTTTATATTGGGGAACATTGGGCAGACTTGGACTTGATTCCTTGGTCTGATGGAAACTGTATGGTGTTGGAAATTGAAGGGTAGTTGAGGCATTGATTTAAAAGACATTTGGACAGGTACATGGATAGGAAATGTTTAGAGGTATATGGGCCAAACACAGGCAGGTAGGACTTGTGTAGATGGGCATCTTGATCAGCATGGGCAAGATGGGCCGAAGGGCCTGTTTCTGTCTGCATGTCTCTATGATTCTCTGTGACTCTATAACCCCACTGGCAGCATGTTCCAGGCATATAGGACAGCCTGTGTAAAACAACATTTGCCTCATGAATCTCCTTTAAACTTTCACCCTCTTATCTAAAACATATGCATTTAAACATATCAGGAAAAACACTACCTACCTACCTACCTACACTACCTACCTACTCCAGGAAAGTATATTGGTATAGTGATATGAACATTGATTTCTCTAACTTCAAGTAACCCCCGCGTTCCCTCTCTTTCTATCTCTCCTCCACCCAAGTCGTATCAGCTTCAAAGTAGTCTTTTTGAGTCTCATTGTCTGTACTCGTTCTCATCTAGCACACAGCTGACATATCTCTCGACATCACCGTCTACAGTGGCTTGCAAAAGTATTCATACCCCTTGAACTTTTCCACAATTTGCCACGGTACAACCACAAACGTAAATGTATTTTATTGGGATTTTATCTGATAGACCAACACAAAGTGGTGCATAATTGTGAAGTGGAAGGAAAATGATACATGGTTTCCAAATTTTATTACAAATAAAAAACTGAAAAGTGTGGCGTGCAAAAGTATTCAGCCCCCCGGAGTCAATACTTTGTAGAACCACCTTTCGCTGCAATTACAGCTGCAAGTCTTTTGGGGTATGTCTCTACCAACTTTGAACATCTAGAGACTGAAATTTTTACCCATTCTTCTTTGCAAAATAGCTCAAGCTCAGTCAGATTGGATGGAGAGTGTCTGTGAACAGCAATTTTCAAGTCTTGCCAGAGATTCTCAATTAGATTTAGGTCTGGACTTTGACTGGGCCATTCTAACACAAGAATATGCTTTGATCTAAACCATTCCATTGTAGCTCTGGCTGTATGTTTAGGGTCATTGTGCTGCTGGAAGGTGAACCTCCGCCCCAGTCTCAAGTCTTTTGCAGACTCTAACAGGTTCTCTTCCAAGATTGCCCTGTATTTGGCTCCATCCATCTTCCCATCAACTCTGACCAGCTTCCCTGTTCCTGCTAACGAAAAGCATCCCCACAGCATGATGCTGCCACCACCATGTTTCACAGTGGGGATGGTGTGTTCAGGATGATGTGCAGTGTTAGTTGTCCGCCACACATAGCGTTTTGCATTTAGGCCAAAAACTTCAATTTTGGACTCATCAGACCAGAGCACCTTCCTCCACATGTTTGCTGTATCCCCCACATGGCTTGTGGCAAACTGCAAATGGAACTTCTTATGGCTTTGAATCAACAATGGCTTTCTTCTTGCCACTCTTCCATAAAGGCCCAATTTGTGGAGTGCACGACTAATAGTTGTCCTGTGGACAGATTCTCCCACCTGGGCAGTGGATCTCTGCAGCTCCTCCAGAGTTACCATGGGCCTCTTGGCTGCTTCTCTGATCAATGCTCTCCTTGCCCGGCCTGTCAGTTTAGGTGGACGGCCATGTCTTGGTAGGTTTGCAGTTGTGCCATACTCTTTCCATTTTCGGATGATGGATTGAACAGTGCTCCTTGAGATGTTCAAAGCTTGGGATATATTTTTATAACCTAACCCTGCTTTAAACTTCTCCACAACATTATCCCTGACCTGTCTGGTGTGTTCCTTGGGCTTCATGATGCTGTTTGTTCACTAGTGTTCTCTAACAAACCTCTGAGGCCTTCACAGAACAACTGTATTTATACTGAGATTAGATTACACACAAGTGGACTCTATTTCCTAATTAGGTGACTTCTGAAGGCAATTGGTTGCACTGGATTTTATTTAGGGGTATCAGAGTAAAGGGGGCTGAATACTTTTGCACGCCACACTTTTCAGTTTGTTATTTGTAAAAGAATGTGAAAACCATGTATCATTTTCCTTCCACTTCACAATTATGCACCACTTTGTGTTGGTCTATAACATAAAATCCAAATAAAATACATTTACGTTTGTGGTTGTAACGTGACAAAATGTGGAAAAGTTCAAGGGGTATGAAAACTTTTGCAAGCCACTGTATATCTTTCAATTCCCTTTCCCCTGACTCTCAGTCTCAAGAAGGATCTTGACCCGGAACATCACATATTTATTTTCTCCAGAGATGCTGCCTGACCCACTGAGCTACTCCAGCTTTTTGTGTTGATCTCCAGTTTAAACCAGCATCTGCAGTTCCATCCTGCACAAGTATATTGGCTTTGTTGCAATATGACCCCTCAGCAGTCCAACTTGAACCTCCAGTGAGTAAAAAAAAACCCCGAGGGAGCTAATTAAAATCAGTTTATCATGAACTTATTAATTCTCTGCTGGATCCAATATTTCCCACTGATGTAAATGCTCTTTATTTTTTAATGAATTTAGTTTCAAAGGTTTACAATATGTCACCATGACAGCACAAATAAACTAATGCTGGTTACAAAATGGTCATCAGCAATATTTTATGCTCAGGTTATTTTTACAGAGCATAGTGACCACAACAATGGCACGGTGGCGAAGCGGTAGAGTTGCTGCCTTACAGTACCAGAGACAGGTGTTCGATCCTGACTACGGCTATACAGTGTTTGAACGTTCTCCTGTGACCGCATAGAAGTACAGGTTGAGTTGGCTTCTGTAAATTGTAAATTGTCCCTAGTGTATGGGGTGATTGCTGGTCGGCACAGACTCGGTGGGCTGAAGGCCAGTTTCCGCACTGTATCTCTAAAGTCTAAAGGGAAATCTAAAGCACAGCCAGGTTCATGCTCCAGACATTATGCGGCATTTCTGTTGAGGACACCATGCAGCTCATGAGCTCCTGTTCCATCCTGCCTTCTGATCTTTTGAGAATTGGACATGATGTTCCCTCGGCGTTCTACATCATTAGTTTCAAAGGCAATTGTAAAGTAGCAGAGTGCTCTAATGCACTCGCTACAGTACCTTCTGCTCTTGGTAAGGCTGGCGGAACAAGAACACAGTGAGAACAGCCAGCAACAGAGAGCACCGAGTAACCCAGGATCATCGCTATGGTTTCTGTGCCTCCCATCACTTACCCTGCTGTCTCAATATAATCTCCATAAAAAAATCCCCAAGAACTGGGATGTGGACCTGAAGCAGTCCCTCAGATTAACGCACAAGTTTAACTATGGTAGCTCTAACATGGTTTGACTAGCCCTACAGCCATCAAGCTATTAAACTTAGCAACCTCCAAATAATTTCTAAACTACATAGACTTGGGTTATTGGTGTTGTCTTTTTGCACTATTATTGCTTGTTTGTTTGTTATATGTGTATATATGTACGTATATGTGTACGTGTATGTGTATGTATATGTGTACGGCTCTGACCTTCCTTCCATCGAGGGGATCTACCGCAGTCGCTGCCTCAAAAAGGCTGGCAGCATCATCAAGGACCCACACCACTCTGGCCACACACTCATCATCCTGCTACCTTCTGGTAGAAGGTACAGGAGCCTGAGGACTGCAACGACCAGGTTTAGGAATAGCTATTTCCTCACAGCCATCAGGCTATTAAACTTGGCTCGGACAAAACTCTGAACATTAATACCCCTCCATCTGTTATTTGCACTTTATCAATTTATTCATTCATGTGTGTATTTACGTATATAACTGTAGTCAGTGCCTACTATGTTCTGTTGTGTTATGCAAAGAAAGAATTTCATTGTCCTGTCAGGGACACATGACAATAAACTCTTTTGACTTTTGACTTTTTTACACACATATATATATATATATATATATATATATATATATATATATATATATATACATACACACACACACACACACACACACACATGCATGTATGTATGTATGTATATATATATATATATATATATATACATACATACACATCACATATTTACAGAACAACAGAATATGTTAATATAGTAGTCTAATAAACTAAAAGAAGTTCAGTATACACACATAAATATATATAACTAGGGATTTACATTTACATTTATCAAGCCAATTAACCGACAAGCCTGTACGTCTTTGGAGTGTGGGAGGAAAACGAAGATCTCGGAGAAAACCCACGCAAGTCACGGGGGGAACGTACAAATTCCGTACAGACAGCTCTCGTAGTCAGGATGGAACCCGGGTCTCCGGCGCTGCATTCGCTGTAAGACAGCAACTCTACCGCTGCGCCACCATGACCGCCCATGGCAACATCACTGAATTCCTGTCAAATGTCATTTCACAGACTGTTCAATAGTAAGAATAACGGATTGCATTTATACAGGTATACAATCCTGAAGAAATTTGCAGAATAGGAAACTGATTAAATTATTTAGACCATAAGACAGAGGAGCAAAATTAGGCCCATCGAGTCTACTGTGCCATTCAATCATGGCTGATCTGCTTTCCCCTCGCAACCCCATTCTCCTGCCTTCTCCCCATAACCTTTGATGGCCATCCTAATCAAGAAGGCATATTGAAGATATGTAAGGACATCAACAGTGATTTGTGTGATCATTAATATTCCGTACATTTGCTCAGGTACCACAGTAGCTGGTCCAGTTGTCCAGATTATTTTTGGTTTGATGCTTTGGATTTGCCCAAGTGCAGGTGGGATACTCAATTGTCAACCCATTTTTAGGCATAGTACCAACAACATCACAACATTAGATTTCGGGAACCAAACAATATTTGTCCTGTAAGCTAGTGGTTTCAATTTATTTCCTGGTTTCAACTTATTACACTTTAACCAAATAGTTCACCCATGCAACCTAACAATAATAACAAGTTCTCTGGTGTGTGACCTGGTGATTATTTAAAGGGGGGGAGAATGTGATCCCGTTTTTAACATCCAGTCTTGACACTGTTTTTGATTCCATAAAGCAACTCCTAACACTACATCAAGCCCAAACTTCTGCTGATGATAGACACAAAAAGCTGGAGTAACTCAGCGGGACAGGCAGCATCTCTGGAGAGAAGGAATGGGTGACGTTTTGTATCGAGACACTTCTTCACACTTCTGTTTTCAGCTATAAGGTCAATGTAAAAGACAGTAAAAGTATAATGGAACAGTGACATTGTATCAACATGGATTTATTTTTGTAGAGATACGTAGAGTTTGGCCCAACATGACCATGCCACCTGCCAATGCCACTCCCATTTGCCTGCATTTGGCCCTTATCCCTCTAGTTTATTTCCATACCTGTCCCAACACGCTTTAAATGTTTGAATTATACCCACCAATTCCATCTCTTCTGGCTGCTCATTCTGTCTACCCCCCACCGTCTGTGAAAAACCCGCCCCTCACACCCCCATTAAAGATTTTCTCACTGAGCTTAAACCTGATTGTTCAGTTGTACACAAACTTCACTCTCATCCCAATTAATTAGAAAATAGTGATTAATGACAAATAATGAAAAAGTTCAACTTTTCCTTCTCATCATGAGATCGTCAGACATGAGATCTGCGCCACCATATACACTTTGGAATGTGTATAATCGTGTAGATTACTGGAATTCAGTTTAGTTTAGTTTAGAGATACAGCACGGAAACAGGCCCTTCGGCTCACCGAGTCCACACTGAACAGTGATCCCTGCACATAAAACTCTTTACTGCATACACTAGGAACAAATTACACTTATACCAAGCCAATTAACCTACAAACCTGTATGTGGGAGGAAACAGAAGATCTTGGAGAAAACTCACGCAGTCACGGGGAGAACATATAGACTCCGTACGGACAGCACCCGTAGTCGGAATCGAACCTGGGTCTCTGCTGCTGCAAACGCTGTAAGGTAGCAACTCAACCGCTGTGCCACCATGCTGCCCTTTGATCCTCATTATATTCAATTCAAAGTAGCAGTGAAATATTTTCCCAAAATAGCTACAATATAGAATATTTATTTAAATGAGAAAAGTTGTTGAACATGCATTTGAACAATCCTTAATGATATTAGACAATGTGGCTTATTCGACCCTTTGAACAGTTGACTGAGGCAAAACACATTGAATTATACTAAGACATCGGGAGGCCAGGATTTATAGTCTGTTTGTACTGTAAGAAAGCAGAAACTTATAGTACTCTTAAAGTTTTTAAGATGATAAATCATTCCAAGATGTTCCACAGGAAGATTATCAAACAAATGTTATATTAAACTATATAACTGGTACATGGACAGAAGCCAAATAGCTTTGTTAAGAAGTTACTTGTATGGATCCTCTTAAATAAGAGAGTTGAGGAGAGTAAGAGAGTTAGTTTAGTTTAGTTTAGTTTAATTTAGTTTAGTTTGGTTTGGTTTGGTTTAGTTTAGTTTATTGTCACATGTACTGAGGTACAGTGAAAAGCTTTTTGTTATGTGCTAACTAGTCAACTGAAAGACTTACATGATTATAAACTGTCCACAATGTACAGATACATGAGAAAGGAAATAACATTTTGTGCAATTTAAAGTCCAGTAATATCTGAATAAAGTTAGTCCAAGGGTCTCCAATGAGGTCGATTGTAGTTCAGGACTGCTCTCTAGTTGTTGATAGGATGATACAGTTGCCTGATAACAGCTGGGAAGAAACTGTCCTTGAATCTTTTCACACTTTTGTACCTCTTGCCTGATGGGAGAAGGGAGAAGAAGGAGTGATCGGGGTGATACTTGTCCTTGATTATGCTGGTGGCCTTGCCGAGGCAGTGCAAAGTGTAAATGGAGTTAGTGGATGGGAGGTTGGTTTGTGTGACCCACTTAGGCCTGACCCACTTAGTTTTTCCAGCACTTTGTTTCTGTTCAAGATTCCAGCATCTGCATTTCCGTCTGTATAGTAATTCAGTTTTCCTCCCACCACAGATGCTGCCTGATAGGTTTGATAGGTTATACATTTCGACCATTTTTTTTTTCACATTGCTAGTAACTGTTGTATTCTGTGTCCCGCACTCCCATAGTTCCAGCATGCTGTTTAGTTTAGAGATACAGCACGGAAACAGGCCCTTCGGCCCACCGAGTCCGCACCGTCCAGCGATCCCTGCACATTATCCTATACACACTAGGGACAATTAAATGTTTATACCAAGCCAATTAGCCTACAAACCAGTGGTCAGGGTCTAACCAGGGTGTCTGGCGCTGCAGGTACTGTAAGGCAGCAACTCTACCGCTATGCCACCGTGCACTGTTGCTGTCTATATTCCTCTCATTCATTTCCTCCCATTTAAGGTCCCCTAGGCAGGTCAATTATTAATAACTAGATGGCACAGAAGGCACTTGATTTGCCTGGGGCTCAAACCATTCACAGATAACTTATCTGTTCTCTCCCTGCCCTCTCTCACACCATGAGAGTTAAAGCATGTGTGTCTTTCCACTTTTGCACTTTGAGACAAAGTGAACTGTTAACCTGTCCCTCTCTCCACAGATGTTGCCCATGCTGATGGGTATTGCCAGCATTCTGTGCTTTTATTTCAGATCTCCAGAATCTATAACTTTTCATGCCTTTCAAAGACTGTCCACTGGTCATAGACTCATAGAGTCATGCAGCATGGAAACAGGCCCTTCAGCCCAGCTTACCAATGCCAACCAAAATGCCAAATCTATACTATTCCCACATTAGGCACTTATCCCTCTAAACCTTTCCTATCTACGTACCTGAACAAATGTCTTTGAAATGAAGTTATAATACCTGCCTCGGTTACCTCCTCTGGCAGCTCGTTCCATATACTCACCACCCTCTGTGTGAAAAAGTTGCCCCTCAAGTTCCACTATGTATTTCAAGATATGACTCCTGGTTCTTCATTCCCCTACTCTGGGTAAAATACTCTGTGCAGTTACCCTATCTATTCCTCTCATGATCTTATACACCTTTACCTGAACACCCCTCATCCTCAAGGAATAATGTCCTCCCTTGCCCAACGTCTCATGTCCTGACAGAATCATTGTAAATCTTCTCTGCACTCTTTCCAGCTTAACTGCAACTAAAGCAGGGTGACCGAAATTGAACACAACACACAAATATAGACACAAAGTGCTGGAGTAACTCAATGGGTCAGGCAGCATCTCGAAACATCACCCATGCTTTTCCTCCAGAGTTGCTGCCTGACCCACTTAGTTACTCCAGCACTTTGTGTCTATCTTCAGTATATACAAGCATCGGCAGTTCCTTTCTCCACAATATTCAATTGTCTCATCAACACTCTGCCTGCAGTCACAGTAAGATTTCCTGTCGATTTTTTCTTATCTCTTGTTTTATATTGACTGTATCTTGAAATGTATCAGTTTTATTAACTGTTAGTTCGCCTGAATTGCAGCTTTTAAAGTGTGAACCCATGCAGTAAATCCTTCTGCTCCTCCATCATACCACGCCTACATTCATTCAGAGCACAGTGACTGCTGATAGAATCTTTCTCAAAAATACATCACCCAATGCAATTTTACAGAAGCCAATTGAACTACAAACCTGCATGTCTTTGGAATGTGGAAAGGAACTGGAGCACCTGAAGAAAACCCATGCAGTCACGGGGAGAACGTGCAAACTCCTGACAGGTTGGCAGGATTGAACCTGGGTCTCTGGCGTTGTAAGGCAGCAACTCTACCGCTGCGCCACTGTGGCACCCGTCAGTTGTCGCTGACCTCTGCAGTCACTAACCTCTATGAAAAGGATGACAAGACATGCAACGCCAAAGTTATAAAAATATTTTTCCTCCATGAGGAAAGTCCTCCTCATTTTAGAAATCTCTCCGTCACTGACCATCCATACCATGATTCTTAAAATGTCCTCCGTTGCTTTGGGTTAAATATGTGATAAGATCTGTGTGATTGATAGACTAAAAACAGTTACCATTTTGTCTTCATTAACATTAGTGCTTTGGGTGCTTCACAAGAAAAGCTTCTTGGTGCCCAATGATTAGAAAATGTCAGAGCTTGTTAACAATTTCCCAATGGCAAAATAAGTAAATGCTTGATTAAGACTCCATATTCAGGGTTCAATCTTAGGTCAGTGTTGAGTTAGTTAAAATCAGTCAGTTATTGCAACACAATGCAGGAAAATGAAGGAAAATAACCCCATCCCACCCCTGACCATGTTCTGGAGACTTTGAAGGAAGTTATTGACCATCTCATACCTGAATGTAATTAGATTATCTTCCCATTCATCCAGTTGCTTGAAGGAACACCCATTTAACATTACCGTGACTATGGGAGAGGAAGGCATTGTGCTGCACTCCCATTCTTATGATGGGTTCACTTACTCTTCCTGTGATCTCAGCACATGGTGTCATGGAGTCATTGAGTCATAGAGTGAAGCAGTGTGGATCAGGCCCTTCGGCCCAACTTGCCCACATGTCCCAGCTACACTAGTCCCACCTGTCTGCATTTGGTCCATATCCCACCAAACCTGTCCTTTCCAGGTACCTGTCTCACTGTTTCTTAAACGTTGGGATGGCCCCTGCCTCGACTACCTCCTCTGGCAGCTTGTTCCAGCTTGGTGACATCACTTAGGTTTTGTGACAGGGCATTTCTAAAGCTCCCTTTCTGAGAGTATTTAGCTGTAACACACAGAATGACAGAGACATAGCATCAGTCACAAAGCGCGGAAACAGGCCCTTCAGCCCACCGAGTCCACGTCGACCATCAACCACCCATTTACACTAATCCTACACTAATCACTTTATTTTGTCCCCACATTTGTTTCAACTCCCTTCAGATTCTATCTCTTTCATTTGTATTGCAGTGGCCAATTCACCTACCAACCCACATGTTCTTGGGATGAGGGAGGAAACCCTCATCCCAAGGAAACTTGAGCTGTAAGGCAGTGACTCAACTTATGGACCTGTCCCACTTAGGTGATTTTTTTGGAGACTACCGAATGTCTCGAATGTGTCTTTTCGAGAACTTTTCGAATGTCTACAACAACCTACCACCTAGTCAACGTCAAGCTACGGCAAACTACCGACAGCCGGCAACTCATTAGGATGTCCACCTACACCCACACCTACAACAACCTACATCCACCCGTGACAAGCTACGACAAGGTACGACACTGTCGGCGACAACTTAAGACAATTCAGTATCCGGTACCTGTTGCCGGTTGACGTAGGTAGTCGCCAATGGAATTCACCAAAGTCAGCACTGGCAACAACCTATGTCACCTGGCGACAATCTATGTCATCCTGGCGACAACCTACGACAGCACCTACGTCAAGAGAAGTCATGCTACTCTCATTGGCGTCTAACCAACTGTCGCTGACTGTCGCCGATAAGTTTTGAACATTTCAAAATCCAGCGGCGACCAGAAAAACGCTACACTTCTTTGGGCAACTGAGTAGTCTACTCACGACCATACAGGCGACACCCCGGCGAAAATGTGGCAACAGCCTAGTCGCCTGTAGTCACCTAAAAAATCACCTAAGTGGGATAGGCCCATAAGGAACTTGGGCATATATCACTGGGTAGGTTGCCAGAGGAGAGCTTTTCTAGATAGGAGTGTGGGTTTCGGAGAATCCAGGATATTTCCTGCAATGGTTCACAATTATGTAGAACATGGCCGCCCACTGAAACTGTCAATACAATCAATTTACCTCCGCTTCCTTCCAGTCAATCAAAAACTCTCTCCAATTGATCATGAATATGGTCACATTACGTACCTAAAACTAGGGATCTCTTCATTGCTGCCTGTTCCACTGCCATATAACTTTTTGTGGCAATGGATGGGCCTAAATTTGAGTATTGGACTGAATTTTAGTTTAGTTCAGTTTTTAGTTTAGAGATACAGCATGGAAACAGGCCGTCCGGCCCCCTGAGTTTCGAGACAACCGGCGATCCCTGGCACACTAACTCTATCTACACACATGAGGGACAATTTACAATTTTAACAAGCCAATTAACCTACAAACCTGTTCATCTTTGGAATGTGGGAAGAAACTGGAGCACCGGGAGAAAACCCACGCAGGTCACGGGGAAAAAGTACAAACTCCGTACAGACAGCATCCGTAGTCAGGATCGAACCTGGGTCTTTGGCGCTGTAAGGCAGCAACTCTACCCTTGCACCGCTGAGCCACCCTAATCTTGATGATGGTTATGCCATTAAATAATAAAGGTACCTGGTTAGACACTGTCATAAACTAAGAATGTTCAGACAACATTTTACCTTTCATCTCATAAATGAACACTCATCTTTTTCCACCCTTAAAATGTTCCGAAAACATACCTATTCAGCCTTAGATCATTAGCCCTAATATCTCATTAAAGACCCTACTATCACTGAACAATTCTCCTGTGAAACTCCTTCATTATGTCAAAGATGCAAAATTAAGGGGAGATAATTGTCAGATTAGGATTCCTTGGGCTAGAGATGGGAAGAGTGCTGCTTTGATGCTTTTGAACCCTAACGGGGTGGGAGATTGCAACCTTCACGTGGTACGCCCTATTTCGACAAATGCAATCAACCCGGCGTGCACAATCAAATAAGATCACATAGAACAAGTTGTCCGACAACTTTAGGCTGTGCACGCCATACGCAAGAAGAAGAACCCTAATGAGCATCAATGTTCATTTTCCAGGTGAATCTCCTTGTTAGATGGTGCTGGAGTAACTCAGCGGGTCACTGACCATCTGTGTAGAACATGGATAGGTGATGTTTCAAGTCATATAAACATAGAAACATAGAAAGCAGGTGCAGCAGTAGGCCATTCGACCCTTCGAGCCAGCACCGCCATTCAATGTGATCATGGCTGATCATCCAGAATCAGTACCTTATTCATGCTTTTTCCCCATATCCCTCGTCTCTGTCAGCACTAAAAGCTATATCTAACTCTCTCTTGAATACATCCAGTGAATTGACCTCCACTGTCTTCTGCAGCAGAGAATTCCACAGGCTCACACTCTCTGGCTGAAAAGGTTTTTCCTCTTCTTAGTCCTAACAGAATTCCTCATCTCAGGCGGAAGAAGTCCCGACCTGAAATGTCATCTATCCATGTGTTAAAGAAGGAACTGCAGATGCTGGAGAATTGAGGGTTACACAAAAAGCTGGAGAAACTCAGCGGGTGCAGCAGCATCTAAGGAGCGAAGGAGATAGGCGACGTTTCGGGTCGAGACCCTTCTTCAGACTGGTCAGGGATCAGGGAAACGAGAGATATAGACGGTGATGTGGAGAGATAAAGAACAACGAATGAAAGATATGCAAAAAAGTATCGATGATAAAGGGAACAAGCCATTGTAAGCTGTTTGTGGTGTGAAAATGAGAAGCTAGTGCGACTAGGGTGGGGGAGGGAGACAGAGATAGAGGGAATCTCCCCCCCTTCCCACCTCTCCCTCAGCCCTTGGGCCCTGGCATTCCCTCTATCCCGAATCGTCGCCTATCTCCTTCGCTCCTTCGATGCTGCTGCACCCGCTGAGTTTCTCCAGCTTTTTGTGTAACCCTGTCATCTATCCATGTTCTCCAGAGATGCTTCCTGACCTGCTGAGTTACTCCAGCACTCTGTGTCTTCTTTTGTGAACCAACTTCTGAAGTTCCTTGTGTCTTCAATCTCCTTACCAAGATTGCTCAGCAGATGGCGATACCATCTCTACAATAAACCTGCAATGAAAGCTCACAATCCCAAGAGATGACACAATCTTTTGGTGATTCTGCCACCATCCACCAGCTTGGTCAGAATGTTTCTCTTCCTGTTAAACTGGAAACGTGAAAACTGTTACAGACATCCACTTTAGAGTTATTTTATCAGACTGATTTGAAACTGCCTCTTAATTCTCTCTTTCAAAACAGATCACAACATATTGTTTATATTATGAAAGACATGGCTAGAATATTTTTCCCAGGACAATGAAGCTTAGAATTTGAGAGTACAGTTTAAGGTTAGAGGGGAGAAGTTCAAAGGAGATCAGATGAATAGGTTTTCCACATAGAGGTAGGAGGTAAATGGTATGAACTACCAGAAGAGGTTGTAGAGGCAGATACAATAATGTTTAAAATGCATTTGGACAAGTGATTGATTAGAAGTGTAGAGGATAAAGGGCTAATATGGGCAAATGGTACCGGTACATAAGCATCAAGGTCAATAAACAATAGACAATATGATCATGGCCGATCATCCAGAATCAGTACCTTGTTCATTCTTTTTCCCCATATCCCATGATTCCATTAGCACTAAGAGTTATATGTCACTCTCTCTTGAATACATCCAGTGAATTGGCCACCACTGCCTTTTGTGGCAGAGAATTCAGTGTGTGGCATGGAAAAGGTGGGCTGAGAGTTCAGTTTCTGTTCTGTATGATCTTATCATATTCGAGATCTTAATCTAGTTTCCAGTATATCTGCCAATCATTAATTGAACAAGGAAAATGCCTGCGGTGATGATAGCCCAGAGCTAAAGGTAATACTACATTGATAGTCTAGTTTCCCTTCAGAAAACCTCAAGCAGCGTCATGCCCTGTAAATTTGACACTACACCCGAATGACTGGCTGCAACGGGGTAATGGGGTGAACCCTACTTCGATAAATAGCTGTAATCCCCCCCGCCTCTGAATTGATCAACATTAGACACCCTAATCACCATCTCCATCAAGCTGATCTGGCCAGAGCTTACAAGTGCAATTTATCTTCTGGAGACATAAGAGATATGCAGGTGCTGGAAGGTGGAAGCACCAAGCAGTCTGCCAGAGGAACTCATCAGATCGAGTAGTATCATTGGGGTGGAGTTGGGGGAGGGTTGGGGGGTGAAGAGAAGGAACTGTTGAAGTTTCAGGTCAAAACCTGTTGAAATGACTATAATATGTCCAGATGCAGGGTTTTAACCCAATACGTCAAAAATTCCTTCACCCCAACATATGCTGCTCGACCCGTTGAATTCTTCCAGCTCATTGCTTGTTGCAGTTATTTTCCATTTTGTTTTTGACGATTGCTGTTTATTTTTTTTAATGATTTGCTTTGGAAAATAAAAAGATGCAGAAACACTGGAGTTGCCATTGTGATTTCACATTTGGAACTTCAAATTGACTTCAAAGTGATTTTGAATCATTGACATTGTTGAATCATTACACTTGTTGTGCAGAGCCTAATGGAAGCAACATGATCAATTGTCACTGCATGATAGATTTCCCCACCAGCACACTTTGTGTGAATGTTGGTGCACAAGGCATCAACAATGTGAATTTATGGATAGAAAATCCTTAAGAGTCTGTTGCCGTTGGATTTCCAAAATTGAAGTCCTTGTCAAAAGCATGTCCAACTTGACTGTTTCTGCTTCCACACGAAAAAAGCAAGGAACTGCAGATGCTGAAATCTTGAGCTAAACACAAGGTGTTGGAGTGACTCGGCAGGTTTCTGGTGGACATGGATAGGCAACGTTTCAGGTTGGTACCCATCTTCAGAACAGAAACATCGCCAATTCATGTCCTCCAGAGATTCTGCCTGACCCGCTGAGTCACTTCAGCACTGCGTTGTGCTTCACATGTACAGCATACACCAGAAAATAGAGATAGATTGAGCATCACTTTGCCCAGAAGCAAAGTTCACTGCGGAACACGTCTTTGGTACACCCATTTATACAGCACAGTTCACTATATAAGAAATGTTTCCGGCTTGGTTTCGGTCGGATAAGTTTTGGATTAGCAGGTCGTTTTGTGGAGCCACGCCTGGCAAATTCATGACCAACTCTTGGCTTGTTGTGGCTGTATTGATTGTAAATTTGGTCCTGTGTGTCATGCCTCTCAACTTGCTGAAACCTGTCCCGGTCAAAGATGCTTTTAATCTTCTTCATGTACTTATTCTTGATGTCCTCTGCACTGCCCGAGCCCCGTGGTGGATGTTCAACTGTGAATAAAAAAAAACATTACTGAGATGGATTTTATTTTAGTTACCTTTAGTTTTTTTGGTTTAGTTTAGTTTAGTTTAGAGGTAGAGCATCTAGCCTGTCCAATCCCTTAAGAATTCTATCAGATCCCCTCTCATCCTTCTAAATTCCCTTGAATATGCCCAGTTGATCCATTCTTTATGTTATCACACTTTCACATCCTACACAATAGGGACAATGTACAGAATTAACCTAAAAAACAGCATATTGCTAATCTACTTCAGAATGAATGAGATGATCAGGCCTCCTCATTGCACTAAGATTTGATGTGTTTCAATCTACAATGAAAGGAACCACCAAAGATAAACACTTGCAGCAATTAATACAGTAAAATCTTTGAACATTCAACTTCAAACAGACCAGTCGTGACAAATTGATTGTGGCATCAGTCAATGGAACAATGCATGCCATTATTCTAAAATAGAATATAAAGATTTTAGACCGTCTCATCCAGTAAATAATTTTATTCTATTTTTTTCATTAAAAAAGTAGATATGAACTTGATAAGGATGAAATTTAGTAGCTCATTTTTTATCTACCTTTTTTCCTGCTAAACATATGGAATTTACAATAGAACATACAATATAGAGCAGTATAGCCCACAATGTTGACGTCATGATAAATTAATCTCATCTGACTGCATATGATCCATATCCCCCATTCCTTGAGTATCCATTTGCCTCTTGAACAACACCTCTTAAACAAGCCTCTGCCACCGCACCCTGGCAGTGTGTTCCAGGCACTCATCTCTCTTTGTATAAAAACGTTAGCCAACACATCTCCTTAACAATTTGCCCCCCTCATCTTATAGCTGTGCCTTCTAATCTTTGACATTCCACCCTGTGATTAAAAGTGCTAACAATCTACCCTACGTGTGCGCCTCATAGTATCACGGTAAGTCACGGTAAGTGCCCTTAATATATTGCTATTCTTGAACATCTCCTGAGCTATTACCCATCTTTTCATTTGACAACTTCCAAATGGTGATTCAAAGGAGTCCATCAGTCAGCATGTAATGTCTCCCAGGCACTCTGTGAAAAGGACACCAGGGATCCTAAGGGATAGCGACATAATGCTGTGGTAACTCAACGGGACAGGCAGCATCTCTGGAGCGAAAGAATGGGTGACATTTCGGGTTGAGACCCTTCTTCAGACTGACAAAGGGTCTCGACTCGAAATTTCACCCATTCCTTCACTCCAGAGATGCTGCCTGTTCCGCAAAGTTTTTCCAGCATTTTGTATCTTCGATGTAAACCAGCATCTGTAGTTCCTTCCCACGTGGATCCTCTGGGATGGTTCCTGAGCAGGCTGTCAAAACAATTTAGCGGATTGTCTGATCGCCATTGCCTTCAGTATGGTCACAATGAGGACAAGCTGAATGTCCACCTCTTTGTGAATGGTGTGTTTGCAAAGAACACCTGGAATAAGATCCAAGGGTGTTTGTTGAGGTTCATCCCGAGTAGTTGCATAACGCTGGACTCCCTGATCAACGGGCTGTGCCAAGTCTAGGCATCAAATGCAGCTGCAAGATCACCAGCTCAATGAAAGATGCACTTCGGTCTGCCAGAAACAGTTTCGGCCTTCCAGTACAATGAGATATCCCTATGGGAATGCTGCCAACTGGCACCTTCTGGGATACAGGTGTACATGCCGAGAGATGCACTGAGACTTGGTGCAGCCAATTCAAAGGCCCTGTGGGGGTGGACTGCAGCCTAGCATTCTGCCACTACTGGACACTGAGGGGTTGGGTGCTGTGTGATACCGCCACAAGCACTAAAAGGGTGTACTGTTCATTGAGGCCACCTGAATGGCATATGTGCTTTGTACAAGAAATTACACCAAGAATGTGTAGGAAGGAACTGGAAATACAGGTTTACACCGAAGATAGATGCAAAATGCTGGAGTAACTCATCGGGGCTGGTGGCCTCTCTGGAGAAAAGGAATGGGTGACGTTTTGGGCTGAGATTCTTCATTTAAATCCTTTTCTCCCGAGATGCTGCCTGACCCGCTGAGTTACTCCAGCATTTTGTGTCTATGACACCAGGAACATATAGATTGAATGACAGTATAAATGTAAAAAAAGTCATGCACTGTTTTGCATTTCTTGCACAGGTATTTTTATGAATAAAGTTTATTTTTGAAATTTAAAAAAAGGCCAGACATTACACCAAACAAGACAAGATTTCTGTCAATTTCCCTCCACAGATAGTACCTGACCACTGCGTTCCTCCAGCAGTTTTCTTTTGTTTGGACAACTCAATGGGTCAGTCAGCAACAGTGGAGGCAGAGGGATGGTACATGTTTTGAGACAAGATCCGTAAAAGCCATGCTTTTCATACAAAGGGCAGCGGGTGTATGGAACAAGATGCCAGAGGAGGTAGTTGAGGCAGGGACTATCCCAATGTTTAAGAAACAGTTAGACAGGTACGTGAATAGGACAGGTTTGGAGGGATATGGACCAAAGGTAGATAAAAGTGCTGGAGAAATTCAGCGGGTGAGGCAGCATCTATGGAGCGAAGGAAATAGGCAACGTTTCGGGCGAAAACCCTTCTTCAGACTGATATGGACCAAACACAGGCATTTGGGACTAACATAGCTGGGACACATTGGCCGGTGTGGGCAAGTTGAGCTGAAGGGCCTGTTTCAACACTGTATAGGGTCTGTCCCACTTGGCAATTTTTTTGGCGACTGCTGGCATCATTGTCTGACGTATCAGGTCACCGAAAAATGTTCGACGTGATGCGGCATGATGCGGTGGTGATGCGGCATAATACGGCGGTGACGCGGCATGATGACGTATGACGCGCGGTGTTTTTTCAAGTGACGCAACATTTTTTTGTCGCCGCTGGATTTTGAAATGTCAGAAAACCTTTGACATTTGCCGACACTGATATGACGCCAGCAGTCGCCAAAAAAATTGGCAAGTGGGATTGGGCCTTATCACTCTATCATTCTATGACCTCTTCCATCACAGAAAGATGGAAGTCCATCTCCTACAGAAAGCACAGGGTTCCTCTATGCTGCACATTTCATGCATGTTTTCAGGTCTGCTTACAAACGCATCAACCATCTCACCACAAGGAATCATCTGCCTTTTTCTGCTAACTACTTCAATGACATGGGGTCATGGGGGGAAGGCAGGAGAATTAGGTTGCGAGGGAAAGATGGATCAGAAGATCAGAAGTGATAGGAGTAGAATTAGGCTATTCAGCCCATCAAGTCTACTCTGCCATTCAATCATATCTGATCTATCTCTCCCACCTAACCCCATTCCCCTGCCTTCTCCCCATAACCTCTGACATCTATACTAATCAAGAATCTATCTCTGCCTTAAATATATCCACTGACTTGGCCTCCACAGCCTTCTGCGACAAGGAATTCCACAAATTCACCACCAATCATTAGCCATGATTGAATGGTGGAGAGAGTTGATGGGCCGAATGGCCTGATTCTGCTCCCATCACTCGAGAATTTACGAACTTATTCTCTTGCATATACAACTTTACCCTCCAGTACCTGAGCTCCTTTACCTCCCATTCATTTCCAGTGCATGCCTTGTGCGCATCGCACTGATCAACTACCTTCTTCACTTCACCAAGTGGGAATATCTGAACTGGTGGCTGCAAATGGCAGATCACATCATGGGATCATGGGCCACCAGCATTCCCCACTTCCTTGTTCAATGTCCAGGCCTGTTACATTGGAAGATCTTAGCTATCTGAAAGGAGAAAGGTAGTTTGATAAAGTGGGGATCATGCTTAATCCTGCTGCAACTTGTAAATCAGAAGGGATTGTAAGAACGAGGGTAAAGTAAGTTGCAGGAAGATAGATCGAAACGCCAATAAACCGAAAGAGTACAAAGACGAAACGCCTACTAACCGGATGCCTAAATGCAAACTAACCGAAAGGGCGGGACGCCTAAAAGCCAACGGACCGAAAAGCTGCGTCGCCTAAAAGCAAACTTACCGAATGGCCCGCTCTGTCGAAACGCCACCTACCCTACTTCTTTGCTTCGGCCTCTCGTCCGTTGGCGCCACGTCCGCACACGGATAGATTAGGCATGCATATACTATTTTAGTACAAGGCTTGTACTAAATAGTCAATAGAGAAAGGCCAGGAAAGAGTGGATGTGGAGAGGAAGTTTCCACTAGTGGTAGAGTCTAGGACAAGAGATCACAGCCTCAGAATTAAAGGACATTCCTTTAAGAAGGAGATGAGGAGGAATTTATTTAGTATCAGGGGGTGGTGAATCTGTGGAATTATTTGCCACAGAAGGCTGTGGAGGCCAAGTCAATGGATATTTTTAACACAGAGATAGATAGATTAGTACGGGTGTCAGAGGTTATGGGGAGAAGGCAGGAGATTGAGGTTAGGTGGGAGAGATAGATCAGCCGGAGATTGAATGGCAGAGTAGTCTTGATGGACGAAATGGCCTAATTCTGTACTATCACATGACCTTATGACATGACTATCTTCTTCAATAATCATATTGTCCCTGTAAGGCCATGTGTCAACTCTGTGGCACCTAGATCTGTAATGCCCAGGTGTGTACTCAGTAACACCGAACCAATTGGGATGGCACATTCATTGTTGTCATGTTGCAGTTCTTGCTGGCTGCTTCCTGAAAAAGAAAGAAAGGTGCCATATTGTGTGTCTTGCCAGGTGTCTAGACAATGCAGTACCATTGTTGAATAGCAGGCAGTGCGTGGAAGCTTAGAGCCCTGTTGGAACTGCTGCAGAGATGGTGAATGTGAGAAGATAGTGTAAGGCTATTGAATGCTTGACAGTGATCATGAGCCTTGGAAGTCAGTGTTAAGAATGGCAGGGGTGGAAATGCGCTAGTGAAGCAATGCACATCAAACATAGACTAGTACAGGACAGCATCAGAGTTTGATCCTGACTACAGATGCTGTCTGTACGGAGTCTGTACGTTCTCCCTATGACCGTCTGAGTTTTCTCCCGGGTACTCCGGTTTCCTCCCACATTCCAAAGGTGTGCAGGTTTGTAGGTCAATTGGTTTCTATAAATTGTCCTTAGTGTGTAGGATAGAACTAGTGTACAGGTTGGTGTGGAATCGGTGAGCTGAAGGGCCTGTTTCCACACTGAAGCTCTAAACTAAGCTAAATTAAACTATACTAAATTAAACTGAACTAAACTGTTTAGGTCTGAAGAAGGGTCTCGACCCGAAACGTCGCCTATCTCCTTCGCTCCTTAGATGCTGCTTCACCCGCTGAGTTTCTCCAGCTTTTTGTGTACCCTAGTTTCTAGCTGCACTGCTTTTGGGACATTAACCTCCATTGGCATTTGCTGATGAACATAAGTGTCTTCCTAGTGCAGAAAGGAACTTCAGATGCTGGTTTACACCAAAGATAGATACAGAGTGCTGGAGTAACTCAGCGGGCCAGGCAGCATCTCTGGAGAAAAGCGATGGGTGACGTTTCAGGTCGGGACCCTTCTTCAGACTGAAAGTAGAGTGGAGGGAACCAGAGGTAAGAAAACGCCAGAACGAAAGCAGAGCCGGCAACTGATGACCAAGGAAAGGTGGAGCCAATATTCATCCATTGTGGGCTGGGGTAGAGGTGATGGCAAACGGATGCAAGGATGTGAACAGTAGTTGGACAACTAGGATGGGCAGGAGGTAAGAGAGGGAATACTTGAAGTGCAGGAAATCAATGCTAATACCACTGTGTCTTTAGTCTCGGCACAGACCAGGAAACACACTCCTCCTCTCCACCTCATCCACCAATGCACAAACCTCCTCACCAGGAAATTGGAGGGCCCATTCTCTTTCCTGCTTTGCGGTGGCTTCCAGTTGACTTTCCAATCTGGGAAACTGTCTCCCTCCAGTGGTTACGACTCCAGTGGTAATCTCAGCTCTTGAAGCCACTCACACAATGTGCATGTCAAACCGGAGGTCGGAGAGTGTGCATTTAGCTCACAGTGTGCCAATTGCAAATTTTCCATTCATCAATTAACCAATTTCTTCATGCTACCATTACCTCATTACCTCCGCCCCACCATGTTCAATATTTTCGAGAAGATAATGGAAATATAAGCGTTGAGGAAGGCAAGTTGAAGAATGGAGTGATGCAAGAAAGAAATAAGAAGACAGTCAGAACTGTTTCCTTAGGGTGGAAATGGCAAGGGCCTGAGGGCATAGCTTAAAAGTGAGAGGGGCATTGATTGAAGATGTGCAGGGCAAGTGATTTTACACAGAAGGTAGTGGGTGTTTGGACATACTGGTTGGGGTTAGTGGTGGAGGTAGATATGATAGTGGTGTTTAAGAGGCTTTTAAATAGTCAGATGAATATGCAGGGTATGGAGGGATATTAATTTAGCTTGGCATCATGTCGGGCACAACATGTTCATTGTATGCCTCAGGACCTGCTCCTATGATACGATATAATACGATAGAACTTTATTCATCCCAGGAGTGAAATTGATCTGCCAACAGTCATAAAAACACAAAATACATGAAACATGAAATTAAAGTGACAAGTGGAAAGCATTGGGGATGGCCACGAATTTGAAGGTTGGGGGGGAGAAGGGGAGTCAGTCTTAGTCTACCCATGACAGAAGGGGGAGGAGTTGTAGGGTGCTATATTGTTCTGTATTCAATGGGTGCCGTTATCTTTCCGTTCAAGAAGGGGTGCCGTTATCTTTACCTATAACTGTTTTTCCTCTTGGCCATCATTTTTCATAATGATTACATTTTTGACCAACATCTAATTTAGTGCAAAAAGGAGGTGCGATTTCCACAGAACATATTGGGCGATGAGTGAATAGAACAGAATTGACTGCAGAACATTTCAGTGAAAGGGAGGGGACTCTGCCAAAGGAGTAGGACAAAGAGGTCACTAAGAAAGTGACCTTATCAAGAAAAGAAACTAGGAATATATAGAAGAAGAGCAGTACCTCATCCCTTAAGAGGGGCACTGATTCTTTATTGAGGAAAAACATCCTCTCTTCATTACTAGCTTCTTTACAAGAGAACACTAACAAAATGGGTTTGTATTATCAGTGCCATAAACAAAAGTAGTACTTCTGTTTTAGTCTCAAGCCATCTGTGCTTACATCAAATCTTGTTAACAGTAGGAATCTTTGTATTTACTGGCTGTAATGAACATCCAATACCAATGTGGCAGTCCTACTACCTTCCCATGATAATAATGCAACATCCCAATTTTACAATCACTTGCATGAGGACGTCAAGTAAAGTCGAGTTCATTGCCATGTGCACAAGTGTACTGAGTTACAGATACAAAGAAAATCTTGCTTGCAGCAGCATCATGGGCACAGTTTTTAATCAACACACAAAAACATAAATTTTACTTCGGAGTCACGTAAAATCTGACACATGGCGCAACGATTGGCTGGGAGCAGCAGCGCTTCTCCAGCATTAAGTTTAAAAAGCCTCAGGTCTGGTAATTCTTGTTACAGGAAGACAAGTGCAGATATGAAAAGATCCGGAACAGCAAGGTGAGCTGTGCCGACAATGTCTCAACCCCACGGGAATGCGGGTGGCCGTCTAGTTCATCAACGGTTGTTAAACTAACGACCACAGACTTGGTGTTGGAGAACACTGTGCCTACGCCAGAGGGGCATAAGGCTACTCAAAAGTCTATCCGGCCTATAGACTCAGACGAGAAGGTTGGACCCTAGAAATGGATACCTGCGGGAACGGGTATCCAGGATGGAGCTCCTGTTGGAGAGGATGCTCCATCCAGAGCACCGGCCTCTTCCAAGAGCCCGCGCCAGCAGCACCTGCCGGGCTGCCAAGTATTTTCCTCCAGGACGAGGAAAGTATACCGGGTCAGATGGAATCTGACGCCGACTGACAGGGGTCAGCAATAGAGGCTGCCCCACGGGACGAGCTGCAAGCGCCAGAGGTCCCATTCCTGGCAGTCAGGTTTGCTGTCCCTACAGACTCTGGCGAGCCACTTGGAGAGGAGCTGGCTGCCAGCATAAATTATCTGGCTTCCTATCAGCTCCAAGAGCAGGCTATGGACACTACTGCCAGAAAATATGAGACCCCCGAAAACTGTGTCCTGTTGAAGGTACCGACAGTTAATCATGCCATTTAGGGCCATATGTGGGCAAGCATCCGAGCGCCGGAGATTAAACTGCAGCGGGTGCTCAAGCCCTTGGCGTCTGGAATAACGGCTTTTGGTAGTTCGGTGGATGGTGGGCTCCTGACTGAGGTTCAGCAGGATGCCCTAGCTCTTATGTACAATGTGCACTTTGAGATTAATTGTTTCAGAAAGAGCGCCATCCGCCCCACCATTAATCCCAGGTTTGCTGCCTTATGCAAGCATGGCACCATCCAGCGAATCTGTTATTTGGAGAAGACCTGGCCAAAAGGGTAAAGGAGCTGGATGATGAAGCCAAGACCATCGGGCTTATCAAGGCGCCAGTAGCCAACAGAATTCTCCGACGGCAATATTCCTATAAGCGGTTTGTGGAAACCGGGGCTGGGCAAGGACCAAGCCGACCATTTAATGCCCGCAACTGGCACTCCCCAGCAGGATCAAGGGGAAACATGCCTTTACAACCCAGGACCAGGCAAAGAGCACTGGTAATCATGGAGGTAGGTGGGTCTGGCTCCTGTCGAAACATATTGCGAGAGAATTGCCCACCAGTTGGAGGAAGGTTACACAGCTTTCTGGGAGAATGGTATAAAATAACCTCAAATGTGTTTATACTGCAGAGTATTCAAGGGTTTAAAATTGAATTTATTCCTACCCTGTGTCCACCCACCCAACACAAACCAAAACGGGCACTCATCTTCTCACAAAAAGAGAATTTGATGATACAAGCTGAAATAGCAAAACTATGCCTCGAGGGAGTAATTGAGAAAACAGTCTATCAGACGCATCAATTCGTGTCCTATGTGTTCCCTGGACCAAAGAAAGATGGTGAGTGTAGAATGATATTAGGTTTAACAGGACTTAATCCATTTGTGCAGTATCAACATTTTAAAATAGAAATGTTTGTTACTGCCAAGCATCTGGTTTCCAGGGGGTGTTATATGGCATGTATAGATCTCCAAGATGCGTATTATTCAGTGCCTGTTCATAAAGACTATCGCAGATATTTGAAAATTAACTGGATGGGACAATTGTGGCAGTTTCAAGCTCTACCTAATGGGTTAACCTCAGTCCCTCACCTATTTATTAAATTGCTTAAACCAGTACTTAGGTTATTACGATCACAAGGCCATATAATCATGGCCTATTTAGATGATATTCTAATCATTGGAAACACCTTTGATGAAGCTAAATTATCAGTCTCAGCTGTTCAACTCTTGGTACAAAGGCAAAGGCAAAGGCATTGTCCACCCAGTTGAATCAAAATTGGTGCCTGTTAACATAATTGACTATCTGGGTTTCACAGTTGATTCCAATCACATGTCTGTAACTCTGCCCCAGGGCAAGAGAGCAGATTTAATTGAAGGCTGTATCAACGTCTTAAAGGGAAAATCACCTTCAATTAAACAGGTTGTGAGCTTAATTGATAAATTGGTAGCAGCCTTTCCAGCAGCCCAATATGGACCTTTGTATTATCAGCGTTTACAGAGGGCAAAGGTACAGGCACTGAGAATACATGCAAACCATTACAATCGGCCCATGCACTTACCATCTAAATCCATCGCAGAGATACAGTGGTGGATTTGAAACATATTAAATTGTTATGGCATAATTTTGACAGAAGCACCATCACTCATTTTACAGACTGATGTCAGTGCCCTAGGTTGGGGTGCGACTGATACCAGATCTAGTTGTGGAGGCAGATGGGATATGCATCAGGCACAGATTCTCCAATCACATGGAATTAATTATTTAGAACTGTTAGGAGCGTTTTATGGGCTCAAACCTTATTGTACCACAAAGCATCACTCACATGTTCAGTTGCAGATTGACAACACTCCGGCAGTGGCGTATGTCAATCATATGGGTGGAATAAAGTCGAAATCATGTAAATGGATTGGCTAACACTATTTGGCACTGGGGCATAAAAAATAATATTTGAATTCAGCTGTCTACTTGCCAGGCAGACTCAATATGGTGGCATACACCAGGTCACACAAATTCAACAACAACACCGAGTGGATGTTGAATCGTGAAGTATTTGGTGAAATTGTCCTTCGCTATGGGATGCCAGATATTGATTTGTTTACATCCAGACTTAATCACCAGGTACCGAAGTATTTTTCATGGGAACCAGACCCAGGGGCAGTGGCAGTAAATGCATTCTCACTGTACTGGGGTGGAATGTTTTTATATGTTTTTCCACCCTTCTGCCTCATCAGCCGGTGCCTGACTAAAATCAAGCAGGACACTGCTCCAGGGGTTCTGGTAGTGCCCGACTAGCCTACACAGCCATGGTTCCCGCTCATCTCGGAAATAACCATGCACCCTATTGTGCTGGTTCCAAAACGTGTAAATTTATTGGTGCACCCTGTGACTGGGGACCCACACCCATTGAATGATCGTGTAAATTTGTTGATTTGCAGATTTAAAAAAGGCTGTACCTGGGCCTGGGACTGTCCAATCAAACGGTGGATACCATCACATCATCCTGGAAAGATAGCACAAAAAAGCAATACCTCTCCCATATCAGGAAATGGGAGGAATTCTGCTTACATGGAAACATCACCTATCACACGGCCTCCATCCCAGATGTGTTAGAATTCCTCTCCTACTTACACTCCAAATGAAGGGCTGAGTTACAGTGCCATCAACAGTGCCAGGAGTGCCCTGTCAGCGTACTTGTGCCGAGGGTCATATCTCCAGCCTTTAGGGTCCCACCCGTTAATATCAAGATTCATGAAGGGTGTGTTTAATTCCAATCCTCCTAGGCCTAGGTACTCTCAATTCTGGGATGTGAGCATGGCACTCACGGTGCTCCATCAATGGGGAATAGCCACATCATTGCCCTTACAAAGGATCACCCTTAAATTGGTCATGCTCATGGCGCTTACATCAGCGCAGTTTGACTCTCCACAAACTGCGTCTGGACAGGATGGTGTCATCACAAAATGACATTACTTTTCACGTCTATGACTTACTCAAACAGAGCAGACCAGGGGTGTCAGGATTCAAGCTTGTATTGTCAGCTTATCCCGCAGATTCACGCCTGTGTTTAGTGCGGCATTTGAAGCGTTATATTGACGTGACGTCAGAGGGTCCGAGGTAGCACTACTTATAAGCCACAAAAAACCACATAAGCAAGTGTCATCTCAGACCATCTCATGAAGCAAGTCCAGGGATGTGCAGGAGTTATTACTCAAAACTTTAAATCTCACTCCACCAGGGCAGCATCGACATCAGCGGCGAGGGCAATGGACGTCCCTCTAGACCACATCCTCACGTTCGCAGGATGGTCAAATTAATCGACTTTTCAGAGGTTCTACAACAAGCCGCTTGTTGAATCCGGGGTGTTCGCCCAGTCTGTGTTAAATTTTGTTTCATAGATTCTACCTGGAAGAGCGGAGTTGCTATTGTATATATTTTTGTTATTTGTGAATTAAAACATTAACATGTTAATCAGTATCATGAATCAATGTTGTTACTAATTCACTCCTCCTGAGTCAACTGTTTGCAGTGTGATACGCCTGGATTTGGATCGGCGTGAAATCACAGACCTTTAAAGTCTTCATGGAATCACTCACGGGACTCCAAAGTAAAATAGTATGATTATACGAGAACTTACCAGTTTGAAGTTTGATTTTATGAGGAGTTACTATGAGCGATTACGCTCCCAATCCTCATATCACAAAGGTCGTCTGGAAGTTCTAGAGTTATAACCTTACTATAATACTTCGAGTGTTGTTTTCTGTGATTTCATACCACTGCTTTGAAGATTGACGCGCATGCCGACTGGCGGGGTTCTTCACGTAATCGCTCATCGTAACTCCTCATAAAATAAAGATCAAACTTCAAACTGGTAAGTTCTCATTTAATCTTACTATTACACTTAAATTGCAAATAAATTCTGAAAGACATTGATAAAACGAAAATACGATGCAAAAAAAAACAAGACATCAGTGCAAAACATAGTTGGAAAACAAATAGTTGTCCATTCCATTAATTTCAATTGGAATTGGTTAGCAGAAAAACTGTAACTTGGCTGCCTTTATGAAACAAGTCTCAGCATTGTTTGGGAAATATATTGATATTGATATTAGACTATTTTTATCACATTCACCAAGATCAGTGATAATAATCTTTGTTTCAGTCAAATCATACCATGCATGGTAAATGTCTTCAGGATGCAATGGTCAGATTACAGAAATATATGTCGAATCATACCATACGTGAGTGCAATCAAGCCTTAGAGAAGTACAACAGGTAATGTAATGTGAAAAATACCAGCGTGCAGAATATAGTGCCACTATGCATAATGTTAATATGTAGTGTTGCCAGGACCAAGACCAAAGGGTCTTTTTCTTTCCAATCACCCAGATTTTACTCAAAAGTTTCTGGCACCCAGATCACTTTCTTAAACTACCAATGACTACAGGTCAAATCCAAAGAGTTCACAGATGAGTTTTTCATGGACCTCATACAGGTTCATAAATGATAGGAACAGAATTAGGCCATTCGGCCCATCGTCCACTTCGCCATTCAATCATGGCTGAACTATCTTTCCCTCTTAACCCCATTCTCCTGCCTTCTCCCCATAACCCCTGACACCCGTACTAATCAAGAATCTATCTATCTCTGCCTTAAATATATCCATTGGCTCTGCCTCCACAGCCTTCATTTGCAGAATCAAAACAAAGCAAGTGTGAACACTTCTTTCACAATCCAGTCATCACTAAAATCATATCATAACTCACAGTTAATGGCACCTACACCAATGGTAAACGGAAGGGATATCTATACTCACCCTCCAAATGGTTAATGTCGGGTTTCAACCTCTGGCAGAGTTCAATGAGTTTTATGACATAGTCTGGCTCGCAGAGTTTTATCACTTCATCTTCGCCCTTCTCTGTGTGCGTGGGAGAGGGTATTAGCAGCCCAATGGCCAGGATGGAGAGCAGACGTCTCATTTTGACACACGATGGTCAGCTTCATCCACTCTGTGTGTGCACTGGGGGTTGACTAGCCCTCTCTCTAATGCGGCCCTGTTCTCAATCTGTCCTCAAGCTAACCTCAATCTTCTGTTCCTGCCTCAGCTCCCACTTAGCCAGTCTACTCAAATGATTTTAATTATCCTCTTACATCTTTTCTGTCCCTGACTTATATGTGTATCATTTTTATAGCGGTTTTGCCCATTCACTGTCACCCATCACAGTCTTTCATTAACTTTTGTCCCTTTTCAGAATGACTTTTGAAATTTGTCCAATGCCTTGAATCTTAGGCATTTTAACCAAGCAGAACTATTGTATGTTTTTCTTTGATTAAAGTGCTGGTGTTCATATTTCTAAACACTCTTTCTGAGGCACCTCCACAGCATACTTGAATTAAGAATTTGGATATACACTGTGGAATAATTGTCCTGAAATATAACAGATATGACCCATTTTAATGTTCAGACACCAGGTTGCAATGTATGTCTTGATTCATTCATACTAGCAACATATATTATTCCATGTGTATACACAGTATATACAGTATATTTCTGTAATCTGCCCACTATATACTGAAGACTTTTACCACCTTTGACAAGCAAACCATGCAGACCACTACATTACAATGGGACATATCCCTATATATGTCACCTGTGCTTAACTCAATAAAATAACAATGACTTGTATGATAATAATGGCAATGTATACACCTGTTTGAGTTTCGTTGGGTTAAACATTGGATCCACTAAATTATGGCATATTTGAATTAAGCATTAACATTTAGATTTCTGGCACACTGATTAATCAAACGTCCTGAACTTAAATAGAGTACAGAGATGTACTGCATCTCCTCGACTCACTGTGTCTCTGCCGACCATTATGTCCACTGATATTAATACCACGAGCCAGCATTAATACCATTTCCGTCTATGATCTATTCTTTCAAGTACTGTCCAGATATCTCTTAATGTATGACTCATGTTAATCAATATGCATTGTTTTAAAAAGCATTGTTACTTTTAAAGGAACAGTAAAAGTGGAGATTTGTGGAGGATTTCTATTATATTCTTACAATTGGATGGTATAGTAGCTCACTGTTCCTTCTTTTACCATCCTCGCTTGAAACAAATGGCCAAGGACCTTCAGGAGCCTGGCTTCTTTTTGGGGAAATATGGGATTTTCCAGAAATGGATACCAGATCTGCAGATTTTACAGGGAGTCACTTTCACTGGTTAATGTGCAGGTGGTGTGTAGATCAGATAATCACGGTTGCCAGATAGAAACAATTTGTTCTACATGACATGTTTGCTAATATTCAATTTCACGGTTCAGGGATGATGGTGGAGAGAACACAATCGTGGCAATGGATCAGTCCTTAGATGAGAATGTTTTGTTTTTGATTCTGAATGTCCACAAAATCTCCCAGCGAGGTTGCTCAGCCTCTATGACATCTTGACCCCTTCCTCTTGTGCGCGCTCTTGACATCATCTTTCCTGGTCACACCCTCCATTGAAGGCCAAACTGTGTAGCAAGTAGTACCCAATATTCATCATGAAGAGCTTCCTCCTCATCATCATCATCAGTCAAGAGTAATACAATTCCAAAAGGAGTTTTAGGGAAAGGAAGAACTTCCAGGAATTGGTCTTCAATAGATCCACTTGTTTTTCTTCTCCTGCAGGGGAAGGGGAAGGGTACAATGGAATTGGACTAATGATGAGGAAAAGTTGTAAAATTACAAATCTGCTATCCTCAAATGATCATGGGGTCATAGAGATAGAATGCAGACAAAGCCACATAGGTCCACCAAATCCCTTTGGCCCTGCACACTTCTTTCACACATCTTTATAAATGTATTCTAACTTTGTTTTTATCTCTGGCCACAGTGAATGACCTTACACTTATACATGTGTAGGTAGGAACTGCATATTCTGGTGTAAACTGAAGATAGATACAAAACGCTGGAGTAACTCAGCAGGACAGACAACAACTCTGGAGAGAAGAAATGAGTGACAGTCTGAAGAAGGGTCTTGACCTGAAACTTCACCCATTCCTTCTCTCCAGAAATGCTGCCTATCCCATTGAGTTTCTCCAGCATTTTGTGTCTATCTTACACTTGTCTATGTTGGACTACCTAGTTTCCCCTCTCACATTAACAGTATTGTGCTTCTGAATGTAGAAGCTTATTAATGTCTTCTTTTATATTGCTGTTATTTTCCACATTACTGGCTGCCGCATCCATTTCTATAGCTACCCATACGTTATCTCTCTGCATGGAATAATTGCTAACATTCTTCCATTTAGTTGAATAAACACTCTCGCTCTGCCCCAGTTAAGCTCATGCAATGTATTCTATTTCCAGCCTAAATTTAACCAAGATGACACTAAAGTGGGTGGTGTCATAGACGGTGACGGTGGTTAGCTTGCAGCAGGGTCTTGATCAGCAGGACATGGACTGAGGAATAGCTACTGGAATGTAATGGAGATAGGTGTGAGGTGCTGCAGGACCTTCGCAGTGAATGTTAGAGCCCCGGGGTTTGTTATAGAGCAAAGGGATCGAGGAGTACAGGCACATAGTTCCCTGAAAGTTGTGTCACAAGCATATAAGGTAGAAAAAATGGTAAACAAGGCTTTTGACACATTGGCCTTCATCAGTCAAGGTATTGAATATAGAAGTTGAGTCACTGTGCTACATTTGTACAATATATTGGTCAGACCTTGTTTGAGTAGTGTATTCAAATTTGGTCAGCATGCTATAAGAACAATGTAATTAAGCTAGAAAGAGTGCAGACATTTTACAAGGATGTTGCCAGGACTCAAGGGTCTCAGCTATAGGGAAGGGTAAGCCAGACTTGGACGTTATTCCTTGGAGCACATGAGACTGTGAGGTGATCTTATGGAAGTATGTAAAATCATGAGTGGAATAAATATGATGAATGTCTTCTACCAAGCTCTGGGAGGTGGGGGGGGGGGGGGGGGGGGGGGGGGGGTAGAGGACATCATTTTAAGGTGAAAGGAGAAGAAACATGATGGGCAACTTTTCCACACAGAAGTTGGTGGAACACACTCCCTGAGCAGATGAGGCAGTTACTAAAAGAGCATCAAGGCAGTTACTAAGCATTTAAAAGACTCTTGGACAAGTACATGGACAGGAAAGAGATATGGATCAAACGTGGGCTAATAGGAGGAGCTTAAATAGGGCATTTTGGTCAGCCTGAGTTGGGCCAGAGGGCCTGTTTCTGTACTGTGTGACTCGATGACTGTGACTAATGGAATATCCACCATATCCAGTCTTTAATGAATACCATGAAACATATTATTATTATTATTATTATTATTATTATTATTATTATTATTATTATTATTATTATTATTATTATTATTATTATTATTATTATTATTATTATCATCATTATTATTACTAACTTGAAAAATGCTTTAATAATTTATAGGAGAATTTGTGTAAAATCGGATTCCCATAAATCAGTTCATTCATAACCCAGGAATCACCTGTGCTAAATATTGTTGTTATCCGTAAATTCAAAGTGGTTTTATCAATTTATGAGGTTACACTGTTGATATACATCTTGAACAACAGTGTTCTTGGCAATTTGCAACTTCTCCCAGTCTGAATGATAAACATGAATTCTAACTCTCCATTTTCTCATTAGTGCTTAGCTTAGTGTCTATTTTGCTATTTGTTCTCCAGGTTGTTTGACCTTTGTCATCAGGCTATTTTGAAATGAAAAAAACGCCCAAGCAAAAATCATTCAAAAACCATGTTTATTTCATGCCCACTTTTTCTTTTTGACATCATTTTAAATTTGTAAATGGCAATTAAGACGTGCAGATCTTGGTTTTGGTAAAAGATGTACAATTGTCCCTTGTGTTAAGGATAGTGTTAGTGTACGGGATGATCGTTGGTCGGCCTGGATTGGTGGTTGGTGGCCTGAAGTACCTGTTTCTGTTCCAGTACCTATATCTCTAAAGTCTAAAAGTCTAAAGGTCATTCACCTCAGTTAGTGGTGTATATGTTACCCTGCAATGTGGCCACTGTCTTTCATCAAATGTGCCAAGAACGTAATTTTGTTGTCAGAATAATAAATCAATGTGATTTCTAGCCACATATTTGTTTGTGAAAATGCCGGATAGAGTCTTTTGCAAGTCTTTTGTCAGAATGTAGTGACATTGCCTCACAATGATCCCCCAATCAGGTGATTGAATATTCGTCTTTACCATTAGTTATGGCAGCCGACAGTGCCTCAATCTTTATTGTATAAAACACGTTTACTGTCTAACAAGTGATTAAAGAGTTTTTAACAACCTGAAGATTTCCAGGTTGACATAAATCTCATGGATAGCCAGCACTTTCTGTAGCTTTGCATGGGAATGGAGCAAAAATCAAGTGTGCAGATTTAAAATAAAGGTAGACACAAAATGCTGGAGAAACTCAGCGCGTGAGGCAGCATCTATGGAGCGAAGGAAATAGGCAACGTTTTGGGCCCAAAAAACGGCCCAAAAAACAGACTAATGTGAGGAGGGGGGGGGGAGAAGAAAGTAAGAGGAGCCAGTGGGCTGAGGGAGAGCTGAGAAGGGGAGGAGAAAGTAAGGACTGCCTGAAATTAGAGAAGGCAATGTTCATACCGCTGGGGTGTAAACTGCCCAAGCGGTATCAATCAATGTTCTCATATATATCTGTATATGAATATCTGTTTGATATTTTCAGAACTGCGTAACTCATCTCCCCAATAATTACATAGAAAAGGTAAGAATATTTATATTTATTTAATCCATTTCCAGTGCTCCTAACTCATTTTCTTGTCTTTATTTTTGTGACTGTAGGGTAGTTTACTATTGCATTTTAAACTAGTTTTAGCTTAGCCCTATTTTTTCCTACTTATTTGCATGTCTTTCTTTACAATCTAATTTTTGCTTTTGCAATTATAATTAAATATACTATCTACTTTTACCTTAAGCCTCATTTAGACAATATACAATAGACAATAGGTAAAAAATTTCAAATACCTCACTCATTCGTGTAGTTTCATTTTCTAAAATTATTTTTGTTTGGAAAAATGCATTTTTCATGAATTTGATTGTGTTTCAAAAAAAGAAGTTGATTGTGTTTCAAAAATTCTGCTGCTGTTCTTTCTCCTTGAACATCAATAATAATTTTCAGCTTATCTTCCCTCATTTCATCCTTAATGCCATAACATTTTCCAATCTAATCCATTCTTGTTTAATATATATATAGGTTTCCCAATCTTTAGTTGAAATCTTTTTGATGTGATCACTGCTGCCTAGATGTTCCCCTCTGTTTATCTCTGTGTACAATTTAAATCTATTTCTGGCAATTTACAAACAAAGAAATGTTGGTTGAACTGAATGCATATTTTATGTCAGTCTTCACAGTGGAACGCACCAGCAATGTGTCAGAAATTCAAGAGAGTCAGGGGTCGAAAGTGAGTGCAGTCACTATCTCTGAGGAGAATGTTATCGGGAAACTGAAAGGTCTGAAGGTGGTGAAGTCACCTGGACCAGATGGACTACACCTCAGGGTTCTGAAAGAAGTAGCTGTAAAGACTATGGAAGTATTATAGGCTGACATAGAAACATAGAAACATAGAAACATAGAAATTAGGTGCAGGAGTAGGCCATTCAGCCCTTCGAGCCTGCACCGCCATTCAATATGATCATGGCTGATCATCCAACTCATTATCCCGTACCTGCCTTCTCTCCATACCCTCTGATCCCCTTAGCCACAAGGGCCACATCCAACTCACTCTTAAATATAATCAATGAACTGGCCTCAACTACCCTCTGTGGCAGAGAGTTCCAGAGACTCACCACTCTCTGTGTGAAAAAAGTCTTTCTCATCTCAGTCTTAAAGGATTTCCCCCGTATCCTTAAGCTGTGACCCCTTGTCCTGGACTTCCCCAACATCGGGAACAATCTTCCTGCATCTAGCCTGTCCAACCCTTAAGAATTTTGTAAGTTTATATATATCTGACATCTGTGGTAGATAACATTTTAGAGTCCATTATGAAGGATGAGGTTTCAGGGTACTTGGAAATACATGATAGGGTAACAAGCAGGACAGACAAAGAAGAGTCAGAGGATGGTGTTCACTTGGATTTTCAGAAGGCCTTTCATAAGGTTACGTAGGTGAGGTTGCTAAAAGACTTAGGAGGTCATGGTATTAGTGGCAAGGTAATAGCATGGATAGAAGATTGGCTAAATGTCAGAAAGCAAAGAGTAGAAATAAAGGGGGCTTTCTGGTTGGCTACATGTGTCTTGTAGTGTGCTGCAGGGGTCGGTATTGGGTCCACTACTCTTCCCGTTGTATATCAATGCTTTCGATGATGGAATTGTTGGTGTTATGACCTGTTTTGTGGAAAGTACAAAGGTAGGCAGAGGGGCAGGTAGTGTTGAAGAAGCAGGGAGGCTGCAGAAGGACTTGGACGGGTCGGGAGAGTGGACAAAGAAGTTGCAAATGGAATACAGCATAGCAAAGTGTACCAGGGATCATTGAGTTATCATATGAGGAGCATTTGAAGGCTCTGGGCTTGTACTCACTCGAGCTTAGAAGGATGAGGGAGGGATTCATTGAAACTTACCAGATAAAGGCCCAGATAGAGTGGACATGGAAAAGCTGAAAGGTCAAAGGGAGAAACTGTAAAGGAGGTACAGGAAGCAAGTTTTTTTGCACAGAGAATTGTAGATGCCTGGAACAAGGTGCCAGGAGTGGTGGTGGAACCATGTACAATAGTAACATTTAAGAGGCTTTTACATAGGCAAACAGATCTGCAGGGAATGGAGGAATATGGGCATCACACAGGCAGAGGATATTAATTGAATTTGGCAACATGTTTGACACAGGCATCATGGGCCAAAGGACCTGTTCCTGTGCCATATAGTTCTTTGTTCCATTCACGAAATCACCCCACCATCCCACACAGCACTATCCACATCCCCACCAGACCTTTTGTTTCTGCACCCCATCTAAATGTTCTAAAGTGCTGAACAGCTTCTTCCCTTCAGCCATCAGGCTATTAAACAGGACAACAAATAAGCTCTGAACTACACAGACTATTATTATTATTATTGCACTATATTTGTTTATTTATTGAGTATGAGTGCATGTGTATATACACACACTGAACTTTTTTCTCCCGTTATGTATTATGTTTACATATTCTGTTGTGCTGCAGCAAGCAAGAATTTCATTGTCCTATCTGGGACATATGACAATAAAATACTCTTGACACTTAATTACCAGTTTTGTTCTATATGAGAATACATTACAGTTACCCATATAATACAACAGAATTCTTGACCTTCTTCTGGTTTCCCTCTGATCCACAACCAGGCGTCACCAAGACAAATATCATCAGGTTGGCACAGGGCGGCACAGTGGCACAGCAGTAGAGTTGCTGCCTTACATCACTAGAGACCCGGGTTCGATCCTGTCTACGGGTGCTGTCTGTACAGAGCTTGTATGTTCTCCCTGTGACGGTGAGGATTTACTCCGGGTGCTCCGGTTTCCACCCACACTCCAAAGACGTGCAGATCTTGGTTTTGGTAAAAGATGTACAATTGTCCCTCGTGTTAAGGATAGTGTTAAGTGTACGGGATGATTGTTGGTCGGCCTGGATTGGTGGTTGGTGGCCTGAAGTACCTGTTTCTGTTCCAGTACCTATATCTCTAAAGTCTAAAAGTCTAAAGGTCATTCACCTCAGTTAGTGGTGTATATATTATCATGCAATGTGGCCACTGTCTTTGATCAAATGTGCCAAGAACGTAATTTTGTTGTCAGAATAATAAATCAATGTGATTTCTAGCCACATATTTGTTTGTGAAAATGCCTGATAGAGTCTTTTGCAAGTCCTTTGTCAGAATGTAGTGACATTGCCTCACAATGATCCCCCAATCAGGTGATTGAATATTTGTCTTTACCATTAGTTATGGCAGCCGACAGTGCCTTAATCTTTACTGTATAAAACACGTTTACTGTCTAACGAGTGATTAAAGAGTTTCTAACAACCTGATGATTTCCAGGTTGGCATGGATAGCCAGCACTTTCTGTAGCTTTGCATGGGAATGGAGCAAAAATCAAGTGTGCAGATTTAAAATAAAGGTAGACACAAAATGCTGGAGTAACTCAGCGGGATAGGCAGCATCTCTGGAGTTTTTGGGACTTGACCCGAAACGTCACCCATTCCTACTCTCCAGAGATGCTGCCAGTCCCGCTGAGTTACTCCAGCATTTTATGTTTTTCTTCGAGTTAAACCAGCATCTGCAGTTCCTTCCTACATATTTAAAATGAAGGTGGTACTGTTGCTTCCTTTCCCAGAGATGAAGGTTTCTGAATACAGGTCCATGATTAATGCAGAAGGCAACATCTGCAACAGGGACTGTGGTGATACTTCACTAAGACTGCAACCTGTTAGTCTGACGATGAATGTGGTGTCAACCTGTTACCTGCCAGACTGTGTCCTGCCCCTCCTCTCCTCCAGCTCGCGTCCCCGCCTCCCCCAACACACACAATCAGTCTGAAGAAAGGTCCTGACCTGCAGCGTCATTCATCCATGTTCCCCATAGATGTTGTCAGACCCATTTAGTTATTCCAGCACTTTGTGTCTACTCTGGTGAAGGTTCCACTGGCTGAATGGTTAATCAACACCCTGTCTCTGGAAATTAGATTCTGCATAAAATTCATAAAATTCTGAAAGGATCTGAGCTTTCACCTGCATGTGGAAAAGTGACATTTGTTTGACAGGGAGCCTCCTTAATTATTCCTCAGAAATACATTAGCTCTTGGCCTTGAACACAGCAATCAGATAAACCCATTGGGAGGCTATTTTACTGAAGTAGTGAAACTTACAATAACTGGGCAATCCTTTCACTGAACACCTGCACTCAGTCCACGTTGGCCTATGTGATCTCTTGGTTGCCAAATATTTTAACTCCCATTCCCATACTGACAATTCTATCATGGCCCCCCTCGACTGTCAGAGTGAGGCCATAAGCACATTGGAGGAACAGCATATTTCTCGGGCAGCTTATAACCCAGTGGTATGAACATTGATTTCTCTAATTTCAAGGAGCTCGTGCATTCACTCTCTCTCCGTCCCTCCCCCAGGACTAGGTCCTGCTAGTTTTACTGTTCCTATCCCCTTGGTATTTACTCCTCCAACACTGGACCATTTTGAGCTCTTTGGCCATCGGTGCCAGCTCTGATTTGTTCTGTACATTCTCATACCTCTAACTTTCCCCTGAGTCTCAGTCTGAAGAGGATTCTTGACCTGAGACGTTATCTATTCCTTTTCTCCAGAGATGCTGCCTGACCCATTGAGTTACTCCAGCATTTTGTGTATAACTCATGTAATGTCCTGCGACTCTTAAGATATTATGAGCAGCTACTTAAAATGTATATAAACCATATTCCCCTCAACCAGATAACGTGAATATTTTAGGTTTCTATGACCCACTTCTGCTTGTTCTGTGAGGTGCATATGATTTAGGGCTCCATCACTTCCAGTGTTAAATACACACTTAATTTAACACATGGCAGTGAACCATCATTTAAAACATTATTTGGATATGTAACCTCAGTTTTATTTTTATAATATTATAACGTTTGTTTATTAGTAAATTATAAACTCATATTTTAAACCTCAACTAATGGGCAATGAAATGAGGAGTCAACTATTTTGAGTATCTATTGTAGGAATCATCTACCGCTTTCAGAGAATGTGGAGGAAGGAACTGCACAGTTTACACCAAAGATAGATACAAAGAGATGCTGCATGTCCCACTGAGACACTCCAGCATTTTAGGTCTATCTCCAGCTTTCAGAGAAGCCCTTCCACAGTTATAATCCTTGCTCCTTTCTTTCACTGCTGATATGTCTAACCATTGTGTCAAAACGTTTCAATGGCGCAAAATTATTAAACATTTAACTTTTCTTGACCATTGCAATAATTTCAGCATGGGAGCTAATTCTATTCCAACTTATTGTGTGCTTCTTCCCTTCAGTTTTTAAATTCTTTATATCTAAAATCAGCCCATTAGATCTTACACGTATGCTGGCAGAACAGCCTTGAGCGAAGGATTTTCAACTTTAAGAGCCAAGCCATGAACACACAAGCCCTACAGCTGATGGAAACACATGATCTTGCCTTGCTAATATTGATCCAGGTCACTCCACTCCTGTGATCTTCTCATCTGTACCTTCAAGCTCTGCACTGGTATTTCTGAGTGAGGAATTTAGTGTCTCAATTTACATAGAAACATAGAAAATAGGTGCAGGAGGATGCCATTCGGCCCTTCGAGCCAGTACCGCCATTCATTGTGATCATGGCTGATCTTCCCCAATCAATAACCCGTGCCTGCCTTATCCCCATATCCCTTGACTCCACCAGCCCCTAGAGCTCTATCTAACTCTCTCTTAAATCCATCCAGTGACTTGGCCTCCACTGCCCTCTGTGGCAGGGAATTCCATAAATTCACAACTCTCTGGGTGAAAAGGGTTTTCCTCACCTCAGTCTTAAATGACCTCCCTAAGTTTTATTTCTAAATTTAATTTAGTTTAGTTTAGAGTGAAAATAGGCCCTTTGGCGCACCAAGTCTGTGCCAACCAATGATCCCCCATACACTAGCACTATCCTACACACTAGGTACTGATTGTGCATGATCAGCCATGATCACATTGAATGGCGGTGCTGGCTCAAAGGGCCGAATGGCCTATTCCTGCACCTATTGTCTATAGGGACAATTTACAATTCTTATTGAAGCCAATTAACCTACAAACCTGTACTTATTTGGAATGTGGGAGGAAACTGGAGCAGCCCACGGATACAGTCCACGCAGTCACAGGGAGAACATCCAAACTCCGTACAGGCAGCATCCGTAGTCAGGATCGAACCCGGGTCTCTGGCACTGTAAGGTAGCAACTTTACCGTTGCGCCACTGTGCCACCCCCTTCATTTCTTCATGTGTGCTCCTTGGCATCCATAAATTTGACAGAGCATTTTCATTACTATTCCGTTCCCCATCATTTCCACAGGTTCAATGGAAGTTACAATGACAGTTTGGGTGAAGAAGTTAAGCCCACAACAACTGAACACTTTCAGTTTCGTTCAGTTTATTCTTTCAACAGCAGATGGTGCATTGGGCTGGAGAAACGGAGGAAATAATCTATCTGGGATGTCCTCCTTGTGTGGTCCCAGTTAAGAATAGATTCTTTCTGGAAAGCCGCTCCTGGATTTCTGGACCATCCTGGAGAGTTATGCCCCTGTCCCACTTAGGAAACCTGAACGGAAACCTCTGGAGACTTTGCGCCCCACCCAAGGTTTCTGTGCGGTTCCCGGAGGTTTTTGTCAGTCTCCCTAATGGTCAAAAGTTGTTTCCGTTTTAAAAATCAGTAATTTTTTAGTCGAAGCCGGTTGTGATGCAAGTTGAAGGTGGTTGCCGGAGAAACCTTGGGTGGGGCGCAAAGTCTCATGAGGTTTCCGTTCAGGTTTCCTAAGTGGGACAGGGGAATTAGGGTGACACTGGGCTTCTGAAATGTACATCAACCATCTCATAAAATACTATTTTCCTGCCTGTTCCACCTTGATTCTAAAAGTAAGTATTTTGACCATGCAAACGGCAATTTTGCTGCTTTATCCTTTACCATCTCTCGCCAAGCCATATCTTGCCTTAATTTTCAGGTAGAGATAGATAGATTATTGATTAGTATGGGCGTCAAGGGTTATGGGGAGAAGGCAGGAGAATGGGGTTAGGAGGGAGAGATGGATCAACCTTGATTGAATGGTGGAGTAGACTTGATGAGCCAAGTGGCCTTATTCTGCTCCAATCACTTGTGAGACTATACCAGAACACACCAGTGGCATGTAGATAGAAACAAAGACAGCTTTTTAATCAAGCCATTGCCCATGTGGGTCTTCTTTATTTTTATGAAAGTACACTTTGCATATTCACACATATATTCATGAGACTGATAAGATAATGAATATATCACAACACAAATCACACCATTCTAAAACTCACTTCTTAAAGGTATGGTTACCATTAAATACACTACACCCTTCTTTACCTCTCCACCCAAGTGATACCATATTGATTATAAATAGTACCTCAGATACTTTCCCCTCTCTATCAACATTGCCATTATCTCCTTAACATTATCACCTTTAATCTGTCCATACGGCATAAACAATGGCATCTTCCATCATTTACTCTTCAATTCTCAATGATTTTTATGAAATCCACATTTCAATTCCTCCCGACACAAGTGACTACAGATGCTGGAATCTGGAGCAACAAACAAACAACTGGAAACAACTAAATAGATGCAGAGGCATATGCCAACAGTTCCTTTCCCTCAACAGATGCTGCTTCCTGCAGCAGAATGTTTGTGCTTCCATCCCTGCAGACTGGTTTATGGTCTGTTATGGTCCACTGTCATGCACCATCTCAAAGCCATGCATGAGAAGTGATAATACCTGTGCTCTCTCCTCTGCCTCACCGTATTCATTGGCCTCTGTTAACATTCAATGATTCTTCTTTGGCACTTCAACCAGTGTCATACTTTACTATCCAACAGTATCTATTACAGTATATAGAGGTAAAGGGTGGCATGGTGGCGCAGCGGTAGAGCTACTGCCTTGCAGCGCCAGAGACACAGGTTCGATCCTGCCTACGGGTGCTTGTCTGTACGGAATTTGTACATTCTCCCCGTGACCTGCCACACCCCAAAGACATACAGGTGTGTAGGTTATTTGGCTTGGTATAATTGTATAAATGTAAAATTGTCCCTAGTGTGCGTAGGGTAGTGTTAATGTTCGGGGATCGCTGTTCAGTGCAGACTTGGTGGATCAACAGGCCTGTTTCCATGTTGTATCTATAAACTAAACTAAAAAAAGTCTCACTTCCCACCCTGCATTGTAGCCTTTGGTGTCTCTCAAAGGAGTTACATCTGGGTCCATCCTTTCATTGATCTACTATCTGTCCTTTAGACTTGGGGTTAACTTTCATCTGATTGCTGCTGATATCTATCTCTATTTCTCCTCTTCTTTATATTCTCCATTCTATCTGTAAACATAGGTTGCTGCCCCATTAATCAACTTACAGTAGGATGAAAGCCATTATATTTTGCACCTACTGTAGGCTCTATAGCTTTGCCCACTCCAAGCACATTGATGACACTGGGCTAGATTGTTCATTGCCTCAGTTTGTGATTCAGTTCCGAGCTGAGCTTCTGTCTGTGCCACACTCCCTAGCATTGAACACTGACTTGATTCATTGATGTAACCTTTGTATCTTTCTTTTGCATCTCCACACTTAGAGCCATGGAGTCATACTGCATTTTAGAAAGATAAACGCATATCAAATAGGTGCAGGAGTATGTCATTTGGCCCTTCGAGCCAGCACCGCTATTCAATATGATCATGGCTGATCATCCACAATCAGTACCCAATTCCTGCCTTTTCCCCCATATCCCTTGATTCCGTTAGCCTTAACAGCTAAATCTAACTCTCTCTGAAAAACATCCAGTGAATTGGCTTCCACTGTTTTCTGTGGCAGAGAATTCAACACATGGCCCTTTTGACCAGATCCCTCTAAACATTTCTATGTACTTTTCCAAGTTCTTTTAAATGTTGTTATAGTACCTGTCTCAATTACCTCCTCTGGCAACTTGTTCCATACACCCACCACCTTCTGAGTGAAAGGTTGCCCATCAAGTTCCTATTAAATCTTTTCCCACTTACTTTAAACCCATGTTTCCTGCCACAGACTGTGCATTCACCTTATCTATCTCCTCATTTCTGTGGGTCTTCTGTGAATTTATACACCTCTATAATATTATCCCCCAACCTCCTGCACTCCAAAGAATAATGCCCCAGCCTGCCTAACCTTTCCTTACTGCTCAGGTCCTCAAGTGCTGGCTACAACCTCGTAAATCTTTAGTGCACTTTCCCACATAATGGCATCCATCAAAAATCATCCCCCATAACACACAGTCCATTTTACTCTGCCTTCACATTTGTAAATTACCTGGGGATAATTTTCTTTTATACATTTGATGTTCTACCTAAAAATCACATTTTATGAACAATCTTCCTCATCGGTCACAAAGTTTCTTCTAGTGATGCGAGGGAAATAAAAATGTACAAAAACTCTGCAGAAATGGACTGCCATCGATCTAGGTAGATGGTGCAGGAGCATCACAATTCGGTTGGAGAGCCAATAATCCAGAAGCTTGGACTAATGGTTGAGAGAACGGACAGGAGATGTAGGTAACTAATGAAATGCACCTGAAATAACAACTCATAGTGTCAGAAATGTGACCATGAAACCACCAAAAATAGTCATGAAAACCCAGCCAGTTCACTGCAGCCCTTGAAGGAAGAGAATCTGCTGTCCTTATCTGGGGTGGCATTTTTTTGTGACTGAAAACCCACAGAAATGTGATTAAATCTTAACATTATATCTTGGACCGGCAAGTCACTCGGTTATATGAAACCATCCTGCCAGGTTAGAATCAAGGGTCATCCAAGAGAGAAGCAGGTCATTTGGCCCATTGTGTCTATGCCAGCTCTCAAGTCCCATCTATGCTAATCCCATTTCTCAGCACTTGGTCTGTAGCCTTCAATGCCTTGGCAATTCAAGTGCTCTTCCAGATAAATTTCACATGCTCTGTAAATATCCAGCTCAACCAGGTTCTCAGCTCAGATTTTGACCACCCCCTGTTTATCAGAATAAAATCGTGTGGACCTCCCAACCAGCATATTCAATTTCAACACGCCAAACCATTTTGTTGATGTTGCTAAACAGGAATTCATGTGTGCTAAATAAGATGACCAACGTAAAACTGGGAAAGCTAGCAATCCACACAAATTGATCACATTAGGTTCTGCAATTCTACCACATTCGGCACCACATCATGAATATGACCGATAACTCAACAGCTAACAGGACAAGGAGGCTCCAAGAATATCTTCAATTCTATTTTTCAATTTCCTTTTCCATCCTTTGTTTTGCACTCGTTGCAGCACTTATTGTTGCATCTATCATTTACTCCGTATATACGGTTAACTCTATGAGCTTCATGTGGAAAAGGAATTTCATTGAATGGCAATAAACTAATCTGAATCAGAATCTGATTTCAAATGATGGCAGAGCTCAACGCATGAACTCAAAAGACACAACTGAAATATTTGCAGCCAGAACTGCTTGGTGGAAGGTTTGTTTCCTGAGGCTTCACAGGAACAGCCTTCACCTATTCCATTCATTCAAGGCATGCCGTGACCTGACTGAGATGATGGAATCCGGTACAGCCAGTGTGTATCAATAAAGACACATGCTCGTGAACCTGCTCCATCTCTTGTCAAACCAATCGCTAGAAAATGGCAAATTTGACAACACGTAAAATTGTCCTCGAAATATCCTGTCTACAAAAGGAGATCCAATCCAATCTGGCCAATTACTATCTATGGTATGTCCTTGGTGAAGTGATGAAAATAGTAGGTGAGAACACCATCAAGCAGCACTCCTCTTGTGTCTCCACTTCTTCAGCATTGTGGCAATCATGAGAAACTGCTGTGGATCTGACCAGAACCATTTAACTGAAGTCCTCATTCTGACCCAGGCATCAACAAAAGAACTGGATTTAAGGGGAAACCATTGCTCTAGATGTTGATTCAGCATTTGATCAAGAGTAGTATCAAGGTGTCCTCTGAAAAGCTGATTAAAGAGTAAATCTCTTCAAAGGGTAGGATTATTCTGTAGAAAATAATAGATCATAATCGTGGATGGCTAATGAGCTCGCATTTGGGACATCACTCAGTTATTCCTCCACAATGAAAGATGACAATATACAACTAATCTCATTCACTGTGGTGGACACTGGAAGGTGCACAAATGAGATAGAGCACAATTCCATATGCCGGCCTTCGGACATCGGTTGCTTCATCGATAACTTTCTCTTTATCATATGTTTTTGGCAGTGGCGAATATTACCTAAAGATTGCACTGTGCTCTGTCCTCAGCTAATGACACTGCCCATCCCTAGACAACACCCAGATTGGGGCTGAAAAATAGCAAGTAATATTTATACAATAAGGGTATGAGACAATGATCTTATCCGAGAAGGATGGTCAAATTAACTCCACTTGACTCTCAAACAGCATGAAGGACATTGTCGCCAGTTATCAATTACCTGAAGGTCGTCGCTGAACAAAGGTTTAAGTCCCCACAGAAATGTTGTAAGAGCAGACTGGAGGCTTGGTATCTTGTGGTCAATGATTTGAGTCCACTTACAAACCATGTCAAATATTGAATAGAATGATGCCCAATTGCATATCTAGCTCAAACTAATAAATTTAGTGGAATCTGTATGGACATGACTTTGAAAAAAAAATTAAAGGACACATTTAAAATCTCAATTTTTGTTTAACGTATTTCCAGGCCTTCATTCTGACTACAAGATTACATATCATTGACAAGCCTATACTAAGATTTATCCAAAATGTTCATATATATCATATTTATATATACAATTTTGAGAATAACAGATAGGGTAGACAGTCAGAACCTTTTTCCCAGGGTGGGAATGTCCAACACTAGAAGGCATAGCTATAAGGTGAGTGGGGGAAAACGTAAAGGAGATATGCAGGCCGTTTTTTTACAGAGAGAGTGGTTGGCGCTTGGAAGACACTGTCAGGGGTGGTGGTGGAGGCAGATAAGATTGTGGCAGTTATGAGGCTTTTGGATAGGCACATGGAAGTGCAGGGAATAGAAGGATATGGATCACATCCAGGCAGATGAGATCAATTAGCTCATGTTCGGCACAATTATGGGCTGAAGGACCCTTTCCTGTGCTGCACTGTTCCATATTATGTGGTCTATGTCTACCATAGAATAAACTGGATAATATTATGCTCTTGGTATGCCTCATTATGTGACTTAGGACAGACGTCTTCAATCTGATTATTATTTTCCAAATGTGCTGAATGGAAAATCCTGCAGCATCTGGGGACCTCGATACCCTCAAGGGCCTGTCCCACATATGCGATTTTATGGCGGCATCCATCATAGTCGCAGCAGGTTGCCGAAAATGTTCAACATGTTGAAAATCCAGCAGCGACCAGAAAAAGGTACGACTCTTTGGTCACCCCGCACGTGCGGGGTGACGCCTGCTTGGTGGTGAGTAGTCTCCCAAAGAGTCGTACCTTATTCTGGTCGCCATTGGATTTTCAACATGTTGAAAAATTTCGGCAACCTGCTGTGACTGTGACGTGTGCCGGCAAGTCGCCGAAAAAAATCGCTTAAGTGGGACAGGCCCCTGACTCTCAACATAAACTGATTAAGATCTGTGAATTTTGAAAGATATCTCAGCACCTACGAAATCCTAAATTTATGAGTAGAAACAACAGTCATACAATGGGCTTCATTTTTTCCAACACAGCTCGCTGAGAATCTCACTTATGGTACAGCCATTTTTGCAACATTTATCCAATGCTTGAGTCTTGTCCATGTCGAAAGGGATTAATTTTCTAGAGCGAATTGACTGGTTTTTGCTCATTTGCGCAGACTTAGCGACAAATTCTCTAATGTCCTCAGACATCAGGTCGGTCTGCCTGTAGCCATTGGAAGATGGATACTCCAACAGAGGTGGTGAGCCCAGTTGAAATCCATATTTGTCATACATCGTCTGAATCTTCAAGTACATGTCAGTGTAGTAGTCTGTTTCATCTGTGTCCGGGATGGGACCTGGAACAGAGATAAAACCCAAACTGTGAACAGTGAAAGGCTAATGAGATTGAGCATATGATCATTCCCTCTGTCCCAACTAAACACAGCAGTCTGAAGAAGGGTCTTAACCCGACACATCACCCATTCGTTCTCTCCAGAGATTCTGCTTTTCCCGCTGAGTTACTCCAGCTTTTTGTGCCTATCTTTAAACCAGCATCTGTAGGTCCTTCCTACACAAAACAGTCAGCTATCAAAATAAGTTTCTGTCACAAGCTGCAGAAGAAATTAGATCTCTCCTCTTCAAAGTTTTGACGAATGTGGGGTAATCTCGTTGAAACCTGATTTCCAACATCTGCAGTTTTTTTAAATTTTCACTGGCGAGTGATCAGTATTGGGAACTCAAGTATGTATTATCTCTATTAGTAATTTGGCATTTACATGAAATAAATAGAAGAACATTGCCAATCGACCAACAATTCCAGGGAGACTCAGCTTTGAAGAATCTAGTAGATCTAGTAGCACAAGTGACTGTCCGTCCATTGTTAACACGTGGTTACATTCCCAGCAACGATATTGTGATCAAAGTGAACACAGGCGAGGGGGGGTGGGGGGGGGGGGGGGGGGGTGGGGTAGGGGGGGGTGGGTTGCGTTTTTGACAGGCAAATGATTGGACAAAGGCGAGAAATGAATAAACAGGTATGATCCAAATGAATTGAAGAGTTACAAATTGTAAAGCCAGAGGAGGGAATGTAGGTGTGTGTGTGTGTGAGTGTGTGTGTGTGTGGGGGGGGGGGGGGGGGGAGGGGGGGGAGTAGGGGCACGTCCAGGTGGGGAAACAGGGAAGGTGTGGTGGGGGGTTTAGGCATCTCCTCTGTGTCCCGTAGTTCTGCTTTTGTTTCCCCTCCTCCCAGATGGAACAAGGATAGATTTCCCTCACCCCACTAGTGTCCGCATCGAACACGCAATCCCCTGACATTTCCGTCACCCCACGACCAGTCACATCTTCCCATCTCACCCGTTTCTTCCGCAAAAACCGCTCCATCTGTCACTCCTTGGTTCACTCACCAACTTCCCACCCTAACCGCCCCCTCCCCAGGCTCATTTCCCCAGCAACCACAGGAGTTCTATAACACCGGTCCCTATACCTTCTCTCTCGCTTCCATCCAGGAACCCTAGCAGTCCTTCCAGGTGAGACAGAGGTTCTCCTCTACCCTCATCTACTATGTCCAGTGTGCCCAATGTGACTTTCTGTATATCGGTGAGAACAAGCACATATTCGGCAAACATTTCGCCGAACATTTGTGCTCGGTCCACAAGCGTCACAGGATCTCCTGGTTGCTAACCATTTTATCTCCCCTTCCCATTCCCCTGGTGAACCTTCTGTCCTTGGCCACTCACGCACACCCACTCACACACAGCCACACACAGCCATTCATGCAGCCACACACAGCCATTCATGCACCCACACACACTCACCCACAACACACACGCCCACCCACCAACACCCACACCCATACACACACACGCCCACACACACCCACACCAACACCCACACACACACACACAAACCCACACACACACACACCCACACCCACACCCACACACATGCCCACTCTAGACCATTCCCTCCACCGACACTCATCAACTAGACCGCCAGCAGGCCCAGAGCTCCACCGCTGGACTGTGATGTTGCCTGCCCGACCACTGCAAGACCGAGATGGCCACCACGAGGAGCAGCAACAACATCCACCCCTCTCCGACCCTCACCACCGTCCCGACCAAACCCAGGCCCAGTCCACCAAAACTGCTGCCCGCGGCTGCCAACTCTCACCACCTTCCGGGGCGGGGCCACCGCAGCCACTATCGCCGACCTTCACTGTCTTCAGAAAGCCACCGATGCTGCTGCCTATATCTCTAATCCAGCCCCCCATTGGGCCTCCACCAGCGACTCTGCCGACCCTTGCCTCTCCACGGACCACCAGCGGGCCAGAGCCGTCACCTCACCAGAGTTCCAGGCGCAGCACGAGGCCCACGACCTCCACCATGCAGACAGCATGTGGTCTGGCTCTGCTGGGTCCTACTGCTCCCCCCATCCCACAGGGAAGACCCATCAGTAATGATGTGTCTTCCCCTTCTCCCTCTTTTAATCAAGTTACCCTGACCACACACCCGCTTGTTAAAATTCGCGCTTTATTACGGATCATAATTTCTACGAATTACGATATTCCCAATGAAGTTCACATCATGAAGCAGAATTAAGGAATCTTAAAATTCAGTTGAAGACTACTAACTGCAATGCAAGTCCCTGAAAGAGGTGTTATCTTAACATCCACATGCCAACATTTTCCCTGTAACTCTGCAAATTAATTCCCCGACCATTTTCTTCTTGTCAACCTGCCTTTTCAAACCCGTTGTGGAAAATGATTCCACCATATCTTTACATAGAGAATTCCAGATATTAATGATCCTTTGAGTGGCCAAATTCTCCTTGTTTCCTCTCATACTTTTGTCACTTATCTTAAATCTAAATTCCTGATCATCAATCCATCATAATTTCCCTGTATTCAGTAGCCCACTTTACAAATATAGTTGTCCCGTGTACACTTTGTAAAGTATCCCATGGACTTGTGATCACAACTTGCTTTTAGATCAGCTGATGTATAGTCGGTGGCCAACAGTCCAATAGTGAAACCACAACTGTGAGTTTCTCAGAATTCATTCATCATCTTTGAAAGCATTAGCGACGCAGTGGTGCTGGTTTGCAACGGAAACGGTGACAGATGCACCACACATCTCTGTCCTCCAGTTCCTGCGGACATCCGCCGCTGGAATTAGTTACCAGCAACAAACAGTTGTACGGTGAAACGGGTGCACAGTCACTGCCAATTGATGAGACATTTTCAACCCATCCTTTCCCAAGTCTGACAAAACCAAATGGTGGAGCTGCTGCCTCACAGCGCCAGAGACCTGGGTTTGAACCCGACTGTGTGGTGTTTGCACAATCCCCCTATGACGGCATGAGTTTTCTCTGGGTGCTCTGGTTTCTTCCCACATTCCAAAGACATGCAGGTTTGCAGGTTAATTAGCTTCTGTAAATTGTCCCTAGTGTGTAGGATGCAAACGTGGGACAACATAAAACCAGTATACTGGTGACCATTGGGACGAAGGACCTGTTTCCACACAGTTTCCCTAAACTAAACTAAACCAAACCAAAGTATGGCTCACTAATAGACTTCAATCAACTTATGGCTGACACGATTAAACATATGTCAATTAAACGTTAGGTCTCTGTGTGTTAATCTTTCATTTACCCTCTTCACCATATATAATGTTTCTTTTCCCATCTGGTTGTAAGGCACTAATATTTGTGCATAGACAATAGACAATAGACAATAGACAGTCGGTGCAGGAGTAGGCCATTCAGCCCTTCGAGCCAGCACAGCCATTCAATAAGAACATGGCTGATCATCCCCAATCAGTACCCCATTCCTGCCTTCTCCCCACATTCCCTGACTCCGCTATCCTTAAGAGATCTATCTAGCTCTTTCTTGAAAGAATCAAGGGAACCGGCCTCCACCACCCTCTGAGGCAGAGAGACTCACAAGTCTGTGTGTGAAAAAGTGTTTCCTCATCTCCATTCTAAATGGCTTACCCCTTATTCTTAAACTGTGGCCCCTGGTTCTGGACTCCTCCAACATCGGGAACATGTTTCATGCCTCTAGCGTGTCCAAACCCTGTATTCATTAACTGCCAGTTAATTTGGCGTGGGTCAACCCTCATATATATTTGTGAAGATGAACATTCATCAGTGAGCTAAAGCTAAAAAGATGAAATCATCATTATTATCAAAATGCATTTGTATTGGCATTGAAGTACTTACTTGTTCAATTACTAGTCAATAGAAGGTACTCACTGTTGGAACGCTGATTTGTACTTCGCGAACCTTGACATAGTTGAATCAGATTTTCCTTAAGATCTGGATCACAAAGTGTTATCACATCATCTTCTGACCTTATAAAAACTGTAAGGCAGGACAATAAGAGCCCAAATTTTGGAATGGACAGTAGGCACTTCATTTCAGTTCACACCGATCAGCTTCAAGCTCTTCAACTCTGCACCGGAACTGAGTGCTAATCGCCCCAATTTCTTTAAGACCTCCTTTATACAAACCCTGTCTACCTTTATCGTACGTTCTAACTTTATATTTCCATCTCAAATTTGGACTTAATGTTTTTGACTGAATCTGAGTATCCCACTATTTCTTTCCTGTCACTGTCTTATATATTGACCATGTTCAAGGCAGTTTTGACTTCCCACATTTATGGCAAGTTTGTCCATTCACTGCAACTCATCACGGTCTTTCATTAACTTTTGTCCTTTTTCAAAATGACTTTTGAATTTTGTCCAATGCCTTAAATTCGAGGTATTTTAACCAAGCAGAACTATAATGTTTTCTTTTTATTCATCCTTAGTCTTAAACTGTTCATATGTCAAAGGCTTTCCTTCCTTTGTACCCAAACGTAGCATTTGAATTGAACATTAAGATTTAGATTTACGGGCATTAATGTCAGGAATTTGAATGAGGTAAACACATATTTACTCCATTACACAACCCTATTACTCGCACATTCAAATGCCACACAACTATAGGAGGGTTTTGCAGTTATGCATTCATGTAAATAAATACATGGCAATCTCAACCTATATACACAGATCATGATCATTTACAAATGTGACTAATACTGCGATTTCCAACAAAATGCCAAAATAAATATTGCTCATTATCAAGATCTTTGATACTTGGTAAACGCATCCCAGCTGCATTATGCAATCAGAACTTTGGAATTAAGCAAATGATTCAACTAATTAACTGAGCTTGTGAAAATTAACCAGCAATGGCATATTTAAAATGACAAACTCCACATTAAAAAGGTAATTCTTTTTAATGACAGAGTAATATGAAAACCTGCACAGAGCATACTTCATTTCCATATGGGATTGATTTCCTAGAGCTAAGGACTAAGTAATGGCATGAGGGAACACGGCTGCTTTTGACATGGAAGGAAAGTATGCTGTCATTTGTGGAACTAAAACAAGATAACATCCTTCAATAAAACCAGTAACACAATATACAGTCATATTGGTCCATGGCAGTCAAAGAGAGGCAAGAACAGGACTAGATATATTCAAGGTATGTAGACACAAAGATCTGCAGATGCTGGTTTACAATAAAAGACACATAGTGCTGGATTAACTCAGCAGCTCAGGTAGCATCTCTGGAGAACATGTACAGTGTAGGTGACATTGTGGGTCTGGACCCTTCTTCAGACTGATTGTAGTAGGAGGGAAAAGCTGGAAGAGAGGAGACTTGCAGAACACTGCTTTGCAGAATTGTACAAGTATAATTTATGTTTTACTTCGGAGTCACGTGAGTGACTTCGTGAAGACCCCGCCTGCACGCATGCGCGGCATATCGTCGCGCGCATTTGCATCGGCAGGCTGGGGGGGTGGGGAGTGCGCTCTCTCCTCGGGCTCCTTCATAAGGCCGGCAGGTAAGTACTTATCTTTACTCCACAGGATGGACAAGGGCAAAAGGAAGGCGAGGAGCCGAGCTGCATCGACCAGCCAACGGCCCTTGTCCCCGGAGTTGCAAGCAACACCGGCAGCTTCGAGGCATGTGGGAGCAGGAATGCGGAGGTCGGGCGCTCCCGCTACTTTGGCGCCCGTCTCAACCGAGTGGTTTGCCGCCCCGGAGCTGGATGCAACGGATCCAGACTTCGAGCCCCCTTCCCCCAAGAAAAGAGGGTGGAAACAGGTACGTGCAAAGGGGCCTCGCTTTTCACAAGCGACCTCTCCCCGAGTTCCAGAAGACCTGAGGGGGCTGGGCCGGGGGACAGCTGCACGACAGGGGAGCCCTGCAAAAGTGCACCAACACGTACCACTGCCAGGGAGATCTGGGGTAGTGCAGTCTGGCAGCTCCACTACTGCGTCGAGTAGGCCTGCTGGAGCAGATCCCGCCGACAAAACACCCCGTCAGGCTGCGGTCAAGGGCGGAGGTGGCAGCAATAGACGGTCGGTCAGCTCTGGGAGTGGCTGACCATGCGCCTCCACGCCAAAAGATGGGCAAGTGTGGAGGTAAGCCTGCACGGACTCCGGGGAGCCAGGTTCAGGGGGCCGGCGCCGATTCATCTCATCTGCCTTCATATCAGACAGGTGGGCCGCCACAGTCTGGGAGAAGACAGACTAGCGGAGAGTCCGTGCGGGAGTCGTATGATCCTACTTGGGCTGTAGGTCACGACAACCTACCATTGGACCCTACACAGCACCTTACGGAGGTGTGGTCCGATGGTGGAAGCCCCAGTGATTTCGCAGGGCCTGGGGAAGTCGGCTTGTCCGCTGCAGATAGCAGGGACGGTCGCATAGAGTGGTTGGAGCTCTTAGTGGAGCAACTCCTCCAGCGGGACCGGGAACGGGAAGAGCGGGACTCGCGGGCATCCACTAGCCGTGCGAGGAGCCCACTCAGCATCTCATCGTCTCCAGCCAGAAGTGTTAGCAATTACCCAACTGCTGTGTTTGAAGATGACCCGGGACAGCCAGTGACCATTGAGCCAGAGCATGAGGAGGATATGCTGGATGTGGTGGGTAAGTTTGCCGCTACTACACAGACAGGTGAACGTCTGCACCACAAATTGGCGGGCACCATTGATTACCTGACTACTCACCAACTTCAGAGTCAGGTTCTCAATGATACCTTGGAGAAAATAAAACCGCCCGAGAACTGCATCAACCTCAACGTGCCCTTGGTTAATGCCCAGATCTGGGGACACTTGAGTACGGCCACCAGGATGCAGGATGTCCGCCTCCAGCGTATCTTAAAAGTTCTCTCCACGGGCATAACGGTGTTTGCTAGGATCCTGGACGGGGATAATGTGTCCAGTGAACAGCAATATGCACTGGCACTCCTATGCAACGCCCAATATGAGATAAACTGCCTGCGTAAGAGCTCCATAAAGCCCACACTCAACCCCAAATTCACGGGGTTGTGCCGACCATCAACCGCTCCACCGACGCATCAGTTGTTTGCAGACCTGTCCAAACAGGTGAAGGAACTGGACGAGGAGGCCAAAACAGCTGGCCTCATGAAACCTCCGACGGCCAGACTTCACACATACCACCGGCAACAGCCAAAAACAACCTGGAAACCACGACTGCCGGACAGGACACAAAGGTCCTACCTACCTCCACTTCCGCAAACACAACGACCTTTTTTAGGGCAAGGCCAACAACGGCCTGCATGGAAGATGCGGCCGCCACCCCGTCAACCTCCACAACGTCCAACCAAAACACCGTATGTACGGAACCGCCGCTAACCATGGAGGTAAGGGGGTCTGGTTCCTCTCATGCCGTACCATCCCCTCCTGCACGAATAGGTGGGCGATTGTGGGCTTTTTTGGATATATGGAAAACTGTCACCACAGATGAGTTTATTTTACAAAGTGTTCAAGGGTATGTTATAGGATTTATAGGAGGTATAAATCCCCCTACCCAGCATTCGCCTCATAGGAAGTTTACTCTATCCCAAAAAGAGGTGGAGGCAGGACATGCTGAAATTATACGGCTAGCAGCAAAAGGGGTAATTGGCAAAACCAAGCATGAACCTATTGAGTTTGTGTCCAACATCTTCACCAGAATTAAAAAAGATGAGGGATGTCGGATTATAATAGACTTAACTGAGCTGAACACTTTTGTACAATATACCCATTTCAAAATGGATACTTTTGAAACTGCCAAACAGATGCTTTACCCAGGGTACTTTATGGCATGCATCGATTTGAAAGATGCATACTATACGGTGCCCATCTTTAAGGCTCACAGAAAATTCCTGAAGTTTGTCTGGAAGGGTCAATTATGGGAATACAAGGCATTGCCCAATGGAATCACCACAGCCCCTAGGCTGTTTACAAAATTGGTAAAACCTATATTGGCTCTTCTCCGACAACAAAATTATATAGTTATGGCATATTTGGATGATATCCTTATAGTGGGTCAGACCCTCCAATTGGCAATTTAAGGAGTGGCTGCAACTATGGCTCTTTTCGAGAAGCTGGGGTTTGTAATCCATCCAGACAAATCAAAATTGGACCCGGTACGGGTTATGGATTATTTGGGGTTCACCCTAGACACCAATTTAATGAAGATTACCATCCCAACCAATAAAGCTACTGCTATAATAGAAGAGTGCCACAGTCTTACTTGCGCCAGGGTACCGACCTTTCGGCAAACAGCAAAAGCTATAAGGAAATTGGTAGCTACATTCCCAGCTGCACAATTCGGACCGCTACACTACTGAAATTTACAAAGAACAAAGATCACAGCATTAAAAACAATTTCTGGGCACTTTGATCGGCCAATTCGGTTACCACCAAAGGCTAGAAACGAGCTACAATGGTGGCTTGACAACATTAGAGTGTCACAGACCCATCATAGTAAGCAACCCTGACGTTGTGCTACAAACTGACGCAAGCGCACAAGGCTGGGGAGCAACTGATACGATGTCCAGTTGTGGTGGCAGATGGAACTCTCATGAGTCTACATTCCTGGAGTCACACGGGATAAACTATATAGAAATGCTGGGGGCATTTCATGGACTGCGGGCTTACTGTACTAATTCACAGGATTTACATGTCCGCCTTCAAATAGATAATACTACAGTGGTGGCTTACATCAATCATATGGGTGGTATCAGGTCGCTATCTTGTGATGAATTGGCTAACACAATTTGGCACTGGTGCATTGAAAGGAATATTTGGATTACGGCGACCTATTTGCCTGGGAAGCTTAATACAGTGGCGGACACCAGGTCACGAGTATTCAATGACAACATCGAGTGGATGTTGAACCCCCAAATTTTTGGAGACATTATAGCTCACTATGGGACACCAGATATTGACCTATTGGCGTCCAGGCTGAACCATCAGATACCAACGTATGTGTCGTGGGAACCAGACCTTGGGGCAATAGCAATGGATGCGTTTTCTATCCATTGGGGGAAATGGTTTTGCTACGCATTTCCCCCATTCTGCCTCATCAGTCGAAAAATTAAACTATACTCTGCAACTGGCATATTGATCATTCCCGACTGGCCTACACAACCATGGTACCCGATGGTCGTTAAAATATTAAAACAACCATGGATGGCGATTGGGAAACATCCCAAATTGATTACTCACCCCATTACGGGGGTTAGTCATCCTTGCCATGGTCACTTAAACTTGCTGGCCTGCAGGTTCTGAAAAGACCACTCATCCAGGCGGGCATCTCATCACGAGCCATAGAACTTATCGCCGCAGCATGCCGAGAATCAACTCGGAAACAGTACCTCACCCAAATCAGGAAGTGGGAGGCATTCTGTGCCCGGACCAACAGGACTTCCAACTCGGCAACGATACCTGATGTCCTGGAGTATCTAGCTGGCCTCCATTTCGATGCTGGCCTCAGCTACAGTGCCATCAACAGCGACAGGAGTGCACTGTCCTCATACCTGGATATAGGTATCAGCTCCATCCACCTGGTGTCTAAACTAATGAGGGGAGTGTTCAACACCAACCCTCCGCGACCCAGATATACAGTAACGTGGGATGTGGGGATCGTGCTGACCCTACTGAGGAGCTGGGCTCCAATGAATGAGCTACCACTGAAACAGCTCACCCTCAAGGTGGTGATGCTGATGGCACTGACTACAGCACAATGAGTCCAGACATTACAAAAACTGCGACTGGACAGCATGGTGGCCACCCCTGGTCAAATAAATTTATTTGTCCAAGAATTATTGAAGCAGCACAGGCCAGGGGCGCATGGGCTGCAGATGGAATTTCGGGCGTACCCTGTAGATGCCACTCTCTGCATAGTCACCCATCTCCACCACTACATCCGAGTTACAGGAGTTAGCAGGATGAAGGAACAGGGGCTCCTCATCAGCCACAAACCTCCGCATTATCGGGTGACTGTACAGACTATCGCCTGGTGGCTCAGGGTGGTGCTGGATGCAGCAGGAGTTGCTACTAACATTTTTAAGTCTCATTCCACCAGGGCTGCATCCACATCAGCAGCGAGGGCCATGGAGGTGCCCATGGACCACATCCTCGCCACCGCGGGCTGGGCCAGTGAAGAAACCTTTCAACGGTTCTACAACAAGCCACTGGTCGCCCCTGCGACATTCGCAGAAGCTATCCTGGGAACCGCTCAGTGAATGTCTGTCCCCGAAATAGGGGTTATTTGTTGTTTATTTGATTAATAAATTGTGTTGATTCAGCCAGTTTCGACTGAACTGCATTAACAGCCTTGCTCCATCATAATGGCGGCAGTGTGATAAGCATGGACGTTGTCCAGGGCGTGAAATCACAGAGCTTTGAAATCTTCACGAAGTCACTCATGTGACTCCGAAGTAAAATAGTAAGATTAAACGAGAACTTACCAAGTTTGAAGGTTGATCTGTATTTTACGAGGAGTCGCGGTGAGGGATTTATCATCAATCTACTTCATGCCCACCACCCTGCCATCAAAATTAAGGCCACGACAACTGAGGACTGTGTAGATTTCCTAGACACCACCGTCTTTAAACTATCATCAGAAAAAAAAGACCACAAACTAGCTACCAACGTTTTTTTTCAAATCCAGACACCCACACCCTTCCACATACTATTAACCACCACCGCTTCAAGGGTATCGTAAAGTCACAACTGACCCGCTTCCATGGTATCTGCACCAGAGAGGAAGAGCTTAACCAGGCTGCCACCATTCTCTTCACTGCCCTGAGACAGATGGGGGTACTGCAGACGAAAATTAAGACACATCAAATCGGATTTCCTATAATGCATACAAGGGCCAAGACCAAGGCCAGGGTTGACACTGAGCTTGCCACTAATAACAGGATACAGCAACATGACTGTCCAGGCACACAAAAGGCCACTTTGAACAATTTCAAAGGGGACTTACGTATAAGGTCATAAGGAGTAGGCCTAGACTTAGGCCATTCGACACACCAAGTCTACCCCACAATTCAATCATGGCAGATCTATCTCTTAATTCTGACCCCATTCTCCTGCCTTCTCCCCATATCCTCTGATCACACTGCATGGATACAAAGTAATGTAAGCATTTAGGAGAGCTAAAAATCTAAGGGACATTCTGATCAGCACAAGTCTACAGTCAACCCCAAACTGTGGGAAAAGTTTTACAGGGGCCTGCACCCACCTGGGTAATAGCAAAAACATAGAGAACAGAGTGAGAGGAAAGAGAGGCCAGATAGTACAGAGGATAACCTGCGAGCAAAAAAATGTGGTGCATGCAATTAAATGCAAGGAGTGTAACTAACTATACATAACCTCCGAGTCAAGCTGACAGGACACCTCAGCAACATCACAAGGGAAGACCAGTCCAAAGTAATTACCGGACATTACCAGCAGTCCCTCCAGATCATGGGCCTAGAAACAAACATAAATTGGTCAACCGGGCATAGGAAGAGGGCCGAGAGGAAATGGATTGAAGCATTACAGATGCAAGAGCCCTTAACCTAGCATAAACTCAAACAAAGTGTGGAGCCAGACTGACTCCTAAAATTTATATATTAGGGCAACTTTAAATGTGAGCAGATTTGAGCAAGGGTAATGAGACTGTGGGCCAAACCAAAGTGGCTGTACATGGTGAAAAGGAAACTCCAGGGGGTAGATCATTGAGCACGAAAGGGCAACTTGTCCCACCGCCCAATAAATGATAGCCTAACCCTAACCTGAACCTCCCCCCCCCCCCCCCACCCTAATCCTAATGTGACTTTAAACTCAGCCCACAAATATTCAGTCTCAAAAAGGGTTTCGACCAGAAACGTCACCTATCCATGTTCTCCAGAGCCTGTCTGACACAAAGAGGTACTCCAGCACTGAGTCCTTTCCACAAAAAAATAAAATCTACCCTCACTGTAACAGGACCAGTGAGTATTACTTTAACCAGGGAACGCAACGAGGTGTAACACAAAATTATAGCTAAGAACTTTCACGAGAAAATAAAATAAACAATGTTAATGGCATTCTCAGTCCTTCACTAAACATGACTCTATGGCTGTAAACCCAGAATCAATCCCAGTTGCACAATAGACAATAGACAATAGACAATAGGTGCAAGAGTATGTCATTTGGCCCTTTGAGCCAGCACCGCCATTCAATGTGCTCATGGCTGATCATCCATAATCAGTACCCCGTTCCTGACTTCTCCCCGTATATCCTGACCACGCTATCTTTAAGAGCCCTATCTAACGCTCTCATGAAAGCATCCAAGGAATTGTCCTCCACTGCCTTCTGAGGCAGAGAATTCCACAGATTCACAACTCTCTCCATTTTCCATTCTAAATGGCCTTCCACCAATTCTTAAACTGTGGCACCTGGTTCTGGGTTCCCTCAACATAGGGAACGTTTCCTGCCTCTAGCATGTCCCATCCCTTAATAATCTTATATCTTATATGCTAAAGCAATGAGAAAATATATAGACTAACAAAGGCAAGTGGAATTGGACAACGATAATGACATTGTGGGCCAGATCAATGTGGCAGTCTCCAGTAAGATTGAATCTCCAGCAGTGAGTACAGTGAGCACAAGAGGGATGATTATCCCATCGTTCGTTAACTGACAGCCTAACATTAATGCAGCAATGGAAGCAGTCAGATTCACCCATTCCTGTAGAGCACTTCATACAAGTGTCCATTTGGATGCAAACCAAATGACTTGTTGGCAGATACACATCATGCAAGTGTGAGAGCAAACACTGCGACTCAATAATAAGTGGGAGGAAAACAGGTTGCGAAGAAGAGAATCCTGTTTTCCAAGATTTCCTTCACAATTTAATGACAGAAGGAATACATTTTTTTTAACTCTCTGATTTGCAGTTATGGCCAGAAGGTTGTCACAGGATGGATCTTCCAACCCAGGCCATCGTGCTGGAACGAGGTTATTCCATAGTTCAGAGGGTGAGGGAGGTGGTTGTGCTTGGGTGATGAGAAGACAGGCAGCAGAGGACAACTCTGGTTGGCTTTTGTTTGTTAAGGCAGTACTCCTGCCCTTCCTCACCCAATTATGCTGGGAAGATATTTCTCTCACTAATCAAGGACCTTTTAATCGTAGTCATTCTCTCTTCTCTCCTTTCCCACCTTGAGGAAGATGTGAGAGCTTGGAAGCTCAAACCAAATGATTCAAGAATAACCTCTTCCTAGCTGGGTTTTTTTCAGTTTATTCACAGCTCATACAGAGTCATGACCTCTCCCTCCCCCATCATGCAGAGACTGAGCCACACCCAGAGTTCCAGGTTTTATAACCCCTCCCCCTCCCACCAGAGAAGATGTGGCCTTCATGACAGGAGAGAGATTCTCAACATTTTTTAAACTCTAATAACACTTATATCTTTCATTGATGGGAAGAATCCTCTGCACCTGCTGAGCAGAGGGATACTGAGTAAGATGGGCAAAAATCACAGCCATAAGTGGTAACGTTTTATATAAAATCAATATAGAGTGCAAACAGGAAGTTACCCAAAGCACCCAAGCCACCATTTGCATTAGTGTCTTTTCACTTCAAGCCAAAGCACCCAAGCCACCATTTGCAGTAGTGCCTTTTCACTTCGACCAAACTGCCCAAACAACCATTTGCAGTCAGTGTCTTTTTACTTCAAACCAACCATATTTTCATTTTCAAACCACATTAAGGGCACTCACAGTTGAGTAGACATGTGTTCAGTGCTATTCAGAGCTCAGAGACAATGAGTGAGGCATACCACTGGATTCCTCCATCTAGCAGAGACTGAGTGAGGCACACCACTTCCTGCTTTTATAGTCCCCCCCCCTCCCTCCAGTAGAGGCAGCAGAGAGAATGGCAAAAAAAACCCATTAATATCGCTCTGATTTTTCATCAATCGGAAAAATCCTCAGATCCAGGAAGGCGGAGGGGGGCTCAAATCGAGCTGGCCAAAAAGGACGGCCATAGGTGGCGGCGTTCTCTCGGAAATCACAGCACAGTGAGCCAAAAGCGGTCAAGATCAGACTTTTAGTAATATAGATAGAAGATACTGCACTATTTTCCCTTACTCTTTTTGAATTCACATTGAAATATCAACCCAGAGATTTTTCCACAAGCATTGTGTGGAATTAAAAGTACAGCAGCAATTATATTGATTCACTACGATGGGGTTCTCTACAAGTTAATAACAAGTTGGGTTTATGTTTCTCATGGATGTGATGTCATGACATACATTACAGCACAGTGAAGTGTAGGCCATAGAGCCTGTTGAATTCTATGATTCAAAACATGTTCGAAAGATCATTAGTAGTAGTTTCCTCCACCAGAGTCATTTCTCAAATGTTCAGAAGTAAATGTTCATGAAGGGCGGCACAGTGGTGCAGTGGTAGAGTGGCTGTGTCACAGCGCCAGACACCCAGATTCGATCCCGACTATGGCTGCTGTCTGTATGGAGTTTGTACGTTCTCCCTGTGACCTGCGTGGATTTTCTCCGGGATCTCCGGTTTCCTCCCACATTCCAAAGACATGTATTTTTGTAGGTGAATTGACTTGGTCTAATTATAAATTGTCCCCAGTGTGTGTAGGGTAGTGTTAGTGTGCAGGGATCATTGGTCAGCGCGGGCTTGGTAGGCCAAAGGGACTGTTTCCTCACCATGATTCTAAACCAAACTAAAAATAATTTAGATTTTCATCAATTCATCTACAGATTTTAGTGTTTTATTTAATAGAAAGTACTTTTTAGCCAAAGATCCCCAGAGAATACTCTACAAATGCCCCTCTCCAACCCTATTTTCATAATCTTGGCCAATATTTTGAGTCCTTATTGAAGTTTATGCCATTGAAATTATAGACGTTTGTGAACAAAATATTCAGAAAAACTAGGATGCCATAAAATACAGGAGCTGTCCATCAGGAGGTTAGCAGTCTTATCTGAAGGACATCGCTTTGATCCAAGTTCCCAATTATGAAAGGACAAATCAAACCTTCAATGGAGTGACCACCACTGGGACTGCTGAATGTTACTCAAGACTAACATTTTAATTCACATTGAGTTCATGTAAACTAAAAGAAAGGTGAGAAGAGTAGGATCGACATTAGTCATCTTTAGCCACAGCTAGTGAAACAGGTGGCTATGGAGTTAATGGATACACGGTTTGATGGCACTGGGCCTGTACTCTGGGACTGTGGCTGGAGTTTAGAAACATACCAAATAGTGAAAGGCTTGGATAGAGTAGATGTGGAGAGGATGTTTCCACCAGTGGGAGATTCTAGGACTAGAGATCATAGCCTCAGAATGAATAGACGTTCCTTTAGGAAGGAGATGAGGAGGAATTTCTTTAGTCAGCAGGTGGATAATCTGTGGAATTCTTTGCCACAGAAGGCTGTGGAGGCCAAATCAATGGATATTTTTAAGGCAGAGATAGATAGATTCTTGATTAGTTCGGGTGTCAAGGGTTATGGGGTTAGGAGGGAGGGATAGATCAGCCATGATTGAATGGCGGTGTGGACTTGATGGGCCGAATGGCCTAATTCTGCTCTTATCACTTATGACCTTATGATGATTGAGAGATTCCATTATCTCATAGATTTTAGAACGGTTCCCATGTAGCTCTCCAATTTTGTAATAAATGGAATGTGAAACATAAACCAGTACTACACAGGATCAAGCTCTTTAGCCTATAATAACATACCAAACATGATGCCAAATTAAACTAATCTTCTTGATCATGATACACGATTCACATCAGTCCATTCCATGCATGTCCGTGTGCCTATCCAAAAATGTCTTAAATTTCACTATTATTCACTTAAATTCCAGCCTCCGCCACCATCCCTGGCAGCACGTTCCAGGCACCCACCACACTCTGTGTAAAAAAAATTGTTCCGCACATCACCTTTAAACTTCGTCCCTCTTGCCTTAAAGCTGTGCTCTCTAATTTTTGAAATTTCCACCCTGAAAAGAGGGTTCTGACTGCCTATCCTATCTATACCTCTCTCTAATTGCATAATCTGGGTGGCAGTGGGTTGTGAAGATGATCCAGAGAGACTTCAATGGGTTATGAGTAGACTGCACAAATGGGTGAGGACATGACAGATGGAATATAATTCTAGGAAAATGTGAGGTCATCCAACTTGGTGAAGCAGAAGAACATTTTTTAAGAAGTGAAAGACTGAAAGATGTTGACAGTCAGAGGAAGGAGCCCAAGGGGTCATCTTATAGAAATGTACATAGAGTTATGGAGTCACAGAGCACAGGAACAGGCCTTTTGGCCCATCATGTTTGTGCTGACCACATACTATACTATCTAGTCCCATGATCCAGTCCCATTTATTTCCATCAGGTCGTTAGCCTTCTATGTCCTGACAATTCCAGACCTTGTCTCGATGTTTCTTACATGTTGTCGGAGTACCTGACTCCACCCATTCTTCAGTCTGTGTGTTCCAGATTTGAACCACGTGACATGAAAACAATTCCCCTTCAAATCCTCTATACTCCTTCTACACATTCCCTCTTGTTTTGGACTACATTACTAAGATAACACATATTCTACCCTATCTGTACTCTTTATATACCATGAACAGGTCACCCCTCAGCCTTCCCCACTCCAGGGAAAACAAACCCTGCCTATCCTGTCATTCCTTATAACTGAAATGCTCCAATCCTGGCAGCATCCTGATGAATCATATAAGTACGCAGATGATAGTGAGGTTTGATGATTATGAGGATGTTGCCAGTGCTAGAGGGTCTGGGCTATTGGGAGAGGTTGAGCAGGCTGGGACTTTATTCCTTGGAGCGCAGGAGGATGAGGGGTCATCTTATAGAAATGTATAAAATCATGAGAGGAATAGATCGGATAGATGCACAGGGTCTCTTGCTCAGAGTTGGGAAACCAGAGGTTTACGGTGAAGGGGAAAAGATTTAATAGTAAGATTAAACGAGAACTTACCAGTTCGAAGTTTGATCGTTATTTTATGAGGAGTAACGATGAGGGATTACGTGAAGAAGGCCCGCCTGGCGCAGGAACGGCATACTTCAAAGCAGCGGCATGAAAAACACAGAACACAAATAGCCGGAGTAAGATAGTAAGGCTCATCATAGATTTAGAACTACCAGATGATCATTTATTTTATGAGGGTGGGGAGTGGAGGGCACGTAATCCCTCATCGTTACTCCTCATAAAATAACGATCAAACTTCGAACTGGTAAGTTCTCGTTTAATCTTACTATTTTACTTCGGAGTCACATGAGTGACTACGTGAAGAGTTTGAAGCTTTCTGTGTTTTTCGTGTCGTAGAATTTATTCCATACGACAGTACGGCTCATTTAACACAATAACGAGCGAATAACACATTTTCCCCAAACATTGCCTCAAGTTATGTGATAAATTATTTCACATTATAAAAAATGAAAATAATGCCCTTTCCATTGAAAGGCAAGTTTATCACAAATACCAATTGATATATATATTTTTATGGCATGACAAAGCAACAATTATAGAGAACCAAACATTACGTGTCTAAATCTGACACCATGACTGGTTCCTTTTTACTTTAACAGTAATCTACAGCCTCCTGCGGCCTTGCATCTTTGCTCGAGTGGCTCATCCCGTGCCATTCCTGTGAATGTATTTTCCTCATTAACAGATTTTCCACCTTTCAGTGTCTAGTTCCTACTGAATGTATCCAATTTTTAACCATCTAGAAATACATTCCTCTATAACCATCAGTTTTTACTGAACCCAATGTGGTTTTTGTGTGTAATAAGCAGTCTCATTGCCACAGAGACTCTTACCTACTGCAACATTTTCATCAATGTTCACACACACACACACACACACACACACAACTTAAAGCCGGCAGGATATGCTTATAGGTTTACCTTGGTTTCAGGTCTTCTTGGTGTGCTTTGTTTGGTAGATTCATAAACATATATGATAATGCAATCTGTATCCACATGCAATTATAACATAACATTTGCAATGTTTGCACTCTTATATTGATACTAAAGTTATCAGCATTATTATTTTCAATGTTTAAGTTTTTTGAATCATAGATAGAGTTAGAGTCCATTTCTTAAGGCAATTCAAGATTATTTATCTCCTGCCTTTATATTTTTTACAATTTTGGACAGATTATATATACATATGCATATATCATATATATATATATATACACACACATATATATATATATATATTTATTAACATTTACATATATTTCCCTTTCCATATTGGGATATTATGAATGCATCTGATAACTTCTTGGTTAATATATTGTCCGTTTATAAGACGGTAACACTCTGAGCCCTATTATTGGCTCTATCAATTAGATACTTAGAAAATGCAATCCACAAGGAATTCACATATATCTAATATGATAAAATAACTTTACTGTATATACAGACCTCCAATTTCTTATAACAAAATATTGTTTGTTTTTTTTGACTTATTTCTGCAAATTGCAGATATAACACTTCTTCATACATAATTATTGTATTGATGTGTTGTTATATTGGTTAACATTCATAGACTTCTTTGACCATCAGCTGTTGTGATGGTCTGGTCAACCTGTAGATAGTCAAATTCATATTTTTATATCATGGAGGTTTTTGTACAACAATAAATTACTGCAGGGTTTCTCAAACCTGGAGATCCCAGTGGATGCAGCAGCATCCAAAGAGCGAAGGGAGACAGGCAACGACCTAGGTCGAGACCCCTTTTTTGACTTCAATAAATTGCTGCCACTATGAATCATCACTAGCAGTTCAAATCACACAATATTTATGAAACCATAAAGGACCCGTATTAGGCCACCAAAATGCCTCTGGCAGTGTCCCGCTTCATTTTCATCAGACACTGCCCTATTAAACAAAAAATGAGGAACACAAAGAAATCTTTTCCTCATGTAATTGGGAGAAAAGCATCCACCTTCACTGTTCTTGGTTTACCCACAAGAAATATTTGAAAGATCGGTGATTTAATCTGTATGCAATCAGATTAATCGTAAGTAATCCATATTAATGACAATATGTTTTTTCTCCCAAATTTGTTGTCTTCCGATACCATTGTCTCTTCCTTAGAGATAAACAGGTGGACTAAACTTTAAAATATGCCACATCTGTTTACTTAGATAATCCCATGATTGTTATTTGACTTATCTTGTGACCCACAAGAAACATTTGAAAGATCAGTGTTTTAATCTGTATACAACCAGATTAATCGTAAGTAATGCAAAATAATGACAATATGTTTTTCTCCCAAATTTGACCATTGTTAACATATGCCACAGCCGTGGTATTGTTCATCCTGATACGACATGGACAGTTCCATAATAAAACAATCGATCTTTTTAATCCATAACTCCTTATACTTCAACAATTAATACGAATGTTTGGAAAATTTCTTAGGACAAACCATTTATGTTCGCCTGGTATTATTGTCTGCAGTCCGAACAAGAGACATATCAATTTATTGTTATAAGAATAGATAATATTCTTATCTTTACCCAAACATTCACAGAAGCTGTACATCATCTGTAACACTTGCTTCAGTTTGCAACAGCTGTTAATCTTATAGTTGAAGCAGCTTATGAACCTTTTTTACATTACTTTAATAATGATAACGTATCATTTGATATTTTGCATAAGCCTCTTCACAAGGCATACATATTCTTATAAGCTTCTGTATTCCTTCTTTTGGAACTTTATTTATTTTTTACCTAATCCTAATGGAGGGACAAAGTATGTCAACAACAATTAGACATATTTGTATCATGGAACAATTTTCCCCCTCTCTTATGGTGCTTGAATTACTTCTAAATTCAGAATAGTAATTTATAAATATTTTATTAATGCCTAAGCATATGCTTTATGTAATGGGTCACGTCCTTACCTACCACCAGGTTTGTAATGGCAGGCACTAATTTGCAGCTGCTCTTATCTCTTCCAATTTAAATGTAATCGAGATAACCCATGACCATGACCTCATTAGTGCAAGTGCTGATCTTTTATCAGTATAATTGTTCCTTCAGTGTTCGGTTTAACAGCCTTGAACTGATTGATTGTTTGGACAATGTTTTAACTTGCACAGCTTGACCCACTTTAATTAATTTCAAGCACCTGTAATATTGATTAACACTTTGTTAATCACAACAGTTTTTCCATGTTCTAGATGTTTCCATTTTCTTACACTATGAAAGTGTAAAATATAATGATGTTTTGTATGGTTTATACCATGAAATCTTTACACTGAGGTAATTTTATAATATACATGTACGTACCCCTTCTTATTAAAAATTACTTTTGAGTGCAAACCTGAAATCAATTTTTAAAGTTTTCTTATACAGGTGAACCAATCCTTCCTTAGTTATATTGGTTAACAATCATAATACACCTGTAATCCCCCATAATTGGAGATTTCATGAACTTATTTTGTAACCAGATGTTTGCACCTTTTCAACGTACTTCAAGCCTTCTTTCCCCAATTATATAGGTTTAGATAAGGCTATGTTTGGATTATACCACTTCTGCCTTTGTTTTGATCCATTATCAAATCTTTCATTGGATCATAGTTTTTTCACCGCAAGTTAAAAAGATCTTTGCCTTTGTTTTGATCCATTATCAAAATTTTTCATTGGATCATAGTTTTTCTCCCCAAAGTTTAAAGATCAGTAGTCTGTTCTTTTGTAATTAATATCTTTGATTTATCATAAGGCAGGTTTATTCTATAATAACCAGGAGTTTAATATCCTGATTTGTATTGATCTGCAAACCTATAGTGCAGATTCGGTAAATTATATATATTTCTTCCTATTGAGCTCCACAACTGATGGCAATTTATTTTATTTTGAAAGTATTACTTATTGCCCCATTTTGAAATACTTTGAAATTGTATTTCTTATATCTCATATTATTTGAGACATGGATATTATAAACGGATTTACCATTGATATTTTAATAAAACATAAAAGTTTTATCGTATTCTTGAAGTTGGTGAGATACCATATAATTAATGTTGGCAGCTAGGTTTTCTTCCATAGCCTCACCACTTTCTTTAGATATAGCAAAAACTTTTGCTATCTCAGGCACATCTGGCCTCACTTTTTTATTTGTGGTGTGCATTCATAATTCACATCACCACTTGCAGGGTCTGTCTTTTGCAGCCCTGATCCACTTGGAATTATATCCAAAGAGACTTCCTCCACCCTAATCCAGGGTTCAATTCTCAATTTGGCACATAGCCATATTTTGTATATTCAAGCCCCTCAGGGTCTTTTTTGGGCTGTTTGGGTACTGTGACCCTTGTCTCTTTTTATATTTTGGAGTACTTTCTCCATATCGCGATTTTTATTAACTTTTTTAAATTACAGCCTTTCTGACTTTTAAAATTTCCTGCCAAAAGATTGTGGAGCATTTTAACCTCTCTACCGTATTTTTAACGGTACCAGTATCGGAACCGGCCCCGTAATTAATCTCTCATCCCGATCGCTGGGTATTCCCCTGGGACGTTCTTTTCAAAACTCTGTTATTTTAACAGAGTATTTCTATTCAATTTAAACTTTTAGTTTGTTTTTAAAATCCTTTAAAATCCTGGTTTCCACCAGGCACGGAGTTTTCCAGTCCTAAAAAAATTTTTCAACTTCACTTACCTGCCGGTTCCGAACCTACCGCTGTCGAGGAGCTGTCTGTGCAGCTCCTGCTTCTGCCGTCAGCGTCGACGTAATGCCGTTCCAGCGCCAGGCGGGCCTTCTTCACGTAGTCACTCACGTGACTCCGAAGTAAAATAGGTACCTGAGGGATAACTTTTTCAAGGGAGGTCAGTGTATGGCATGAGCTGCAAGAGGAGGTAGTTGAGGCAGTGACTATTGCAATGTTTAAGAAACAATTAGACAGGTACATGGATAGGATAGGTTTACGAGGATATTGGGCAAATGCAAGCATGTGGGACTAGTATGGACGGGAAATGTTGGTTGGTGTGGGCAAGTTGGGCCGAAGGACCTGTTTCCACGCTTTATCACTCGATGATAGCAATTATATAGGGCCCTAGTGAGATTTCACCTGGAACATTGTGTGTAGATCTGGACTCCATAGGTTAGTAGATGTATGCTTATGGTCGTGGGAGTTTACAAAGGTTCTCTAGATTGATCGCCTAGTTTGAGGGGATCAGATCCATGACCAGTAATTAAACACATACGTAAGACTATCCTCTCTTGAACTTAGCATAACGAGAGACATCAGAATACAATACACATTGAAATACACATTCCCGTGGGGCTTGTTAGAATGAAGATACCCCTAACTGGAATATCCGCAACCAGTTTCAAAATCAGGAGTAAGACATTCGGAACCGAGATGAGAAGAGACGTCTCTGTCAGATGGAGGGGAATTTTCAGAATTCCTCTCTGAATGGATAGTGGGGACTCAGTTGCTGAGTATATCTTAAATATACTCACATGATAGACATCGATATCAATATAAATAGACATTAGGGAATCGGTAGAGGTTAGAGGAGAGATATTCCCTTATATCCTTTGATTATCTTACTATATAAAAATCTATCAATCTTTATCAAAAAAAATGGATAGATTTTTATATAGTAAAGTAGGCAAAGGATATAAGGGGATATATCCCTCTGGATTCCTTAATGTCTAGGACACCACCATCAAGGGGAAATGATTCTCACGACCTACCCTCCCTATCCACCTCACAACATTATATCCCTCTGTCAAGTCACCACTCAGTCTACCACACTCCAGGGAAAACAAACAATGTCTATCCATTCTCTCCATGTAACTGAAATGCCAACCAACCACACCTCTAAACTCCTGGACCGGGGAGTCAATTGTGCAACTAAATCATCAGCTTCCTGACCCATAGACTACAATTAGTGGGGAAAGGTGACAAAACATCCTACACGATAATTCTCAACACCGGTGCCACAAAAGTTTGAGTTTGAGTTTAGTTTATTATGGTCACATGTACCGAGGTACAGTGTAAAGCTTTTGTTGCGTGCTAACCAGTCAGCAGAAAGGCAGTACATGATTATAATCGAGCCATCCGTGTACAGATGCATGATAAAAGGAATATGGTTAATAATGCTTGGTGCAAGATAAAACCCGTAATGTCTGATCAAAGATAGTCCAAGGGACTCCGATGAGGTAAATGGTAGCTCAGGACCACACTCGAGTTGTTGTTAGGATGGTTCAATTAGTTGCCTTGATAACAACTTGGAAAAAACTGTCCCTAAAACTGAAGATGTGTGTTTTCACACTTCTATACATGTTGCCTGATGGGAAAGGGGAGAAAAGGGAGTGGCTGGGGTGCGACTCGTCCTTGATTATGCTGCTGGCCTTGCCGAGGCAGCACGACATATAAATGCAGTCAATGGAAGGGAAGTCAGTTTATGTGCTGGTCTGGGCTGTGACCACAATTTCCGCAATTTCTTGCGGTCTTCGATGGAGCAGTTCCTAAACCATGCTGAGATGCATCCCAAATAAAATGTTTCTATGGCGCATCTGCAGAAGTTGCTGAGAGTTGTGGGGAACATGCTGAACTTCCTAAGCCTTCCAAGGAAGTAGAGGCATTGGTGCATTTTGCTGGCCATTGCTTCAATATGAGTGCATTCAAAATTGCATGTGTGCATGCAAAAAGGGTGCATTCTCAGCCCCTTTGCTATGCTCTCTATGCACTCATGACTGTGCATCAAATACTGCTCTAACTCCATTTACAAATTTGCAGATGACATCACTGTAGTGGGCCTGATCCCAAACAAAGACAATACAGAGCACAGGAAGGAAATAGGGTGCTTAGTAACATGGTGTCATTACAACAACCTCCCCCTCAAAGATGAAGGAGATAGTTATTGATATCAGGAAATGAGGTGGTGTACATATCCCAATTAGCAACAATGGTGCCAAATTGGAGGTTGGTGGGATCTTCAACTATATAAGTCCTGCCCTGGTTTGTCTTACCAAAATGTTAAACTTTGCATTTATCTGAGTAAAACTCCATCCACCATTCCTTGTCCCATTGGCTCAGTTGAACAAGATGGGTTGTAATCTCAGATAACCTTCCTCACTGATTCAGTGCTTCTTTAACAACAGTTAGTTTGTTTGAATGGGTACATTTTTACTTTGGCTGTGCAAACATAGTTATAAATTATTGTGAAATATATGGAACGTACAAAAGATTCCTTCAAATGAAAAACACAAGCCACAGGATGTATTACAAATGATTCAATTCCAAGAGTTTTTCTATCACATTGCAAAGATGTTTGAGTTTGTAGGTTAATTGGCCTGGAGTGGATGAGAAAATGGGATAACATAGAACTAATGTGAACGGGTGGTCGATGGTTGGTGTGGACTTAGTGGGCTGAAGGGTCTGTTTCCACACTATATCTTCAAATTAAACTAAAGGTATAGGCTTTAAAGAGTAAATTGTAGCTTTCTTCTGAGTTTTTTTATATTTTACTTTGCTTATTATTAATGTTGTACAATGATGTAATAATTAGCAGATGTGTCTTGTTCATTTTAGTGTTTTGATGACCGTTGGAAGGTTTGTGTTTCATTGCTATGTCTGAACAACCTTGCATGATGGTGGCACAGGATGTTCAGTCTGAGTACACCTTTCATAAGTTATTATCCTGTGTTAAGACAAGGGAAAAGTGGCCACTCTAGGTGTGAGGATAGGACTATCACCAGGCATCATTATATTATTTCCTGCTCTGAATTTGAGAGTGTTCGACGATGCTTCTACTGCTGACCTCTTCAGCCAGCTTCAGCCACACCATCTTTACGACAGCAGCAGGTTTCCTCTTCCTGTTGATGGCAGCTATATTAGTCCCAGAGCTTCATTAAATCTTCGTTAGTCCATAACAAGGCAATATCTGTTGCAGTACTCATTTCTCACTTTTGCTGACTCCTCCGAATTGACCATTGTTTTCCTGCACAGATTGACATGTTGGGACATCCTCCGAGTTTCATGCCCAATTGATCAAGCCCCATCTCCAAACCCACCATGGCTCCAACCAGTGTTCAACTTTGATAGAATTGTAAATGGCTACATGCAATAAGTTCGTGTCATGTGGCCCTCAATTGGTTTCCGTGGGTGTCAGATTAAAATTAAAACAGTGGCACCATGACGTACTATGGACTTTGTATAAACGTTGGACTACATATTGCGATTTGCACTATTATGGTCTGGTTAACTGGTATAATTGATAATTTGCTGCATTATCGCTTATTGAATATTTAATGTTCCCATAAAATCTACAGAATGAAAGGATTTGATAGTTCTGTTCCCTGTGTAAATGATAACTAACCACTCTTGACTCAATGAGAAGGCAGAGCTGGAATAGAAGGGTAAAAGCTGCCACCTGGTGTACATTTTCATCATGTAATGTAATAAAATGTGCACAAATCAATTCAGCTTTGGTAGTTCGGTTTCATTCAAACTTGGAAACACAATTCAACACACTGGCATTACTTAAAAATAGGGAAGAATTTCCAACCATGGTGAAACACTTTATGATGGATGTTGAAACTGTTGAGAAATATACCAGCATGGCAACTTTGCTGGATGTAACAGGAATAGGTAATATTTACTAGAAGTAAAGGCTTTGTCTACATGCAGAGGTTTAGGTTTAGGTTTATTACTGTCACTGAGATATAGAGAAAAGCTTTTGTTTTGCATTTATATCCAATTTGATAGACATTGACCACAGCTTTAGGGTGAATACACCCAATGTCTCCGGTCAACTCACATAATTGAATTGGTCCACCCTAGGGATCACCCTGGTGAATTTCCTCTGAACCCTCTTCAGTGCTATCACATTGGTGACCAGAGAGTGATGATGGAAGGCTGCTTTTTTTGGACTGAAAGAGGGTGATGGTGGAAGGATGATTTATTGGATTGGAGTCCTGTGACAATGAGCCTCAGAGTTCAGTGCTGGGCCCATTGCTGTTTGTCATCTACATCAATGATTTGGACGAGAATGTACAAGGCATGATTAGCAAGTTGCGGAAAGACACCAAGGTGCGTGATACTGTAGATAATGAAGATGGTTGCCAAAATTGCTGCAGGATCTTAATCGTTTGGGCAGGTAGGCCGAGGAATGGTTGGTGGAATTTAATAGAGAGAAGTATGAGGTGTTGCATTTTGGGAAGTATAACTGGGCAGGACCTACACAGTGAATGGCAGGGCTCTGGGGAGTGTTGTAGAGCAGAGGGGTCTCGGAGTTCAAGTACATAGTCCCTTGGAAGTAGTGTCATGGGTCGATAGGATGATCTAGAAGGCTGTTGGAACATTGGCCTTCATCAGTCAGAGTATTGAGTACAGCCATTGGAAGGACATGTGCAACACATTGGTGAGGCCACATTTAGAGTTGTGTGCTCAGTTTTGGTCACGCTGTTACAGGAAATATGTTGTTAAGTTGAAAATTGTGCAGAGAAGATTTTCAACGATGTTGCCAAGGCTCAACCACAATGATCCAGCCTAGAACCTGGAGTGGTGAGTTTGCTGCATTTGGGGGAAATCTGGGTTGACTAGTCCTCTGTATTATTCAGCTTAGAAGAATGCAAAATGATCCCACTGAAACTTACCAAGTTTTTCAATGAGGGCATCCTTCCTGGATGAGGACACTAGAACCAAGGGTCAGTCTTAAAATAAGGATCAGGCCAGTTAGGCCTGAATTCAGGGGACATTTCTTCACCACACAGTTGTGAATCTTTTGGATCTTTTCACCCTGCGGAGTTGTTATGTCTAATGATGTGCAGATGATAATAGAGAACTATTATCACAGAAAGCTGTTTGGTAAAATGCGTCAAAGAGGGGTGCCTAAATACATTGTGAGAATACTGACCTACTGGTATGCCCACCAGACTATGCAAATAAAATGGGGCAATAGGGTCTCAGCCCCATTTGGGGTTAGCAATGGTGTTGGACAAGGGGGAATTTTGTCCCCTGTCCTTTTTAATCTATATATTGATGATCTGTCTAAACAATTGAAAGCCTGTAACACTGGGTGCGTGATTGGTAATATTTTAGTGAACCATATTATGTATGCAGATGATCTTGTGGTCTTTAGTCCATCTAGCGCTGGTCTCCAGCAGCTCCTTACTGCATGTTCCGTGTATGGTTTGGAACATGACATTAAATATAATGCTAGTAAGAGTGCTGTTATGGTCTGTAGAACCAAAGAGGATAAAAGCCTAAAATATCCTGATTTTAAATTGTCTGACAACAATCTTAGTGTCTGTAATAAGATAAAATATCTAGGGCATATTATTACAGAACAAATGACAGACGATGAGGATATTTATAGGCAATGACGCATGCTGTATATACAGGCGAATATCCTCTTGCGTAAATTTGGTGCGTGTGCAGATGTGGTGAAGATGTCGCTATTTAGAGCATACTGCACACCCCTCTACACTGCACACCTGTGGTCGAACTATTTAAAGATAAGTATGCAGAGACTAAAGGTTGCATATAGCGATGCCATGGGAACACTGCTTAGGCAACCAAGATGGTGTAGTGCCAGTAATATGTTTGTGGCTGCAGGAGTCAGTACTTTAGAAGCTATCCTAAGACACCACATGTATAAATTCATTTGCAGGATAAATGACTAAAAATGTGCTTATTGTGGCCTTGACAAACATAAGGGTTAGCAATACACGCTACGAATCCCAGTTGTGGAGACACTGGTATCGTTGTCTCGTTGTACGACATTGATCATTTTTTACTCTGGATTTTTAACTTAAGTATTGTGGGGGTTTTTTTAAATATATAAATTATGATGTTTTTATGTGATTTACCATGATTTTATATATATGTATGATATTTGATATGCAATGCATTTTTAATGTAATGTTGCCCCTTGTCTGGACCTTGAGTCCGTAATAAAGTTATTATTATTATTATTATTATTATTATTATTATTATTATTATTATTATATACTAACTGATCACCCTCCTCCAATGAAATAAAACACTTGCAAAAGTATAATTGGTCAGAGAATGAAATTGAACTGAATCAATATCACTTGCAAATTATCTTTACTATTATTTAGAAATTCATTGTGAAGATAAGATCACAAAGACCCTACTAGAATTACTTTACTGTGGAATATAAGATGAATGATGAATTTAGCATTCGCACATTAGAGTTGACCTCACCTTCCCCATTGTGTGAATAGAGGTCAAAGTCATAAGTGACAGGAGCAGAATTAGGCCATTCGGCCCATCAAGTCTGCTCCGCCATTCAATCATGGGTGATCTACAGGTGCAGAGGTCATCAGACTGTTCAGGATTTTCCAACCATCATGGACAGGAGGTCTTATAGGATCCGGTAATCCCTACAACCTGATTCCCAAAATGGGCGATTAGCAAGAAGTCATTGTTGGGAGCTTGAATTCGAAGAACGTACCCTTCTGTCATCAAATGGATTCATTGCAAATTCTTATATACCTTTACATCCATCCTACAAACTAGAACACATAGATGTCACTGTAGAACTGTACACAAATTAAAGATCTCTCCAGCGGTACAGCTAATTTGACAACATTTTTCTCGGATTGTCATTATATTTCTGCCCATCCTTGTTTGGACAAGCCCACTTGGAAACGCTGACTGCTGCTTGGTCTGTTGCTTAGTCTGCTTACTATCATTAGGTATTTCCCCATTTTCATTGGCAACCATGAAATAAGGTCGCTGCCCATAAAATGACTCGAGCGAGTGAAGCACATCCTCGTCGGTCATTTCCTCAATTTGCTTCATATTCAATGTCCTGTAGAAGTCATAATCATGTGTGTCTTCGCTGGAACCTAGAACTGAAATAAAGATCTATGAGCATCGGCAAATTACTTTGATTGGTTTTACATTTGTCCTCCCATACCTGACACACACGCCCATCCTCTCAAAGAGTGAATGCTTATAAGGTCATAAGTGATAGGAGCAGAATTAGGTCATTCGGCCCATCAAGTCTACTCCGCCATTCAATCATGGCTGATCTATCTCTCCCTCCTAACCCCATTCTCCTGCCTTCTCCCCAAATTCCCCTCTCACGTACTAAACAGCAGAGTCCACAGTACTAATTGTGGACTATTCAACTAGATAGAAACTAAGGGCATATTTTGCATTAGTGGTGGCAGAAATGTAGTTACAATATGAGTCAACAAATGAACATTTAATTTTAGTATCTCAATTCTAGAGTTGGACATTCAGAGCAGCCCCAGAGAAGTCCCTCCAAATGTTGCAATGTGGCAAAGTGACCATGTTTCTACAGTTGCCTAATATCCAACAGATTCGTTGTAGTTTTACAATAGTTTCATTTATTTTGCTCTGGGCTTAAAGCCAATAATTTTGTGCTCACGGATGGCAGCCTCACTCGTGGCCATTGTGGTTGGAGAGAGAGAGCTTCAATATTGGCGAACTGATTCAACTACCTGTAACTACTTGTCCAATAGGTCCATTGAAATGCACAGTTCATGTCAACCTCACATCCCTACACAACACTGGAGAAAACAGGAAGTGTGCAGAAATGCTGTGTTTAATCATAGAGCGCAGCTCTGGCACCAAAATCACACATTTACAAAACTCTCAGCACTGTGGGTTTATACCTTATACCTTAGTGACTGTTGCCTTTTAAGAAAAAGGTTAACCCGCTCCCCATTTGAAAGGTATACGGGATGAGGAATAATGCCTGGTTTAGCTGGCAATTCCTGCATGATATAAAGACATGACAACAATTAAACATTGTCGGGCCTATGCTTCCCAAATCAACTTGTTGTATTGTACATTAAAACAATGTCCAAGGCTCTTCCATTGTGCCACTTAACTCACTCCAGCAGTGGACCTGCCTTTGTGTGAAGTTCTTTTCCAATATCTCTCCAAGGATTTCCCCTTCATTCTCCCAAAACCTAAATTCCCATCATGTCGACTTCAGCAATGAAAAACTCAGCTCATAAAGTCATTTGCCCTAATTGACCATATGACCTTATAACCTTCCGTGGTGATCCAGCGGCAGGAATTCTACAACCACGCCGGGGTAACCCGAACAACAGATGCTTAAATGTGGAAAAATAATCAAGCTTATTAAATCTGAAGCAGAGATCTTGAGAGCAAATTCTGTGTTAAAATAGTAAGATTAAACGAGAACTTACCAAGTTCGAAGGTTGATCTTTATTTTATGAGGAGTTGCGGCGAGGGATTTCGTGTAGACCCCACCAGCACGCATGCGCGACATTCTTCAAAGCAGCGGTGTGGAATCACAGAACGCACCATGACTGGAAATAGTAAGATTAAGAACGTAGAACATACCAGTTGACCTTATGATAGAGGGTGGGAGCGGAGGGCACAAAATCCCTCACCGCAACTCCTCATAAAATAAAGATCAACCTTCGAACTTGGTAAGTTCTCGTTTAATCTTATTATTTTACTTCGGAGTCACGTGAGTGACTTCGTGAAGATTTCAAAGCTCTGTGATTTCACGCCCTGGACATCGTCCATGCTATCACACTGCCGCAATACTGATGGGGGAAGGTAGTTAATGCATTCCAGACTGAACAGGCTGAAAAATAATGCACAGTTATTAACACAAATAATAACAAAGCAAAAGACCCCTAATTCGGGGACAAATCATTGACGGAGCGGCTCCCAGCACGGCTTCCGCGAACTTTGCGGGAGCAACCAGCGGCTTATTGTAGAACCGCTGGAAGGTTGCTTCACTGGCCTAGCCTGCGGTGGCGAGGATGTGGTCCATGGGCACCTCCATGGCCCTCGCCGCTGATGTGGGTGCAGCCCTGGTAGAGTGAGATTTAAAAATGTTAGTGCCTATTCCTGCTGTACCCAACACCGCCCTGAGCCACCTTGCGATAGTCTGCACAGTCTCCCGGTGATGTGGAGAGTTGTGGCTGATGAGGAGCCCCTGCTTCATCTTCCGGATGGTTCCTGTAGTGCGGATGTAGAGGAGGAGATGGGTGACTATGCAGAGGGTGGCATCAGTGGGGTACACCTGAAACTCCAACTGCAGCCCACGATCCCCAGGTCTGAGCTGCTTCAATAGGTCCTGGACAAAGAAATTCACCTTTGCAGGGGTGGAGACCATGCTATCCAGCCGCAGCTTTTGTAGTGCCTGGACTCGTTGAGCTGTAGGCAGTGCCATCAGCATCACCACTTTGAGGGTGAGCTTTGTGAGTGGTAACTCTGTCATAGGAGACCAGCTCCTCAGTAGGGTCAGAACGATCCCTACGTCCCAGGTGATGTTGTATCTGGGTCGTGGAGGGTTGGTGTTAAACACTCCCCTCATGAATTTAGACACCAGGTGGATGGAGCCTACACCGATGTCTAGGTATGAGGTCAATGCACTCCTGGCGCTGTTGATGGCACTGGAGCTAAGGCCCGCATCGTAATGAAGGCCCGCTAGGAATTCCAGGACATCAGGGAACGTAGCCGAGTTGTAGGTCGTGTTGGTACGGGAGCAGAATGCCTCACACTTCCTGACCTGGGTGAGGTACTGCCTCCTGGTTGATGCTCGGCATGACGCTGGGATGAGGTCCATGGCTCTTGGTGATATGCCGGCCTTGACGAGCGGCCCCTTTAGAACCTGCAGGCCAACATGTTTAGGTGACCAAGGCATGGGTGACTGTCCCCCGTAATGGGGTTAGTAATCAATGTGGGATTTTTACCAAACTGAATTCACGGCCGTTGCAAGATTTGGAGGGCCATCGGGTACCATGGCTGAGTAGGCCAGTCGGGTATGATCAAATGCCAGTTGCAGAATCCAGTTGAATTTTCTGCGATACTCGACTGATGAGGCAGAATGGGGGAAATATGTAGTAAAACCATTTCCCCCCAATGGAGAGAAAAAGCATCCATAGCTACTCCCCCAGGGTCTGGTTCCCAAGACACATACGTTGGTATCTGATGGTTCAACCTGGACGCAAATATCTGGCGTGCCAAAGTGAGCTATAATTTCAGCAAAAATATTGGGGATTCAACATCTACTCGATGTTATCATTGAACACTCATGACCTGGTGTCCGTTATCGTATTGAACTTCCCTGGTAAATAGGTCGCTGTGATCCAAATATTTCTCTCAATGCATCAGTGCCAGATTGTATTTGCCAATTCGTCCCAAGATAACGACCTGATACCACCCATATGATTGATGTAAGTCACCACCGTTGTGTTATCTGTTTGGAGGCGGACATATAAGTGCCGTGAATTAGGACAGTAAGCCCGCAGTCCCTGGAAAACCCCTAACATCTCCAGATAATTTATCCCTGGTGTCTGGAGGAGGGGAGACTCATGAGGATCCCATCTGCCACCACAACTGGACATGGCATCAGTTGTACCCCAACCTTGTGCGCTTGCGTCAGTCTGTAGCATGACGGATGGGTTGCTAACAATGATGGGTCTGTGACACTCACTAATAATGTCAATCCACCATTGTAGCTCAGCTCTAGCTGGATTTGGCAACCGTATTGGTCTATCAAAGTGCCCAGCATTTGCTTTTAATGCTGCTATCTTTCCTCTTTGTAAATTTTTGTAATGCAACGGTCCGAATTGCGCAGCTGAGAACATAGCTACCAAGTTCCCAATTTCTTTTGCAGTTTGTCGGATAGTCGGTACCCTGGCGCAAGCAAGGCTGTAGCACGCTTCTTTTATGTCTAAAGCTTTGTTGGTCGGGATAGTGATCATCAGTAAGTTTGTGTCAATGGTGAACCCAGGTAATCCATAACTTGAGAGGGGTTCAGGGCGGATTTGGCTGGATGGGTTACAAACCCTAACGTCTCGAATAAAGATTTGGTCGCTGGAACGGCCAGCGTAGCCAATTGGAGGGTCTATCCCACGCTAAGAATATCGTCTAAATATGCCATGACGATAGAATTGTGTTATTGGATGAGTGCCAATATGGGTTTTACTAATTTGGTAAATAGTCTGGGGCTGTGGGTAACCCATTGGGTAAGGCTTTGTATTGCCACAACTGTCCCTTCCAGACAAAGTTCAGGAACTTCCTGTGAGATTCTGTGATGGGAACTGTATAGTATGCATCTTTTAAATTGATGCAAGCCATAAAGTACCCCGGATAAAGCAGCTGCTTAGCTGTTTCGAAGGTAACCATGTGAAGATGGGTATATGGTACAAAAGTGTTCAACAGGGTTAGGTCTATGATATTCCGACTCCCCCCCCCATCTTTTCTGGTTTTTGTAAAGATGTTAGACACAAACTCAAGGGGTTCATGTGTCGTTTTGCCAATCACCCCTTTGGCTGCTAGCCGTAAGATTTCAGCATGTCCCTCCTTTATCTCAGTCTGAGTGAGCTTAAAAATGCGCCGAGGTTCATGCTGTGTAGGGGGAAGTTCACCATCAATAAATGCTATGACATAACTGTGAACACTTTGTAGAATAAACGTGACTGTGGTGATTGCACCCCAAGCACCACAAAATGCTCGCAACCGACCCCCGACTTGTGCGGGTAGAAGTGCTACTGCCTTAGAAGAACCAGACCGCTTACCTCCATGGTTAACGGTGGGTCTTGGCGTATGGCGTTTTGGGGGAACGTTGCGGTGCTGTCGTGGCGGTGGCCGCATCGTCTGATATGGGTGAACTTTAGCCGGTGGAGGTTTCATAAGGCCCACGGTCTTGGCCTCATCGTCTGATATGGGTGAACTATTGCTTGGAGAGATCTTCCCCAAACAGCTGATGAGGTGGTGGAGTGGTGGAGGGATGGCACAACCCTGCAAATTACGGGTTGAGTGTCGGCCGGATGGAGCTCTTACGAAGGCAGTTAATTTTGAACTGCGCATTGCAGAGAAGTGCCAGGGCATCCTGCGGCTCGCTGGGCACATCATCCCCATCGATGGTGCAGGCAAATGCTGTAATGCCCGTCGATAGAAGTATGAGGATGCGCTGTAGGCGGACGTCCTGCATCTTGGTGGTAGTACTCAATTCCCACAAATGTGAGCATTCCCCGTGGGCACACTTAAAGTGATGCAGGTGTCAGGCGGTTTGAATGCGTCCATGGTGTCAGTGACTACCTGACCCAGGGGCTGGTGAGTGGTCAGATAGTCAATGGTTCCTGCCAGTTTGGGGTGCAGCGGCTCCCCATTGTGGGTAGCTGTGGCAAATTTTTCCCACGACATCCAGCAGGTCCGCACCTAGGACTGGCTCTACGGCCTCCGGCATCCCTGGTGCGTCATCGTAGTCAGCATCCAGCAACTTCTGGTACATCTGGCTGGAGAAGACGATATGCTGGGCGGTCTCCTGGCGTGGCTTGTCGAGGCCCGAGACTCTAGTTCATCCCGGTCCATATCCCGTTGGACTAGTTGCTCCACCAAGAGCTCCAACCTGGCAATGCGACCGTCCCCGCTACTCGCGGCGGACAAGCCGACTTCCCCAGGCTCTGCAATTTCTCTGGGGCTTCTACCAGCGGGCCACACCTCCATAAGATGCAGACTAGGGTCCGAAGGCTACCTGTCGTGGGCTACCGCTCCTGCAGGCCAATACGACTTCCGCACGGACTTTCCGCTAGTCGGCCTTCGAGTGGACTGTGGCGGTCCACCTGCCTGGTAGGAAGGCAGTGGAGATGAGTCGCCGCTGGTCCCCGGTACCTGGCTCCCCGAAGTCCGTGCAGGCTTACCTCCACTATCGCCCAATCTTCTGCATGGAGGCGCATGGTCGGCAGCTGCCAGAGCTAAGCTTAACCAACCGTCTACTGCTGCCACCGGCGCCCTTGACCGCAGCCTGACACGGTGTTATGCCAGCAGCACCTGCTCCTGCAGGGCTGCTCGATGCAGCAGTAGCTCTGCCAGCCTGCCCTATGGCAGATATCCCTGGCGGCTGCGGGGCTCCCCTGTAGCGCAGCCGTTCCCCGGCCCGGCCCCCGTGGATCCACAGCAACACAGGGTGATGCCGCTGTCGGGGGGTGAGGCACTCTTCCACGTACCAGGTTTCTCCCCCGCTTCCTGGGGACTGGGGGCACTGAGTCTGGGACTGGAATTCCCAGCTCCTGTGTGGACATCCAGTCGGGAGAGGTCGGGCGCTGGTACAACTGAAGCGCCCGACATCCACACATTTACCCCCGGCCGTCCGGATGCTGCCGGCGGGTCTCGCAGTTCTGGGGAAAGTGGCCGCTGGCCTGTCGGTGACCCGCGGCCCTTGGGAAGTCTGCCTTCCCTCCCGTTACTTCCATCCTGCAACCAACAAAAGGTTAGTGTACTTACCTTTGCTGGTCTTGTTGAAGTAGCTGGTGGAGAGAGCGCACTCCTCCCCAGCCTGTCGATGCAAATGCGCGCGACGATATGTCGCGCATGCGTGCTGGCGGGGTCTTCATGAAGTCACTCACGTGACTCCGAAGTAAAATTATATGTTAAAATATTAGTACGTTTGATGATTAGTCCAACAATAGGTTCCTATGGTGCTTACCACTTATTTTCCTCTGTCTTTGTTTGAATACTTATGTACACCAATGGTATGTTCATCTTTATTGCAAGAAGGTTTGGTAACGTATTCAATGCCGGAGGTTGGGCCAGATCACTTTGGCTTCGGCTATTCCTTTCAAAGGGAAGAAACTACATTAGTCTAATGTAGTCTCTTGCCCTTGAAATCAAAAGTCGTAGCCAACACCATCTGGCCCAACCTTGGGCATTGAATACAAAAGTAAGGAGGCTTTAGTCCAACTTTGTGGAACCTTGGTCTCACCTCTATCCTAAAGGAAAGATACGATAGGACTGGAGAAGGTGCGGAGGAGATTCACCAGGATGTTGTCTAGGATGGAACAGTTCAGTTATGAGGAGGATGTTAAAAGGGGTCATGGGTGAGATATATAAAATTACTAGACTAAGTGGGACCTGTTGGGTCCCAACTTCACATGGGAGGGCTGGTCCCCCAACACAATATTCCACCTCTCCACCAATTCCAAGATTGCTGGCCAGTGTGTGTGGGGGAGGGGGGGGGCTTTCTGGAGTGCTAGCATGGGTGTTGTAGGCCGAAGGGACTGGTTTACAGAGGGCTAGTATGGATATTGTGGGCCGAGTGGATTCTTGAGCTGGCAGCTCAGTCACTCAGGCCTGGCAGCTCAGTAACTCAAGCCCGGCAGGCTGGGAGGTCAGAAACTGCCAGAAATTCTGCCTAAAACAGGTGAGAGACTGTGAGAGAGAAGTGGGAGAGGGTGGACAATCTATTTTAGACATTTTCATATTTTCTTACAGTTGCAAAAGGCACGCAGTTGCAAAGGGCACTCTGTTGCAAAAGGCACACGGTTGCAAAAGGCACACGGTTGCAAAAGGCACACGGTTGCAAAAGGAACGCATTTCAATAGCCACACGGTTGCAAAAGGCACAGTTTAAAAACACATAAAGGGCCATCAGTATTCTCAGTGTTCTGTAGATTTCCAGCTCAAGTCGTGACCCACTCCCTCCCCATCTTGCAGAGACTGAGCCACGCCCACACTTCCGGATTTTATTGCCCCCCCTCCCAGGGGCATGGCCTCATGGTGTGATTGACAGGAGAGAGAATCTCCACATTTTTTAAACATTAATAAGACTTTTATTATTAATCGATGGGAAAAATCCTCTTGTCCTGCACATCTTACTCAGATGGCCAAAAATCACAGCCGTAAGTGGTAACATTTTTTCTAAAATCAATATGCAGTGCAAACAGGAAATGGTCAAGATGAGACTTTTAATTATATAGATGAAGGGTATAAATAAAGTGGACTACTGGAAACATCTCTCCATATTAGTAGATAAAGCTTGGGGATAGTTTGCACAGACCCACTGTAAATTCCAGCCTTGCTCAATGGATTCATCATTCTCCTCCACCACTGGACCACTGACCATTAAAGAAATTTCCCACATGGCAGGAATTTCCCAGATTATAATGGGAAATTTTGTTCTGAGTCCATGTCAGGTCATTCTTTAGAATGGGCTTCATTAGAAAACTGGAGATAAGATGATTTAAAAATATATATTTTTCATTATTGAAATGAATATATTTTAATTAGCTAGATTTCATAATGTCATCTGAAGAAGAGACCCAACGCAAAACGTCATCTGTCCATTTCACTGCATAGATGCTGCCTGGCCAGCTGGATTCAAAGGTTCAAATGTTCAAAGGTCAGTTTATTGTCATGTGTACCAATTAAGGTACAGTGAAACTCGAATTACCTCCAGCACTATGTTTATTTTTAACATTTAATATTTATATCTATATAATTTAAGTGTCTACGAATATCAGAAGATGAATGTTGTTGATATTTGCAACTTTATATCTGAATTATGGCACATATTGAGGTTCACAAGTTCACAAGTTATAGGAGTAGAATTAGGCCATCAGCCCATCAAGTCAATTCCGCCATTCAATCATGGTAGTTATTGTTATGAAATGACCAATGACCAATCAGGATCCCATTTCTCTCTGCCAAAGAGGATCCAAAAATAAACCTTCAGATTTTGTTTTTCCCTCACCAGTATGCACCCATTGGTTTTAATTAAATATCCCGACAATATAGTTAGTCAGATGTAGACACCTAGTAAATTGACCAAACATTATTAAAATCATTGTCTCAGGATTGACAGCACCAGGACTAAACCCTGAGTGTATTGAAAAAAAAGTCCGAAACAACGACAGGCCCATGTGAAAGTTAAAGTAGTTGGAAAAGTTGATAAGCAGAACAGGGAAATAACAACCTGAAGCTTGAACTCTTTCAATGCTGGGAATGGTTCATCTAAATTGTGAACTCTTTCTTGACGTTATGATTTAATATAATGGGAGTTGAACCTATTTTATATTACAGCTCCCATAATCTGAGAAAGCACAGACTGAATTGGATAATTAGATATGAAAATTATTTAAAAATTAAGTGTTGCGTAAATAATACTGATAATAAATTTAATACATCCCTATCAGCAAGGAAGAGCAATGGCTGATGCACCAGTCTGGGTGGACCTTCAGTATTCCGACGATAATTAAACAGGAAGAAAACTCCATCCCACAATCTTGCCACTGGGATATTTATTGCACATATCCAGATGTAGGATGTTCCATGTACATAAACAACAGTTGGCTGAAAAGGAAGCTGGCTAGGAATTTCCTCAGACTCTCCAATCTCCAACTCCCCCATGGTAACTCCAGATAGAGTCATAGAGACATACAGCATGACAAACAGGCCCTTCGGCCCAACTTGCCTACACCGCCCAACATGCTCATCCACACCAGTCCCACCTGCCTGAACTACCCCCTCTGGCACCTCGCTCCATACACCCACCACCCTTTGTTTAAAAAAAACAAAACAAGGCAAAACAAGATCTTCCTTGGGTTTTCTTCATCTGACATCCATGATATTGGAGATGTTCCAACAAAATACCCGTCCCTCAATGAGTGCCTCAACTCTTTGATTGCCGGTTTCGGGTGGATTGGTTCTTTAAGTGTTAATTGTAACTCACTTCACCTGCCAAATCTGAACAAATAGACTTATGCATTAAGGAAAGCCCCCTGAAACATGAAAGGAAAATTTGTAAAATATTTGGTGTGTTCTATGGGTAATTTCAAAACTATTTTACATTTCCAATATTTCGGTTTGAATTTTAATCACTCAATTCTCAATCTGACGTTACAATTCTCCACAAACCCTATCTATCTCCCTGCATTAATGATTAGTAACAATGTACAACTAACTCCTAGAAATTGGCCACTGGGAAATTTTAACAAAACACATAATGATTCTGCAATAGGGCTGCCTCTACAGAACCAGAAGAGGCAAGAGGTTTATGATACCATATCAAGGTATGGGTGTTAGTGCCTGACTTTAACATATCTCCATTAGTTTCTACATTTCACTCCACACCTTCCTTCCTTTCATTGGAATTTAAAAGAATGAGACAGGATCTTATAGAAACATATAAAATTCTTAAAGGATTGGACAGGCTCGATGCAGGAAATGCAGTTGGGGGAGTCCAGAACCAGGGTGCAGATTGGCTATTTCATACTAGCCAATTATAGTGTTTGTTAGTAGTGACTCTGCCTATTATGTGCTTCATATTATCAAGAGCCAGCTTACGCTAGTTAGAATGAGTAGCAGCTCGGAGATGTGATATCTGCAGATCCTTGCTGTATGTAGATTTAATAAACATGTGTTGATTCTTGACGTGTGTTTGAGTTGACTCATTACACAGGGGTCACAGTTTAAGAACAAGGGGTTGGCCATTTAGGACTGAGATGTGGTAAAGCATTTTCACCCAGAGAGTTGTGAATTTATGGAATTCTCTGCCAGAGAAGGCAGTGGAGGCAATTCACTGGATGTTTTCAAGAAAGAGTTAGATTTAGCTCTTCAGGCTAATGGAATCAAGGGGTACTGGGAAAAAACAGGAACGGGATATTGATTTTGGATGATCAGCCATGATCATATTGAATGGAGGTGCTGGCTCAAAGGACCAATGGCCTACTCCTGCACCTATTTTCTATGTTTCTATGTTCTATGTTTCCTTGTGGGACTCCACCATTGGCATCCATTTCTCTTCTTCACCTCCAGTCTTGGTTATTATCTCCGTGTTTTTGTATCACGCCTGACATCTGCTAATCAACCCTTCCTCACATGGATAGACACAAAAAGCTGGAGTAACTCAGAGGGTCAGACAGCATCTCTGGAGAAAAGGAATAGGTGATGTTTCAGGTCAAGACCCTTCTGAAGAGTTGAGTTACTCCAGCTTTGTATCTATCTTCGGTTTAAACCAGCATCTCAGTTCCTTCCTACATCCTCCTCACATGGGTCCACTTATCAATAGCTCTTGCCCCACCCCTTTCCCTCGCTTCTTTCTACCAGCTATTATTCTTTTATTCCATCTGAAGAAGGGTCCCAACCCAAAATGACATCTGTTCATTTCCTTCCACAAATAATGCCTGACCCACTGAGTTTGTTCAATACTATGTTTAATTTTTGCACAAGATTCAAAAATCTGGAGTCCCTTATTAGTCTGAAGAAGGGTCTTGACCTAAAACGTCACCCATTCCTTCTCTCCAGAGAGACTGCTTGTCCCGTTGAGTTACTCCAGCTTTTTGCGTCCCTTATCAAAGGTGTACCAATTGAGTTAACTTCAGTTTCTAAAGCTGTTGTGGTCAATTCTACCCTTCTGACTAGTGGTTCAATAAAACTAAAGATGAAAACAGAGACCTTCTGGTCCGAGTGAATTTAACAGCATTTCAATCAGGAAGCTAACATGATCACTGTATTCCTCACGATCTTGGAGATATACAACACGGAAACATGCCCTTCAGCCCACTGAGTCTACTATGACCTTCAAGCACCTATTTACATCAATCCACATTAATCCCATTCTACCCACACCCTTCTGAACTCTTCTCAGAAGATAGACACAAAAAGCTGGAGTAACTCTGCTGGACAGGCAGCATCTCTGGAGAGAAGGAATGGGTGATGTATTGAGTCGAGACCCTTCTTCAGACCTGAAACTTCACCTATTCCTTCTCTCCACAGATGCTGCCTGTCCCGCTGAGTTACTCCAGTTTTTTGTGTCTATCTTCTGTTTAAATCAGCATTCGCAGTTCCTTCCGACAAATCAACTCTCCTCAGAATCTGCCATTCATTACCCACTCAATTTACAGCAGCCAATTAACCTTACAGAGGAGCACCCAGAAGAACACTACAGAGCTGCCGAGACAGCACCTGAGGCGAGGATTGAACCCAGCTCAGGTACTGTGAGGCAATACCTCTACTGTCTGCAGCACGACCTTGTACTGATTTAAATGGCTTCAGAGTGTAACTGCAATTACATTTACCTATCCTGATGAAGATCAGAAACTGTCCTTCCAATTTCAATCAATAGTGGTGATTTCAATACTCACCAGACTTGAGAATAAGTAGAGAGTCTTGGTCGTTACCCCCACAGATAAGAAGCACAGTTTTTACATAATCCTCGCCACAAAGATGCACAAATTGTGCATTTCGGTCCATTGGTATTTGAGAATCTACGAAGGACAATAGCAGCCCACCAGCAATTATAAACACCAGGTGCTTTATTTCAGCCATTGCTCTGAGCATTTTGTTACCTCTACCTTTACATTTATTCTTTCCTTCTGTTAATACTAATTTTGCTACTATGTAGTGACTTATCACTGTCTCGCATTAACCAGTGGTCTCATTGTCTCAATCGCTTTGAAAATTTTCCAACACTTCAAAACCTTAATGTCCTAACCAAATCTAACTACAACTTGTTCTCTGATTAATGTTTAGTCTAATCAATCAGTGCCTGTAACTGATAGCTGATGGTTCAAAGGACACCCCCAGATTTCTCAAGACCCACGAGTGTGTAAAACATGGTTCACAAAAACAACTCCTGACTGGAACTGTGCAGGACACAGGCAGAGCAGGAGGCAAACCATGAAACCATTGCGCCTGCTACATTGATTTGAAAACCATTTTGAATCTCTAAGCTCTGACCTGCACCACCTTGGAACCTCTTGTTCTTAAAGGTGTGATTAGACTGCAAGTATGGTGAACACCTAGGTTACTTAACATAGAACACAGAACACCCAACAGTAAAGCACAAGAACGGGCCCTTTGGCCCACATTGTCTGTGCCGAACATGATGCCAAAACCAACTCTTATCTGCCCGCACATTATCCGTATCCCTCCATTCCCTGCACAGCCACATGTCTATCCAAAAATCTCTTAAATTGCAGATGATGCTAAGATGGGCAGGGAGTGTAGAGCAAGCAAGGACACTGCAGAAGGACTTGGACAGGTTAGTAGAATGGGCAAAGAAATGGCAGATTAAATTCAGTACAGCAAAATGCGGAGTCATACATTTTGGTAATAACAATAAAGGCGTAGATTATTTTCTAAATGGGGAGAGAATCCAGAAATCGGAGGTGCAAAGGGACTTGGGATTGCTGGTGCAGGACTCCCAAAAAGTTAATTTGCAAGTCGAATTGATAGTAAGGAAGGCAAATTCAATGCTAGCATTTATATCAAGAGGATTGGAATACAAAAACAGAGATGTAATGCTGAGGCTCTATAAGGTGCTGGTCAGGCCGCGTACTGTGAGCAAATCTGGCCCCCATATCTGAGGAAGGATGTGCTGGCTCTGGAGAGGGTTCAGAGGAGGTTTACAAGAATGATTCCTGGAATGATTGGGTTAGCATATGATGAGCGTTTGACAGCACTAGGTCTGTATTCGCTGGAGTTTATTAGGTTGAGGGGGTACCTCATTGAAACTTACATGAATAAAATAATGAAAGGCATAGATAGAGTGGATGTGGAAAGGATGTTTCCACTGGTGGGAGAGTTTAGGACGAGATGTCATAGCCTCAGAATTAAAGGATGCTCTTTAAGAAAAGAGGTGAGGAGGAGGAACTTCTTTAGTCAGAGGGTAGTGGAACTCATTGCCACAGAGGGCTGTGGAGGCCAAGTCAGTGGATATTTTTAAGGCACAGATAGACAAATTCTTGATTAGAACAGGTGTCAAGGGTTATGGGGAGAAGGCAGGAAAATGGGATTAGGAGGCAGAGATCAGCCATGATTGAATGGTGAAGTGGACTAAATGGGCCGAGTGGCCTAATTCTACTCCTGTAACTCGTGAACATGTGTAACTAATATATCTGTCTCAACCACCAACCCCTTCAGCACATTCCAGGCACTCCTCACCCCCTGCATAAAAAATGTGAACTGAAGATCTCCTTTAAACCTTGCCCCCTTCACCTTAAAGGGCCTGTCCCACTTTCACGAGGTAATTCACAAATTCTCCCGAGTTTTCCACTGATTCAAACTCGCAGAATGTTCGTAACGAGTCCATACGAGGCCGTAGGAGTTTGTAGATATATCGTAGCGGCTCGTTATACTAGCCGTAGGTACTCGTGGCATCAGGTAAGTTGGGACGTTTTTTTCAGCCCGATAAAAAATGTCCAGGAGTAAAAAAATGGTTGGGATGAAAGAATTAAGTTGTGAAAGTGGGACAGGCCCTTTAAGATATGTCTTCTAGTATTTGAGTATTTGTTCAGTTTCATTTATTGTCACGTGTAACGAGGTAAAGTGAAAAGCTTTTGGTGTGTACTAACCAGTCAACAGAAAGACAATACATGATTAGAATCGATCCATTTACAGTGTATAGAAGCATGATAAGGGAATTCCGTTTAATGCAAGGTAAAGCCAGCAAGGTCCGATTAAGGATAGTCCGCGGGTCAATAAAGAGGTAGATAGTAGTTCTGGGAGAACTATCCAAGGAGAAAAGGTTCTGACTGTTTACCCTATCTATGCCTGCCTTAATTTTGTATACTTCCATCAGGTATCCCTGCAACCTTTTTGTGTTCCAAAGTAAACAATCCAAGTCTGTCTGACCTCTCCCTCTGGCTAATAAGCCCTAATCCAGGCATCATTCTGGTAAACCTCCTTTGCACCAAAGCCTCCACTTCCTTCTGGTAATGGGGTGACCAGAACTGTATGCAATACCGTAAATGCAGCCTAAATAAAGTCTGATAAAGCTGCATCATGACATCCTGACAATGTATTCTATGCTAGTATACATGGGACTCACTGTTAGTTAAATCCATGTAGACAACATCTACCACCCTAACCTCATTGTTCACCTTTGTGAGATAATCAATATACAATCCACATCTTTGTGTTTTTATTTGTAAAGCAGCATCTGGTTTCTTGTTTCTACAGTTATACTGATTTCTTGTTCCTGACCATGCAATCTTTTAGAGTCATAGAGTCATACAGCATGGAAACAGGTTCTTTGGCCCAACTTGTCCATGTCGACTATGATGCTCCATTTACACTAGCCCCACCTGCCTGCATTTTGTCCGTATCCTTCGAAACCTTTCCTATCCAGGTATGTATCCGAATGTCTTTAAATCTTGTGACACACTCCAAAGATGTACAGGTTTATAGAATAGTTGGCTTGGTATAATTGTAAATTGTTCCTAGTGTGTGTAGGATAGTGTTAATGTGCGGGGATCGCTGGTCGGTGCGGACTTTTTGATAAGGTCCCACATAGGAGATTAGTGGGCAAAAGTAGGGCACATGGTATTGGGGGTAGAGTGCTGACATGGATAGAGAAGTGGTTGGCTGACAGGAAACAAGGAGTAGGGATTAACGGGTCCCTTTCAGAATGGCAGGCAGTGACTGGTAGGGTACAGCAAGGCTCGGTGCTAGGACCGCAGCTATTTACAATATACATCAACGATTTGGATGAAGGGATTCAAAGTAATATTAGCAAATTTGCAGATGACACAAAGCTGGGTGGCAGTGTGAACTGTGAGGAGGATGCTATGAGAATGCAGGGTGACATGGACAGGTTGGGGTAGTGGGCAGATGCATGGCAGATGAAGTTTAATGCAGATAAATGTGAGGTTATCCACTTTGGTAGCAGAAACAGTAAGGCAGATTACTATCTAAATGGCGTCAAGTTGGGAAAAGGGGAAGTACAACAGGATCTGAGGGTCCTTGTACATCAGTATATGAAAGTAAGCATGCAGGTACAGCAGGCAATGAAGAAAGCAAATGGCATGTTGGCCTTTATAACAAGAGGAACCAAATATAGGAGCAAAAAAGTCCTTATGCAGTTGTACAGAGCCCTAGTGAGACTACACCTGGAGTATTGTGTGCAGTTTTGGTCAACTAATTGTTTTTTTTGTAAAATATTTTTATTAGAAGTAAATACATATTCAGAAGGAATAACATAAAATCAAAAAAAGAAACATATTATTCGTCACATACATTCTTAATATTTTTAAAGTTTACAGTCATTCTTATTTATACTATACTTTTTATTATTTTATGACAGAAAGAACATAGTAAAGATAAATAATAAACAGAAATTTAAAAAAAGTAGAAAATCGATAATATGAGTGGAGTATTAAGCAGGCTATTCTTCATTGGAGATGTTTCTGTGGTCTATTATATATAGTTCTTCATCTATTCCTTCATTCAGGCTTTTGGTCACCTAATTTGAGGAAGGACATTCTTGCTATTGAGGGAGTGCAGCATAGGTTTACAAGGTTATTTCCCGGGACGGAGGGACTGTCATATGCTGAGAGAATGGAGCAGTTGGACTTGTACTCTGGAGTTTAGGATGAGAGGGGATCTCATTGAAACATATAAGATTGTTAAGGGCTTGGACACACTAGGGGCAGGAAACATGTTCCCGATGTTGGGTGAGTCCAGAACCAGAGGCCACAGTTTGAGAATCAGGAGTAGGCCATTTAGAACAGAGGCGAGGAAACACTTTTTCTTACAGAGAGTGGTGAGTCTTTGGGATACTCTGCCTCAGAGGGTGGTGGAGGCAGGTTCTTTGGATGCTTTCAAGAGAGAGCTAGATAGGGCTCTTAAAGATAGTGGAGTCAGGGGATATGGGGAGGCAGGAATAGGGTACTGATTGAGGATGATCAGCCATGATCACATTGAATGGCAGTGCTGGCTTGAGGGGCCAAATGGCCTACTCCTGCACCTATTGTCTATTGACTTGGTGGACTGAAGGGCATGTTTCCGCGCTGTATCTCTAAACTCAACTAAACAACAAATGCTTCAGTTTTAGGCATTACTAAAGAGGTTGTGACTGAAATCAGCAAATGTTGCAGCCACAAACTCTCCTTTAAGACAGGGAAAGGCCTGAACCTGAACAGTGGACAACTGGTTCCTTCCACGATGTTGTTGGAAATCTGTGATGCATTTCATATTTGGATACACAAGCAACTGCAGATGCTGAAATCTGGAGCAAAAAAGACAAAAGTGATGGAGGACCTCAGCAGGTCAATCAACATCTTTGTTGGTAAAGGAGCGGCTGACATTTTGTGTCAGGACCCTACAATGGGGCCTATGGATTATCGTATCTGGTCACCAAGAGAACACTATGACTGTTCAGATGTCAGACTCAAGAGAAACAATTTTCTCCACCACAACAAGGTGGAGGCCCTCGGAGGAGCCAAGTACATTAAGGTGGTGCAGCTGGTAGTCCTGCTGCTTCACAGGGCCAGAGACTCGGGTTTGATCCTGACCTCAGGTGCTGTCTGTGTGGAGTTACTCCCTGTGACCACGTGGGTTTCCTCCGCGTGCTCTAGTTTCCTCCCAAATCTTAAAGACGTGCGAGTATGTGGGTTAAGTGCCCCCTGTAATTTGCCCCCAGTGTACAGGGAGTGCATGTGAAAGTGGGATAACATAGAATTGGTGTGAACAGGCAATCCCTGGCTCTCAGTCTGACAAATGGTCACGACTCGAAACGTCACCTATTCCTTTTCTCCAGATATGCTGTCTGACCAGGTGAATTACTCCATCTTTTTGTGTTTGCCTTCAGTTTAAACCAGCATCTTCAGTTTCTTCCTACACATCGATCGTCGGCATGGACTCAGTGGGCCGAAGGGCCTGTTTCCATGCTGCTTCTTTAAATCAAAAACAAAACGCATTTGTTCCTCTAATACCAAAGCTTGATTTATGCACTCGTATGTTTGGAATAACATGCTCAAATTTACTGCTGACAGCATAGACATGTGTTTATATGTTTGATTTACATGTTTTGAATTATGCACCACTTTTCAAGCCATAACCTGCTGGTGAATTGCGAGCTGATTGATGACGGTCTTGCCCTAAGGCAGCAATGATGAACGTGTACCAGTTACAACAACCATCTTCCTTTGTGTTCACAATGACTACAGCCAGTGAACTTTTATGTCCTCATTCCCATTGGCTTCTTTAGTTTAGTTTAGTTTAGGTTAGTTTAGTTTGGTTTAGTTTAGTTTAGTTTAGTTTAGTTTAGTTTAGTTTAGGTTAGTTTAGTTTGGTTTAGTTTAGGTCAGTTTAGGTTAGTTTAGAGATACAGCATGGTTTGGGAACAGCACCATTTAGGACTGCAATAAATTGCAGAGAATTGTGCACGCAGCCCAGGCCATCACACAAACCAACCTCCCTTCCATTGATTCCGTTTACACCTCATGCTGTCTCAGCAAGGCCACCAACAGAAGAGAATTAACCTACAAACCTGCACGTCTTTGGAATATGGGAGAAATGTGAGAGGCCTTATTTTCCAAAGCCCTTTGATAAGGTGCTAAAGGGGCTGCTGAAGAGGATGGGGTGGCATGGTAGAGTTGCTGGGGATAGAGCCACGGTACGCCTCGAACAAGGGTTGTTCGATGTACGCTACAAAGAGGCAGGCATAGCTTGGGCCCATGCGCGTGCCCATAGCTACGCCTTGGATTTGGAGGAAATGGGAGTAGTGAAATGAAAAGTTGTTGAGGGTATGGACCAGCACCGCTGGGCGGAGGAAAATATCAGTAGACGGGGATTGGTTGGTTCTGTGGTCGAGGAAGAAATGGCTTTAAGACCCTCCTGATGGGGGATGGAGGTATAGAGTGACTGGACATCCATGGTGAAGATGAGGGAATGGGGGCCTGGAAAACGGAAGTCATGTAGTTGACAGAGAGTGTGTGAAGTGCCTTGAACATAGGTAGGGAGGGATTTAGCCAGGGGGGATAGGATGGATTTGTGGAATGTGGAATATGGTATGTGGAAATAATTTTGGTGGGACACTAACAGGCAGAAACAATGGGTCTGCCAGGACAGAGAGGTTTGCGGATTTTGGGGAGAAGGTAAAATCGGGGCTGTGGAACGATGAGGTTGGTGGCTTGGGACGGCAGGGTGCCGGAAGTGATGAAGCCAGTGATAGTGTTAGAGATAATGGCCTGCTGCTCGTTTGTGGGGTCATGGTCCAAGGATCATCTGTGGGGTCATGGCCCAAGAATCATCTGTGGGGTCATGGCCCAAGGATCATCTGTGGGGTCATGGCCCAAGGATCATCTGTGGAGTCATGGCCCAAGGATAAAAGACTGTATGGAGTTTGTATGTTCTCCTTTTGACTGCATGGGTTTTTTCCGGGTGATCCTGTTTTTTCCCACAATCCAAAGAGGTTTGAAGGTTAATTGGCTTTGGTAAAATTGTAAATTGCCCCTAGTGAGTAGGATAGTGCCAGTGTACAGGGTGATTGCTGGTCAGCGCGGACCCGGAGGGCTGAAGGGCATGTTTATAAAGTCTAAAGTTGAGTATTTGAGGGAGATTACTAGATTGGGTAGAAGGCTAGCCAAATAGGAGAAGGGAAAGAGTGGGAATAAAGGGGGCTTTTTCTAGTTGGCTGCCAGTGACTAATGGAGTTCCTCAAGAGTTGGTGCTGGGGCTGCTACTCTTCACATTGTATATTAATGATTTGGATGAGGGAATTGAAGGCTTCGTGGCCAAGTTTGTGGATGATATGAAGATAGGTGGAGGGTCAAATAGTGTTTAAAAGCAGGGGACTCTGCAGAAGAACTTGGACAGGTTGGGAGAGTGGGCAAAAAAGTGGCAGATGGAATACACTGTAGCAAAGTGTGGAGTCAAGCATTTTGGTAGCAGGAGTAAAGGAGTGCACTATTTTCTCAATGGGGAGAGAATTCAGAAATTGGAGATGCAGAGGGTCTTGGTGCTGGATTCCAAAAGATTAATTTGCAAGTTGAATCGATAGTAAGGAAGGCAAATGCAATTTTAGCATTTATTTTGAAAGGACTAGAATATAAATACAGGGATGTACTGTTGAGTACATAAGGTTTGTGTTTATAAGGCACTGGTCAGACTGCATTTGGAGTATTTTGAACACCTTTGGGCCCCATATCTGAGGAAGGATGTGCTGACTTTGGAGAGGGTCCAGAGGACGTTTATGAGAATGATCCCGGGGATGACTGGGTTAACATATGATTATTGTTTGATGGCACTGGGAGTTTAGAAGGATGAGGGGGTATCTCATTGACACTCTACCGAATAGTGAAAGGCCTGGATAGAGTGGATAAGGAGAGGATTTTTCTACTAATGGAAGAGTCTAGAACTAGAGGGTATAGCTTCAGAATAAAAGGATCTACCTTTAGAAAGAGTGGTGAATCTGTGGAATTCATTGACACAGATGGCTGTGGAGGCCAAGTTATTGGGTATTTTTAAGGCAGAGATTAACAGATACTTGACTGATCAGAGTGTCAAGGATTATGGGGAGAAGGCAAGAGAATAGGATTGAGAGGGAGAGATAGATCCACCATGAATGAATGAATGGCAGAGTGAACTCGATGGGCCAAATGGCCTACTTCTGCTCCTATGAACTTATGGACATTAAACGGGAGCAACTGGAGAAAACTCATGTGGACACAAGGAGAATGGACAAACTCCTTATGGACAGCACCCATTGTCAGTATCAAACCCAGGTTGAGAAGACAAATACGTTTTAAATTGCAGAGAGTCCGTTGCATTAATTTTGCTCTCTCTGCAACTTATACTTTATCTCACTTTCCCTGATCCCACAAAGGATTCTTGACCCAACCGTTCAAATTCTGTTTCTCTCCCAATTTATATTGCTGACCTGCTAAATATTCGCAGCAATTTCTTCTTTTGTTTCTGTTATGAACAGTACCTAGAATCCTAGGAAACTGATCCCACTCCACTAATGAAGCACATTGGTTGCACAAATGTAATCGGTCAGAAAATGAAAGGCAATTGAAAGGAATGAAGAGTGGAAATGATTTTTACTACATTTAGAAATTCAGTGTTATGACAAGACCATACATACCAAATACAGATCCTGACAGAATTATTTTACTGCTGGCACGCAGATAAATTTGATGAAATTGCACTACTCTGTTCAAATTTTCCCAGCCCTTGTTGGAAATACAGGATAAGGTGTTATTAGACTGTTGAATATTCGCAAACTATGTTTCAAAGCCATGCAATTCTAATGTCTAAAATAGGTTATCAGTAAAGTGTCCTGGTCGGAAGCTTGAATTTACAAAATGGACCCTTCTTACTTCAAAACAACTGATTCCGCATTCATGTGTTACAAACATATGTCAAGGTACAGAAGGTCTCAGATCAAATATTGCCAAATAGAATTACACAGATAATTACAACAGCCAGCACAGATATGAGGGTCAAAAGGCCAGTTTCATTGCTAGAAGACTACAACACTACGACACTCTACAGACTAGATTACAGTTGACATCACTAGACGTATGGGCATATTCTAAAGATTTCTTTCGATGTACAGGTTCCTTTGCAACATTTATCTCTGAGTACAACTCTTCTTCCTGTCAACATTATTTGGCGGAAACTATTTGGAAAAGTAGGGCGCTTTTTGTTCTCTCCCTCAGCCTGATGAGCATCATCCAGTCTCCGCCTGTCGTAATACGGTTTCCGCCCGTAATATGACTCAAGCACTTTCATCACTTCTTCATCGGTCATATCCTCGACCTTCTTACTCTCCAATTTCTTGACATGGTCCATTTTCTCTCTTCCCCAATCGTGATGTCGAGGTGAAATAAAGCTCTCTCTCCGCCTGGAATAATATGGTTGCCGTCCATAATACGACTCAAGCACTTTCATCACTTCGTCATCGGTCATATCCTCGACCTTCTTACTGTCCAATTTCTTAACATGGTCCATAGTGTCCCTTCCCCGATCATGATGTTGAGGTGAAATAAAGCTCTCTCTCCGCCTGGAGTAATACGGTTGCCGTCCATAATACGACTCAAGCAACCTCATCACTTCGTCTTCGGTCATATCCTCAACTTTCATACTCTCCAATTTCTTGATATGGTCCATTGTCTCCCTTCCCCGATCGTGATGTTGAGGTGAAATAAAGCTCTCTCTCCGCCTGGCGTAATACGGTTTCCGTCCATAATACGACTCAAGCTCGTGAATCACTTCTTCCTCGGTCATATCCTCAACCTTCTTACTCTCCAATTTCCTGAAGTGGTTGATTGGATATCTGTCCTGATTGGGATCTAGAGTTGAAATAAAGCTTCATCTGTAAACACGGATCACTGAGACTGTTTTTACATTCTTTGCCTCAGTCCCAGCTAGGCACTACTTCTCTTTGCCCAAGAATGTGACCTTTCATCTCACCCCGTGACTGCTCAGACCCATACTTCAAATGTAACATAATGGGAAGAAAAAGTCACTGATAGTTAGCTATTCTAATTTGTTCACTCGCATTTGATCAAATTTATAAATGTTAACAAAAATAGGAACTCTTGGCCCGTTTACACAGTTTATGGCAATATGGAGGATTAAATACACACAAAATACTTGAGTAACTCAGCAGGACAGGCAGCATTTCTGGATAGATGGAATGGGTGACGTTTCGGGTCGAGACCCTTCTCCAGACTCTTGACGTTTAGGATTGAATAAAGGTGTCAACCCGCAAAGTCACAAATTTCTTCTATCCAGAGATGCTGCCTGTCCCGCTGAGTTACTCCAGCATTTTGTGTCTACCTTCGGTGTAAACCAGCATCTGCAGTTCCTTCCTACACATGGAGGTTAAAATGCCAGGCAATGGTCAGAATGTTAAACGTCATGATTCAAGAGTGCAACATTCATTTAGGTCAGTTACCTTTTGCCCGACTTTACACCTGCCGATGTTAACTTCTATATTTTTGCCCATAACCCAGCAGATTCGCTCAAGCGTTGTTGAATTTATACTTATTTTCCCTGCAGAATAGGCTTTATGTTTCTGGGCTTCCAGCAGAGCTCTGAGTCGACAAGATGCAAATCTGCCATTGAGGATCTGAGTCACAATCTCTTCCCTTGCTATTGCTTTATACAAATGGTGTGTGCACATTGTAGAAAGCCATGCCTTTGTATAAAGCACGGCATGGATGAGTTGGGCTGAATAACTCTGGGCTGTATTACTCGATAACTCTGTTCTTGCAATGTTCACATCCCATTACTTCTACATTGGATCAGCAAAGTAACCCGAGTAATGGGTGCAAATCCAATGATGAGACAAGGATACTGTCCACCACACACAATGACTCTGCAGCAGTGCAGCTTAGTTTTTAGTTTTAGCTTTTAATTTTTAGAGATACAGCATGGAAACAGGCCCTTCAGCCCACTGAATCCGCACCGACCAGTGATCCATGCACATCAACACTATCCTACACACACTAGGGACAACTTACACTTATACCAAGCCAATTAACCTACAAACCTGTACATCTTTGGAGTGTGGGAGGAAACCGAAGATCTCTGCGAAAATCCACGCTGTCACAGGAAGAACATACAAACTTTGTAGTGGCCGCACCCGTAGTCGGGATCGAACCTGGGTCTCTGGCGCTGTAAGCGCTGTAAGGCAGCCACTCCACCTGCATCGCCGTGCCACCCCAAGCTCCAGTGACCCTGGTTCAATTCAGACCTCCAGTGTTATAGAAACGGAATTTGCACCTTCACCCTGTTTCTTCACACATCCCAAAACAATGCCGTTTGTTTGGTTGGTTACCCCGGGAGACAGTAATGACAAGAGAGTCATTGGGATTGGTGTGATTTATGAGGGAATAGAGGGAATAAGTAAATAAGAGAGGAAACGGGGTTAATAAGCTTTATCTTAGAGAGGGCATCGACTCCACACGCTAACCAAGCTGCTTCCCTGTCAGGAGGAAATAAAAATAAATGTGTTGGATTATTGCTCAATGGGAAGGTTGCTCAGACCACTGGTCCCCTCACTTGAGATCCAGTGGTTGGATCTGCTTGAGTGATGAATGGTTCATCAGCATGCATATCACAGGAAAACAAGTCACTAACAAATAAAACAGTGCAAACAGGATTGCGAAAGATTAGTTTTTCTGCAATCATTAGTACTTTAGCCCGTATATGCTCATCCACTCAGGACAGCCATTGTTGACATAATACCATTGTTGAATTCTCCACCATATATGTCCTGCACTGACCAATGACCAAAATCCTACCTGGATCAGGAATATAAGAGCCCAAAGTGAGGTGAGAAGCTGGTTCACTCTGAATTATGATTCTCCAAACCTTTTGTTGTTTGCTGCACCCATCCCATCATCACTTCCACTTACCCACGACCATTTGTCGATGGACACCATGATTGAATGGCGGAGTAGACTTGATGGGCCGAATGGCCTAATCTTGCTCCTAGAACTTAAGAACTTATGAACTTGGGACTTATGGGGAATGACTCCTGAACTTTCTGGCAATTCCCAAATCTCACCCAGGAATAAATTAGTCAACCAGCCCTATTTTATCCAATTAGTCAATTGGACCAATGCTCCAGGCATCGCCACTGTCCCGGACAGCACAGCCAGTTGTTCCATAGCCTTCGTGTTAAGGAATTAACAATCTGCTGGAGTAACTCAGTGAGTCGAGCAGCATCTGTGGTGGGGATGGTCGACGTTTCAACATGAGAAGTCCTGGTGCAGAGTTTGCAATTCCCCTCACAACTGCTGCATGACCCATTGAATTTCTCCAGCATTGTGTTGCTCCAGATTCCAGCATCCACAGTCCCTTGTGTATACAGCCTTTATGTTAAGGTGCATTTCTTCATATTTCCCCAACACTTCCCATGATTGCCTGGAAATTTACATCCCCATCGTGTTGACGTGGATGCTGAAAATAAAAATCAGTCGACAAAGTTATTTGTCCTATTCCTTCTTCTGACTGGTGTGATCAACCGAGATGCTGAAGAAGAATCCTTACCCGAATCGTCACCTGTCCATGTTCTCCAGCACTTTCTGCCTTGTTATGATCAGCCTTGTACTTTACTTGTACTGCCTTTAGATGGCCCCATAGAGCAAGGGTTCCCAACCTGGGGTAAGTTTACTCCCAGGGGGTAAATTTCACCTATCCAGGGGATAAATTTGTTGATTCTGGATTTGTACATATTTTTTCTCATTGGCTGACTGTGTTTGGTTCTGGTATACCAGTATCTGTTCATCATTAGTTGTTCATTAATGTGAAATAACATCGTTATGTGCTATAATAATTGCTAGGGATAAATGGGACGAAAAAGTTTGGGAACCCTGCCATAAAGCCTTGTCATGTTCATTCCCCCCATGGATGGTTCATTGTCACGTGGCCTCATTTCCTTCCAGACATTGTTGTCCAAACAGGATCACTTGGGCACAGAGCTACATTATAAATTCAACTCTACAACCAGTAGAACTGCAAATGCTGGCTAATACATAAAAGGACACAAAGTGCTGTAGTAAATCAACAGGTCAGGCAGCATCTCTGGAGAACATGGATAGGTAACATTTTGGGTCACAACCCTTCTTCAGACTTACCAGTTCAGACCAACCAGTATTCTGCAGGAGTACAGCCCTCTGCTTGAAGCGTGAAATTATTTAAATATTTCCGAGTAGTCTTGCAGACCAACTCACCACTATTCACAGGGATTCTTGCAGACCGACTCACAAAGAATTCCACACAGTCATAAAAAGGAAAGAAAACTTTATGATCTTAAACAAAAATGATCAGAGAGATTACATGGATGGATAATTGAAATCGGTAAAGGGCTTGTCCCACTTGGGCGTCATTTGCGTGTCAGTGGGTACCGAGCGTGACTGCGTGTCACAGCCCACATCACCATGCACCATGCGCACGTAATGCGCACCATACGCACATCACGTGAACATCACGACGCGCATGTCATGCGTCGTGACGCGTAAATGATGTTGCGTAAATGACGCGCAAATGACGCCCAAGTGGGACAGGCCCTTTAGTCATGACCGGAAGGTGACTCACATAACGGGTTCATTTCAATTTTAGGATTGCTAAAAATAGGCAATTTCAAATTAGAAAATTAACAGATACAACCGGAAAGAAGCATAATATTAATTTGACATTAAGTCCTATAATTAAACATGGCATTATTTTCAAAAGAAGCAGTACCCTACTTGGCTAACAGCCTATGACGAAACATTGACTTAGAGGCTACAATCTTTGCTTATCTACATTGAATTATAAATATGATTAAAAACAATTTCAGGTGAAACTTAAAGCAATTTAATACGTTGGCATGCCTTGCTTGCAAAACGTTTTCGCTGTATGTTCAACATGCATGTTGAAAATTATCACCCTAACACATGAAGCTATTTCTCAACTTAATCTGACATTGGCTGATCCTTTGGGGGAAAGAACGGCTAAGGTTCTGTAAAACTCAGATTGGAAACAACGGTTATACAGAAAGTTATTGACATATAATTTTAAACTAAATAATATTGGTAAGAGATTTAAACAAAAATCCAATAGCAGGGAATAGCATATACTGAGCAAATTAGTAGAACTTTTAAATCCTTGAATCTTGGAAGCGAGTGAACTGGGAAGGAAATTCTTTCCTTCATTCCCAGTCTTGGAGCATTTATTGCACAGATCCAGACATGATGATCTCAATGGCCAATTGATGTTTGCTGTACAACAATGGTCAGCATTATACATTCTGGAGCAGAGTTTCTTTAAACAGCTCCCATTCCCCCATGTAATCCAGTGGTAGACCTCCCATGAGGTCTATGAACCTTAAGCCAGCCATCATATTGCACCAATTCCCAGCCTTGAAGAGCTCCAAAACTTCTGATCGGAGGTTACTGGTTGATTAGCTTTTTAGATGTGATTTGTAATTTACTTAAGCTGCCTGAAACTGAACAAGTAAGCTTGCATCTGTACTTTTAGTAATTTACTAGACTAAGTGGGACCCGTTGGGACCCATGTTCACGCTGGAGGGCTGATCCCCCAATGCAATATTCCATCTCTCCAACTGTTCCAATATTGGTGGCCAGTGGGGGGGGGAGGCTTTCTGGAGCGCTAGTATGGGTGTTGTGGGCTGAAGGGACTGGTTTCCAGAGGGCTAGTATGGACATTGTGGGCCAAATGGATTCTTGGGTTGGCAGCTCAGTCACTCAAGCCTGATGTGCTGGCAGCTCACTCATGGCTGGTGGACTGGCAGTTGACTCACGGCTATTCCTTGAAATTTCATTTCATGCAGGGTGCAAGGCCACCAAATTCAAGCACAGTTTCTTACCACTTCAAATAGGGTGCAAGGCCACCAAATTCAAATTCAGTTTCATACCACTTCAAGCAGGATGCAAGGCCACCAAATTCAAGTGTAGTTTCATACCACTTCAATCAGGGTGCAAGGCCACCAAATTCAAGTGCAGATTCATACCACTTCAAGCAGGGTGCAAGGCCACCAAATTCAAGTGCAGTTTCATGCCATTTCAAGCAGGGTGCAAGGCCACCAAATTCAAGTGTAGTTTCATACCACTTCAATCAGGGTGCAAAGCCACCAAATTCAAGTGCAGTTTTCTGCCACTTCAAACAGGGTGCAAGGTAGGCAAATGCAAGAGCAGTTTCATGCCACCAAGCAGGGTGCAAGGCCACCCAATTCAAGTTCAGTTTCATGCCACTTCAAGCAGGGTGCAAGGCCACCAAAGTCAAGTGCAGTTTCATGCCACTTCCAGCAGAGTGCAAGGCCACCAAATTCAAGTGCAGTTTCAACCCATTTCAAGCAGGGTGCAAGGCCACCAAATTCAAGTGCAGTTTCATACCACTTCAAGCAGGGTGCAAGACAACTGAATTCACGTCCAGTTTCATACCACTTCAAGCAGGGTGCAAAGCCACCAAATTCAAGTGTAGTTTCCGACCACTTCAAGCAGGGAGCAAGGCCACCAAATACAAGTGCAGTTTCATATCACTTCAAGCAGGGTGAAAAGCCACCAAATTGAAGTGCAGTTTCATACCATTTCAAGCAGGGTGAAACCACCATAAAACCACCATAAAACCACACAAAACACCACATAAACACCACACTCACTGTTCAGTAGACATTCAGTGTGTTCAGTTGATTCCCCTCTCAGACAGAGTTGTGACCTCTCCCTCTACCATCGTGCAGAGACTGAGTCACACCCACACTTCCGGGATGTATAATCCCTCCCTCCTCCCACCGGAAGGGGTGTGGCCTTCATGGCGTGATTGACAGGAGAGAGATTTTCTACATTTTTTAAACACTAATAACACATTTATTTTTCATCGCTGGGAAGAATACTCAGCACCTGATGAGCGGAGGGGGACTGAGTAAGATGGCCAAAAACTACAGCCATAAGTGGTAGCGTTTTATCTAAAATCAAAATACAGTGCAAACTGGAAGTAGTCAAGTTTAGAGTTTTAATCATGTGCTTTGTTTCAAACCAACCACAACCACCACCCATTTACTGTGCTTTGTTTCAAACCAACTACCACCACCAACCATTTGCTGTGCTTTGTTTTAAACCAACCACCACCACCAACAATTTGCTGTGTTTTGTTTCAAATCAACCACCACCACTAACCATTTGCTGTGCTTTGTTTTAAACCAACCACCACCACCTCCATCAACCATTTGCTGTGCTTTGTTTCAAACCAACCACCACCACCACCACCAACCATTTGCTGTGCTTTGTTTCAAAACCAACCACCACCATCACCACCAACTATTTGCTGCACTTTGTTTCAAACCATCCATCACCACCAACCACCATTTGCTGTGCTTTGTTTCAAACCAAACAACACCACCAACCACCATTTTCTGTACTTTGTTTCAAACCAACCACCACCACCAACCACCATTTGCTGTGCTTTGTTTCAAACCATCCATCACCACCAAACATGTGCTGTGCTATTTTTCAAACCAGACACCACCACCAACCATTTGCTGTGCTTTGTTTTCAAACCAGCCACCACCACCACAACTCAAACCATTTGCTGTGCTTTATTTCAAATGAATCAATATCACCACCACCGACCATTTGCTGTGCGTTGTTTCAAACCAACCACCACCACCAACCACCACCACCACCACCACCACCAACCATTTGTTGTGCTTTGTCTCAAACCAAACACCACCACCACAACCATTTGCTGTGCTTTGTTTCAAACCTACCACCACAAACCATTTGCTATCCTTTGTTTCAAACCAGCCACCACAACCACCGCCACCACCAACAACAACCATTTGCCGTGCTTTGTTACAAACCAACCACCACTGCCAAACGACCATTTGCTGTGCTTTGATTCAACCCAACTACCACCACCAACCATTTGTTGTGCATGGTTTCAAATCAACCACCACCACCAACCGCCATTTGCTGTGCTTTATGTCAAACCAACCACCACCAACATTTTGCTGTGCTTAGTTTCAAAATCAACCACCACCAACCATTTGCTGTGCATTGTTTCAAACCAACCACCACCAACCATTTGCTGTGCTTTGTTTCAAACCAACTACCACCAACAACCATTTGCTCTGCTTTGTTTCAAACCAACCACCGCCAACCATTTGCTGTGATTTGTTTCAAACCAACCACCTCCGCCAACCACCATTTGCAGTGCTTTGTTTCAAACCAACCACCACCAACAACAACCATTTGCTGTGCTTTGTTTCAAACCAACCACCACCACCAACCACCATTTGCTGTGCTTTGTTTCAAACCAACCACCACCACCAACGATTTGCTGTGCTTTGTTTCAAATCAACCACCGCCACCAAGCATTTGCTGTGCTTTGTTTCAAACTAACCACCACCGCCACCACGACCACCACCAACCATTTGCTGTGCTTTGTTGCAAACCAACCACCACCACCAAACATTTGCTGTGCTTTTTTTCAAACCAAACACCACCAACAAACATTTGCTGTGCTTTGTTTCAAACCAACCACCACCACCAAACATTTGCTGTGCTTTTTTTCAAACCAAACACCACCAACAAACATTTGCTGTGCTTTGTTTCAAATACCACCACCAACAACAATTTGCTGTGTTTTGTTTCAAACCAACAACCACTAACAACCATTTGATGTGCTTTGTTTCAAATCAACTACCACCACCAACCATTTGCTGTGCTTTGTTTCAAACCAACCACCACCAACAACAATTTGCTATGCTTTGTTTCAATCCAACCTCCGCCACCAAGAATTTGCTGTGTTTTGTTTCAAACCAACCACCACCAACAACCATTTGCTGTGCTTTGTTTCAAACCAACCACCAGCACCAACCACCATTTGCTGTGCTTTGCTTCAAACCTACATACTGTCACCAACCACCATTTGCTGTGCTTTGTTTCAAACCAACAAGCACCACCAACTACCATTTGCTGTGCTTTGTTTCAAACCAACCAGCACCACCAACCACCATTTGCTGTGATTTGTTTCAAACCAACCAGCACCACCAACCACTATTTGCTGTGCTTTGCTTCAAACAAACCACACCACCAACCAACTTTTGCTGTGCTTTTTTTTAAACCAACCACCAGCACCAACCACCATTGGCTGTGCTTTGTTTCAAACCTAAATGTCACCACCAACCACCATTTGTTGTGCTTAGTTTCAAACCAACCACCAGCAACAACCTCCATTTGCTGTGCTTTGTTTCAAATCTACAACCACCACCAACCACCATTTTATCTGCTTTCTTTCAAACCAACCACCACCACCACCAACCACCATCTGCTGTGCATTGTTTCAAACCAACCAGCACCACCAACCACCATTTGCTCTGCTTTGTTTCAAACCAACCACCACCACCAACCACGATTCCCTGTGCTTTGTTTCAAACCATCCATCACCAACAACCACCATTTGCTGTGCTTTGTTTCAAACCAACCACCACCACCAACCACAATTTGCTGTGCTTTGTTTCAAATCAACCACCGTCACCAACCATTTGCTGTGCTTTGTTTCAAACCAACCGCCACCACCAAACATTTGCTGTGCTTTTTTTCAAACCAAACACCACCAACAAACATTTGTGTGCTTTGTTTCAAACCAACCACCACCACCAAACATTTGCTGTGCTTTGTTTCAAATACCACCACCAACAACAATTTGCTGTGTTTTGTTTCAAACCAACAACCACTAACAACCATTTGATGTGCTTTGTTTCAAATCAACTACCACCACCAACCATTTGCTGTGCTTTGTTTCAAACCAACCACCACCAACAACAATTTGCTATGCTTTGTTTCAATCCAACCTCCGCCACCAAGAATTTGCTGTGTTTTGTTTCAAACCAACCACCACCAACAACCATTTGCTGTGCTTTGTTTCAAACCAACCACCAGCACCAACCACCATTTGCTGTGCTTTGTTTCAAACCTACAAACTGCCACCAACCACCATTTGCAGTGCTTTGTTTCAAACCAACAAGCACCACCAACTACCATTTGCTGTGCTTTGTTTCAAACCAACCAGCACCACCAACCACCATTTGCTGTGATTTGTTTCAAACCAACCAGCACCACCAACCACCATTTGCTGTGTTTTGTTTCAAACCCACCATCACCACCAACCACCATTTGCTGTGCTTTGTTTCAAACCATCCATCACCGCCAACCACCATTTGGTGTGCTTTGTTTCAAACCAACCAGCACCACCAAGCACAATTTGCTGTGCTTTTATTCAAACCAACCACCAGCACCAACCACCATTGGCTGGACTTTGTTTCAAACCTAAATATCACCACCAACCACCATTTGCTGTGCTTTGCTTCAAACCGACCACTAGCACTAAGCACCATTTGCTGCGCTTGGTTCCAAATCTACATACCACCACCAACCACAATTTGATCTGCTTTGTTTCAAACTTACCACCACCACCACCAACCACCATTTGCTGGGCCTTGTTTCAAACCAATCAGCACAACCAATCACCATTTGCTGTGATTTGTTTCAAACCAATCACCACCACCCACCACCACCAACCACAATTTCCTGTGCTTTGTTTCAAACCATCCATCACCACCAACCACCATTTGCTGTGCTTTGTTTCAAACCAACCACCACCACCAACCACAATTTCCTGTGCTTTGTTTCCAAACCAATCCATCACTACCAACCAACCATTTTGCTATGCTTTGTTTCAAACCAACTATACCACCCACCATTTGCTGTGCTTTGGTTCAAACCATCCACCACCACCAACCACCATTTGCTGTGCTTTGTTTAAACCAACCACCACCACCAACCATTTGCTGTGCTTTGTTTCAAATCAACCACCGTCACCAACCATTTGCTGTGCTTTGTTCAAAACCAACCGCCAAAGCAACCACCAAAACATTTGCTGCGCTTTTTTTCAAACCAAAACACCACCAACAAAACATTTGCTGTGCTTTGTTTCAAACCAACCACCACCACCAACCAAATACTGTACTTCGTTTCAAACCAACCACCACCACCAACCATTTGCTGTACTTTGTTTCAAATACCACCACCAACAACCATTTGCTGTGTTTTGTTTCAAACCAACAACCACTAACAACCATTTGATGTGCTTTGTTTCAATTCAACCACCACCACCAACCATTTGCTATGCTTTGTTTCAATCCAACCTCCGCCACCAAGAATTTGCTGTGTTTTGTTTCAAACCAACCACCACCAACAACCATTTGCTGTGTTTTGTTTCAAACCAACAAACACTGCCAACCACCATTTGCTGTGGTTTATTTCAAACCAACCACCAGCACCAACCACAATTTGTTGTGCTTTGTTTCAAACCTACGTATCGCCACCAACCACCATTTGCTGTGCTTTGTTTCAAACCAACCAGCACCACCAACCACCATTTGCTGTGCTTTGTTTCAAACCACCACCCACCACCAACCACCATTTGCTGTGCTTTGTTTCAAAACACTTCAACCACCAACCACCATTTGCTGTGCTTTGTTTCAAACCAAACCAGCACAAACCGAGCACCTTTTGCTGTGCTTTTTTTTCAAACCAACCAACCAGCACCAACCACCATTGGCTGGACTTTGTTTCAAACCTAAATGTCACCACCAACCACCATTTGCTGTGCTTTGCTTCAAACCAACCACCAGCACCAACCACCATTTGCTGTGCTCTGTTCCAAATCTACATACCACCACCAACCACCATTTGATCTGCTTTGTTTCAAACTTACCACCACCACCACCAACCACCATTTGCTGAGCTTTGTTTCAAACCAACCAGCACCACCAATCACCATTTGCTGTGCTTTGTTTCAAACCAACCACCACCACCAACCACAATTTCCTGTGCTTTGTTTCAAACCATCCATCACCACCAACCACCATTTGCTGTGCTTTGTTTCAAACCAAGCACCACCACCAACCAACATTTGCTACGCTTTGTTTCAAACCAACTATACCACCCACCATTTGCTGTGCTTTGTTTCAAACCATCCATCACCACCAACCACCATTTGCTGTGCTTTGTTTCAAACCAACCACCACCACCAACCACCATTTGCTGTGCTTTGTTTAAACCAACCACCAGCACCAACCATTTGTTGTGCTTTGTTTCAAATCAACCACCGTCACCAACCTTTTGCTGTGCTTTGTTTCAAACCAACCACCACCACCAACCATTTGCTGTACATTGTTTCAAATACCACCACCAACAACGATTTGCCGTGTTTTGTTTCAAACCAACAACCACTAACAGCCATTTGATGTGCTTTGTTTCAAATCAACCACCACCACCAACCATTTGCTGTGCTTTGTTTCAAACCAACCACAGCCACCAAAAATTTGCTATGCTTTGTTTCAATCCAACCTCCGCCACAAAGAATTTGCTGTGTTTTGTTTCAAACCAACCACCACCAACAACCTTTTGCTGTGTTTTGTTTCAAACCAACAAACACTGCCAACCACCATTTGCTGTGCTTTGTTTCAAACCTACGTACCGCCACCAACCATCATTTGCTGTGCTTTGTTTCAAACCAACCAGCACCACCAACCACCATTTGCTGTGCTTTGTTTCAAACCAACCACCACCACCAACCACCATTTGCTGTGCTTTGTTTCAAACCATCCATCACCACCAACCACCATCTGGTGTGCTTTGTTTCAAATCAATCAGCACCACCAAGCACCATTTGCTGTGCTTTTATTCAAACCAACCACCAGCACCAACCACCATTGGCTGGACTTTGTTTCAAACCTAAATGTCACCACCAACCACCATTTGCTGTGCTTTGCTTCAAACCAACCACCAGCACCAACCACCATTTGCTGTGCTTTGTTTCAAACCAACCACCACCACCAACCACCATTTGCTGGGCTTTGTTTCAAGCCATACCATCACCACCAACCACCATTGGCTGTGCTTTGTTTCAAACCAAGCACCACCACCAACCACCATTTGCTATGCTTTGTTTCAAACCAACCATACCACCCACCATTTGCTGTGCTTTGTTTCAAACCATCCATCACCACCAACCACCATTTGCTGTGCTTTGTTTTCAACCACTTCACCACCACCAACCACCCATTTGGCTGGTGCTTTGTTTAAAACCAACCACCACCACCAACCATTTGCTGTGCTTTGTTTCAAAATCAAACCACCGTCACCAAACCATTTGCTGTGCTGTGTTTGTTTTGTTTCGAACCAAACCGCCACCGACCAAACATTTGCTAAGCTTGTTTTCAAACCAAACACCACCAACAAACATTTTGCTGTGTGGTTTCAAACCAACCAGCACAAACCAATCACCATTTGCTGTGCTTTGTTTTACCACCACACCAACAAAACCAACCCACCACCACCCACCACCCACCAACCACACAATTTCCTGTGCTTTGTTTCAAACCATCCATCACCACCAACCACCATTTGCTGTGCTTTGTTTCAAACCAACCACCACCACCAACCACAATTTCCTGTGCTTTGTTTCAAACCATCCATCACCACCAACCACCATTTGCTATGCTTTGTTTCAAACCAACTATACCACCCACCATTTGCTGTGCTTTGTTTCAAACCATCCACCACAACCAACCACCATTCGCTGTGCTTTGTTTAAACCAACCACCACCACCAACCATTTGCTGTGCTTTGTTTCAAATCAACCACCGTCACCAACCATTTGCTGTGCTTTGTTTCAAACCAACCGCCACCACCAAACATTTGCTGCGCTTTTTTTCAAACCAAACACCACCAACAAACATTTGCTGTGCTTTGTTTCAAACCAACCACCACCACCAACCAAATACTGTACTTCGTTTCAAACCAACCACCACCACCAACCATTTGCTGTACTTTGTTTCAAATACCACCACCAACAACCATTTGCTGTGTTTTGTTTCAAACCAACAACCACTAACAACCATTTGATGTGCTTTGTTTCAATTCAACCACCACCACCAACCATTTGCTATGCTTTGTTTCAATCCAACCTCCGCCACCAAGAATTTGCTGTGTTTTGTTTCAAACCAACCACCACCAACAACCATTTGCTGTGTTTTGTTTCAAACCAACAAACACTGCCAACCACCATTTGCTGTGGTTTATTTCAAACCAACCACCAGCACCAACCACAATTTGTTGTGCTTTGTTTCAAACCTACGTATCGCCACCAACCACCATTTGCTGTGCTTTGTTTCAAACCAACCAGCACCACCAACCACCATTTGCTGTGCTTTGTTTCAAACCACCACCACCACCAACCACCATTTGCTGTGCTTTGTTTCAAACCATCCATCACCACCAACCACCATTTGCTGTGCTTTGTTTCAAACCAACCAGCACAACCGAGCACCATTTGCTGTGCTTTTTTTCAAACCAACCACCAGCACCAACCACCATTGGCTGGACTTTGTTTCAAACCTAAATGTCACCACCAACCACCATTTGCTGTGCTTTGCTTCAAACCAACCACCAGCACCAACCACCATTTGCTGTGCTCTGTTCCAAATCTACATACCACCACCAACCACCATTTGATCTGCTTTGTTTCAAACTTACCACCACCACCACCAACCACCATTTGCTGGGCTTTGTTTCAAACCAACCAGCACCACCAATCACCATTTGCTGTGCTTTGTTTCAAACCAACCACCACCAAACCAACCACAATTTCCTGTGCTTTGTTTCAAACCATCCATCACCACCAACCACCATTTGCTGTGCTTTGTTTCAAACCAAGCACCACCACCAACCAACATTTGCTACGCTTTGTTTCAAACCAACTATACCACCCACCATTTGCTGTGCTTTGTTTCTAAAACCCCATCACCACCAACCACCATTTGCTGTTCTTTGTTTCAAACCAACCACCACCACCAACCACCATTGCTGTGGCATTTTGTTTAAACCAACCACCAGCAGCACCACCATTTGTTGTGCTTTGTTTCAAATCAACCACCGTCACCAACCTTTTGCTGTGCTTTGTTTCAAACCAACCACCAACACCAACCATTTGCTGTACTTTGTTTCAAAATACCACCACCTCCATCCAACGACCTTTGCCCGTGTTTTTTGTTTCAAAACCGAAACAACCACTAACAGCCATTTGATGTGCTTTGTTTCAAATCAAGCCACCACCCACCAACCAACCATTTGCTGTGCTTAGTTTTCAAAAAACCAACCATTCAGCCACCAAAAATTTTCTATTCTTTTGTTTCAATCCAACCTCCGCCACCAAGAATTTGCTGTGTTTTGTTTCAAACCAACCAGCCACCACCATCCTTTTGCTGTGTTTTGTTCAAACCAACAAACAATGCAACCACCATATTGCAGTGCTTTGTTTCAAACCTACGTAACCCCGCCTCCAACCACCATTTGCTGTGCTTTGTTTCAAACCAACCAGCACCACCACCACGCATTATTGCTCTGCTTTTGTTTTCAAACCAACCACCACCACCAACCACCATTTGCAGTGCTTTGTTTCCAAACCCCCCAACCATCCAGCACCTCCATACCACCAACTGTGTGCTTCGTTTCAAATCCAACCAGCACCACCAAGCACCATTTGCTTGCATTTATTTCAAACCAACACCAGCACCTACCACCATTGGCTAGACTTTGTTTCAAACCTAAATGAACCACCAACCACCATTTTGCTGTGCTTTGCTTCCAACCAACCAACCAGCACCAACCACCATTGCTGTGCTTTGTTTCAAACCAACCACACCACCACCACCATTTGGCTGGCTTTGTTTCACCAACCAGCACCACCAATATCAACCATTTGCTGTGCTTTGTTTCAAACCAAAACCAACCACCACCAACAACCCACAATTTGCTGTGCGTTACATTCAAGCCATCCATCACCACCACCACCATTTGCCTGTGCTTTGGTTATCAAACCAAGCACCACCACCAACCACCATTTGCTAAGCTTGTTTTCAAACCAAAAAACTCAAGCCACCATTTGCTGTGCTTTGTTTCAAACCATCCATCACCCCCAACCACCATTTGCTGTCTATTGTTTCAAAACCAACCACCACCACCAACCACCATATTTGGGCTGTGCTTTGTTAAACCAACCACCACCACGACCAACCATTTGCTTCTTTTGTTTCAAATCTAAACGCACCGTCACCAACCATTTGCTGTGCTTTGTTTCGAACCAACCGCCACCACCAAACATTTGCTGCACTTGTTTTCAAACCAAACACCAACAACAAACATTTGCTGTGCTTTGTTTCAAACCAACCACCACCACCAACCAAATACTGTACTTCGTTTCAAACCAACAACCACTAACAGCCATTTGATGTGCTTTGTTTCAAATCAACCACCACCACCAACTATTTGCTGTGCTTTGTTTCAAACCAACCACACCCACCAAATATTTGCTATGCTTTGTTTCAATCCAACCTCTGCCACCAAGAATTTGCTGTGTTTCGTTTCAAACCAACCACCACCAACAACCATTTGCTGTGTTTTGTTTCAAACCAACAAACACTGCCACCACCATTTGCTGTGTTTTATTTCAAACCAACCACCAGCACCAACCACAATTTGTTGTGCTTTGTTTCAAACCTACGCACCGCCACCAACCACCATTTGCTGTGCTTTGTTTCAAACCAACCACCACGTGCTGTGCTATGTTTCAAACCATCCATCACCACCAACCACCATTTGGTGTGCTTTGTTTCAAACCTACCAGCACCACCAAGCACCATTTGCTGTGCTTTGTTTCAAACCAAACACAAGCACCAACCACCAGCACCAACCACCATTGGCTATGCTTTGTTTCAAACCTACATACCACCACCAATCACCATTTACTGTGCTTTGTTTCAAACCAACCACCACCACCACCAACCACAATTTGCTGTGCTTTGTTTCAAACCATGCACCACCACCAACCACCATTTGATGTGCTTTGTTTCAAACCAAGCAACAGCACCATCCACCATTTGCTGTGCTATGTTTTAACCCATCCACCACCACCAACCATTTGCTGTGCTTTGTTTTTAACTAATCACCATCAACAACCATTTGCTGTGCTTTGTTTCAAACAAACCACCACCAACCATTTGCTGTGCTTTGTTTTAAACCAACCAGCACCACCAACCACCATTTTCTGTGCTTTGTTTCAATCTAACCACCACCACCAACCACCATTCGATGTGCTTTGTTTCAAACCATCCATCACCACCAACCACCATTTGCTGTGCTTTGTTTGAAAGCAACCACCTCCACCAACAATTTGCTGTGCGTTGTTTCAAACCAACCTCCGCCACCAAGAATTTGCTGTGTTTTGTTTAAAACCATCCACCACCAACAACCATATGCTGTGTTTTGTTTCAAAACAACCACCAACACCAACCACCATTTGCTGTGCTTTATTTCAAACCAACCACACCACCAACCATTTGCTGTGCTTTGTTTTAAACCAACCACCAGCACCAACAACCATTGACTGTGCTTTATTTCAAACCTACATGTCACCACCAACCACCATTTGCTGTGCTTTGTTTCAAAGCAACCACCGCCACCAAAAAATTGCTGTGCGTTGTTTCAAACCAACCTCCGCCACCAACCATTTGCTGTGGTTTGTTTCAAACCAACCAGCACCACCAAGCACCATTTGCTGTGCTTTGTTTCAAACCAACCACCAGCACCAACAACCATTGGCTGTGATTTGTTTCAAACCTACCACCACCAACCATTTGCTGTGCTTTGTTTTAAAACCAACCACCAGCAACCAACAACCAATTGACTGTGCATTGTTTCAAACCTACTGTCACCCACCAACCACCATTTGCTGTGCTTTGTTTCAAAGCAACCACCGCCACCAAAAAATTGCTGTGCGTTGTTTCAAACCAACCTCCGCCACCAACCATTTGCTGTGGTTTGTTTCAAACCAACTACCACCAACAACCACCATTTGCTGTGCTTTGTTTCAAACCAACCACCACCACCAACCACCATTTGCTGTGCTTTGTTTCAAACCAAACACCACCACCAACCATTTGCTGTACTTTGTCTGATATACCACCACCAACAACCATTTGCTGTGCTATGTTTCAAACCAACAACTGCCAACCACCTTTGGCTGTGCTTTGTTTCAAACCTACATACCACCGCCAACCACCATTGGCTGTGCTTTGTTTCAAACCTACATACCACCGCCAACCACCATTTGATGTGCTTTGTTTCAAACCAACCACCACCACCACCACCAACCACCATTTGCTGTGCTTTGTTTCAAACCAAGCACAACCACCAACCACCATTTGCTGTGCCTTGTTTCAAACCAATCACCACCACCAACCATTTGCTGTGCTATGTTTCAGCCCATCCGCCACCACCAACCATTTGCTGTGCTTTGTTTTTATCCAATCACCACCAACAACCATATGCTGTGCTTTTTTTTCAAACCAACCACCACCAAACATTTGCTGTGCTTTGTTTCAAACCAACCACCACCATCCATTTGCTGTGCTTTCTTTCTAACCAACCACCACCAACCATTTGCTGTGCTTTGTTTCAAACCAACCACACCACCAACCATTTGCTGTGTTTTGTTTCAAACCAACCAGCACCACCAAGCACCATTTGTGTGCTTTGTTTCAAATCAACCACCAGCACCAACCACCATTGGCTGTGCTTTGTTTCAAATCTACATGTCATCACCAACCACCATTTGCTGTGCTTTGTTTCAAACCAACCACCAGCACCAACCACCATTTGCTGTGCTTTGTTTCAAACCAACCACCACTACCAACCACCATTTGCTGTGCTTTGTTTCAAACCAACCAGCACCGCCAACCACCATTTTCTGTGCTTTGTTTCAAACCAACCACCACCACCAACCACATTTGATGTGCTTTGTTTCAAACCACCCATCACCACCAACCACCATTTGCTGTGCTTTGTTTCAAACCAACCACCACCACCAACCACCATTTGCTGTGCTTTGTTTCAAACCAAACACCACCACCAACCACTTGCTGTACTTTGTTTGATATACCACCACCAACAACCATTTGCTGTTTTTTGTGTCAAATCAACCACCACCAACAACCATTTGCTGTGCTATGTTTCAAACCAACCACTGCCACCAACCATTTGCTGTGCTTTGTTTCAAACCAACCAGCACCACCTAGCACCATTTGCTGTGCTTTGTTTCATACCAACCACCAGCACCAACCACCAGCACCAATCACCATTGGCTGTGCTTTGTTTCAAACCTACATACCACCGCCAACCACCATTTGATGTGCTTTGTTTCAAACCAACCACCACCACCACCACCAACCACCATTTGCTGTGCTTTGTTTCAAACCAAGCACAACCACCAACCACCATTTGCTGTGCCTTGTTTCAAACCAATCACCACCACCAACCATTTGCTGTGCTATGTTTCAGCCCATCCGCCACCACCAACCATTTGCTGTGCTTTTTTTTCAAACCAACCACCACCAAATATTTGCTGTGCTTTGTTTCAAACCAACCACCACCATCCATTTGCTGTGCTTTCTTTCTAACCAACCACCACCAACCATTTGCTGTGCTTTCTTTCAAACCAACCACACCACCAATCATTTGCTGTGTTTTGCTGTATTTCAAATCAACCACCAGCACCAACCACCATTGGCTGTGCTTTGTTTCAAACCAACCAGCACCGCCAACCACCATTTTCTGTGCTTTGTTTCAAACCAACCACCACCACCAACCACATTTGATGTGCTTTGTTTCAAACCACCCATCACCACCAACCACCATTTGCTGTGCTTTGTTTCAAACCAACCACCACCACAACCAGCATTTGCTGTGCTTTGTTTCAAACCAACCAGCACCACCAAGCACCATTTGCTGTGCTTTGTTTCAAACCAACCACCAGCACCAACCACCATTGGCTATGCTTTGTTTCAAACCTACATGTCACCACCAACCACCATTTGCTATGCTTATTTCAAACCAACCACCAGCACCAACCACCATTTCCTTTGCTTTGTTTCAAACCTACATACCACCACCAACCACCATTTGCCGTGCTTTGTTTCAAACCAACCACCACTGCCACTAACCACCATTTGCTGTGCTCTGTTTCAAACCGACCACCACCACCAACCACCATTTGCTGTGCTTTGCTTCAAACCAACCACCACCACCAACGGTTTGCTGTGCTATGTTTCAACCCATCCACCACCACCATCCATTTACTGTGCTTTGTTTTTAACCAATCACCACTAACAACCATTTGCTGTGCTTTGTTTCAAACCAACCACCACCAACCATTTGCTGTGCTTTGTTTCAAACCAACCACCACCACCAAGCACCATTTGCTGTGCTTTGCTTCAAACCAACCACACCACCAACCATTTGCTGTGCTTTGTTTCAAACTAACTAGCACCACCAAGCACCATTTGCTGTGCTTTAATTCAAACCAACCACCAACAGCAACCACCATTGGCTCTGCTTTGTTTCAATCCTACATGTCACCACCAAGCACCATTTGCTGTGCTTTGTTTCAAACCAACCACCACCACTAACCACCATTTGCTGTGCTTTGTTTCAAACCTACATACCACCACCAACCACCATTTGCTGTGCTTTGTTTCAAACCAACCACCACCACCAACCACCGCTTGCTGTGCTTTGATTCAAACCAAACACCACCACCAACCATTTGCTGTATTTTGTTTCAAATACCTCCACCAACAACCATTTGCTGTGTTTTGTTTCAAACCAACCTCCACTAACAACCATTTGCTGTGCTTTGTTTCAAACCAACCTCCGCTACCAACAATTTGCTGTGTTTTGTTTCAAACCAACCACCACCAACAACCATTTGCTGTGTTTTGTTTCAAACCAACCACCACCACCAACCACCATTTGTTGTGCTTTCTTTCAAACCAACCTCCACCACCAACCACCATTTGCTGTGCTTTGTTTCAAACCAACCACCACCACCACCAACCACCATTTTCTGTGCTTTGTTTCAACCAATCCATCACCACCAACCACCATTTGCTGTGCTTTGTTTGAAACCAACCACCACCACTAACCACCATTTGCTGTGTTTTGTTTCAAACCAACCACCACTGCCAAACACCATTTGATGTGCTTTGTTTCAAACCAACCTCCGCCATCAAGAATTTGCTGTGTTTGTTTCAAACCAACCACCACCCACAACCATTTGCTGTGCTTTGTTTGAAACCAACCACCACCACTAACCACCATTTGCTGTGTTTTGTTTCAAACCAACCAGCACCACCAAGCACCATTTGCTGTGCTTTGTTTCAAACCAACCACCACCACCAACGGTTTGCTGTGCTATGTTTCATCCCATCCACCACCACCAACCATTTACTGTGCTTTGTTTTAACCAATCACCACCAACCACAATTTGCTGTGCTTTGCTTCAAAACAACCACACCACCAACCATTTGTTGTGCTTTGTTTCAAACCAACCACCGCCACCAACAATTTGCTGTGCGTTGTTTCAAAGCAACATCCGCCACCAAGAATTTGCTGTGTTTTGTTTCAAACCAACCACCATTGCCAACCACCATTTGCTGTGCATTGTTTCAAACCAACCACCACCACTAACCACCATTTGTCGTGCTTTGTTTCAAACCAACCACCACTACCAACCACCATTTGCTGTGCTTTGTTTCAAACCAACCAGCACCGCCAACCACCATTTTCTGTGCTTTGTTTCAAACCAACCACCACCACCAACCACATTTGATGTGCTTTGTTTCAAACCACCCATCACCACCAACCACCATTTGCTGTGCTTTGTTTCAAACCAACCACCACCACCAACCAGCATTTGCTGTGCTTTGTTTCAAACCAACCAGCACCACCAAGCACCATTTGCAGTGCTTTGTTTCAAACCAACCACCAGCACCAACCACCATTGGCTATGCTTTGTTTCAAACGTACATGTCACCACCAACCACCATTTGCTGTGCTTTCTTTAAACCAACCACCAGCACCAACCACCATTTCCTTTGCTTTGTTTCAAACCTACATACCACCACCAACCACCATTTGCTGTGCTTTGTTTCAAACCAACCACCACTGCCACCAACCACCATTTGCTGTGCTCTGTTTCAAACCGACCACCACCACCAACCACCATTTGCTGTGCTTTGCTTCAAACCAACCACCACCACCAACGGTTTGCTGTGCTATGTTTCAATCCATCCACCACCACCATCCATTTACTGTGCTTTGTTTTTAACCAATCACCACTAACAACCATTTGCTGTGCTTTGTTTCAAACCAACCACCACCAACCATGTGCTGTCCTTTGTTTCAAACCAACCACCACCACCAACCACCATTTGCTGTGCTTTGCTTCAAACCAACCACACCACCAACCATTTGCTGTGCTTTGTTTCAAACCAACTAGCACCACCAAGCACCATTTGCTGTGCTTTGTTTCAAACCAACCACCAGCAGCAACCACCATTGGCTCTGCTTTGTTTCAATCCTACATGTCACCACCAAGCACCATTTGCTGTGCTTTGTTTCAAACCAACCACCACCACTAACCACCATTTGCTGTGCTTTGTTTCAAACCTACATACCACCACCAACCACCATTTGCTGTGCTTTGTTTCAAACCAACCACCACCACCAACCATTTGCTGTACTTTGTTTCAAATACCTCCACCAACAACCATTTGCTGTGTTTTGTTTCAAACCAACCTCCACTAACAACCATTTGATGTGCATTGTATCAAATGAACCACCACCACCAACCATTTGCTGTGCTTTGTTTCAAACCAACCACCACCACCAACAATTTGCTGTGCTTTGTTTCAAACCAACCACCACCACCAACAATTTGCTGTGCTTTGTTTCAAACCAACCTCCGCTACCAACAATTTGCTGTGTTTTGTTTCAAACCAACCACCACCCACAACCATTTGCTGTGTTTTGTTTCAAAAACCAACCACCACCACCAACCATCATTTTCTGTGCTTTGTTTCAACCAATCCATCACCACCAACCACCATTTGCTGTGCTTTGTTTGAAACCAACCACCACCACTAACCACCATTTACTGTGTTTTGTTTCAAACCAACCACCACTGCCAAACACCATTTGATGTGCTTTGTTTCAAACCAACCACCACTGCCAAACACCATTTGATGTGCTTTGTTTCAAACCAACCTCCGCCATCAAGAATTTGCTGTGTTTGTTTCAAACCAACCACCACCCACAACCATTTGCTGTGCTTTGTTTGAAACCAACCACCACCACTAACCACCATTTGCTGTATTTTGTTTCAAACCAACCAGCACCACCAAGCACCATTTGCTGTGCTTTGTTTCAAGCCAACCACCACCAACAACGGTTTGCTGTGCTATGTTTCATCCCATCCACGACCACCAACCATTTACTGTGCTTTGTTTTAACCAATCACCACTAACAACCATTTGCTGTGCTTTGTTTCAAACCAACCACCAACAACCATGTGCTGTGCTTTGTTTCAAACCAACCACCACCAGCAACCACAATTTGCTGTGCTTTGCTTCAAAACAACCACACCACCAACCATTTGCTGTGCTTCGGTTCAAACTAACTTGCACCACCAAGCACCATTTGCTGTGCTTTGTTTCAAACCAACCACCAGCACCAACCACCATTGGCTCTGCTTTGTTTAAAACCTACATGTCACCACCAAGCACCATTTGCTGTGCTTTGTTTCAAACCAACCACCACCACCAACCACCATTTGCTGTGCTTTGTTTCAAACCAACCACCACCACAAACCACCATTTGCTGTGCTTTGTTTCAAACCTACATGTCGCCACCATCCACCATTTGCTGTGCTTTGTTTCAAACCAACCACCATCACCAACCACCGTTTGCTGTGCTTTGATTCAAGCCAAACACCACCACCAACCTTTTGCTGTACTTAGTTTCAAACCAACCACCACTAACAACCATTTGCTGTGCTTAGTTTCAAACCAACCACCACTAACAACCATTTGCTGTGCATTGTATCAAATCAACCACCACCACCAACCATTTGCTGTGCTTTGTTTCAAACCAACCACCGCCACCAACAATTTGCTGTGCTTTGTTTCAAACCAACCTCCGCTACCAACAATTTGCTGTGCTTTGTTTCAAACCAACCACCGCCACCAACAATTTGCTGTGTTTGTTTCAAACCAACCACCACCCACAACCATTTGCTGTGCTTTGTTTGAAACCAACCACCACCACTAACCACCATTTGCTGTATTTTGTTTCAAACCAACCAGCACCACCAAGCACCATTTGCTGTGCTTTGTTTCAAACCAACCACCACCAACAACGGTTTGCTGTGCTATGTTTCATCCCATCCACGACCACCAACCATTTACTGTGCTTTGTTTTAACCAATCACCACTAACAACCATTTGCTGTGCTTTGTTTCAAACCAACCACCAACAACCATGTGCTGTGCTTTGTTTCAAACCAACCACCACCACCAACCACAATTTGCTGTGCTTTGCTTCAAAACAACCACACCACCAACCATTTGCTGTGCTTTGGTTCAAACTAACTCGCACCACCAAGCACCATTTGCTGTGCTTTGTTTCAAACCAACCACCAGCACCAACCACCATTGGCTCTGCTTTGTTTAAAATCTACATGTCACCACCAACCACCATTTGCTGTGCTTTGTTTCAAACCAACCACCACCACTAACCACCATTTGCTGTGCTTTGTTTCAAACCTACATGTCACCACCAACCACCATTTGCTGTGCTTTGTTTCAAACCAACCACCATCACCAACCACCGTTTGCTGTGCTTTGATTAAAGCCAAACACCACCACCAACCATTTGCTGTACTTTGTTTCAAATACCTCCACCAACAACCATTTGCTGTGTTTTGTTTCAAACCAACCACCACTAACAACCATTTGATGTGCATTGTATCAAATCAACAACCACCACCAACCATTTGCTGAGCTTTGTTTCAAACCAACCACCGCCACCAACAATTTGCTGTGCTTTGTTTCAAACCAACCTCCGCTACCAACAATTTGCTGTGTTTTGTTTCAAACCATCCAACACCAACAACCATTTGCTGTGTTTTGTTTCAAACCAACCACCACTGCCAAACGCCATTTGATGTGCGTTGTTTCAAACCAACCACCACCACCAACCATTTGCTGTACTTTGTTTCAAATACCACCACCAACAACCATTTGCTGTGTTTTGCTTCAAACCAACCACCACTAACAATCATTTGATGTGCTTTGTTTCAAATCAACCACCACCACCAACCATTTGCTGTTATTTGATTCAAACCAACCACCACCACAAACAATTTGCAGTGCTTTGTTTCAAACCAACCTCCGCCATCAAGAATTTGCTGCGTTTTGTTTCAAACCAACCACCACCAACAACCATTTGCGGTGTTTTGTTTCTAACCAACCACCACTGCCAGCACCATTTGCTGTGCTTTGTTTCAAACCAACCACCACCACCAACCACCATTTGTTTTGCTTAGTTCCAAACCAACCTCCACTACCAACCACCATTTGTTGTGCTTTGTTTAAGGGACAGAGGTTTTGGGGTAACGTGAGGGGGAACGTCTTTACTCAGAGTGTGGTGGCTGTGTGGAATGAGCTTCCAGCAGAAGTGGTGGAGGCAGGATCGATTTTAACATTTAAGTGTAAAGTGGATAGGTATATGGACGTGAAGGGAATGGAGGGGTATGGTCTGAGTGCAGGTAGATGGGACTAGGGGAAAACAAATGGTCGGCACGGACTGGAAGGGCCGAGTGGGCCTGTTTCCGTGCTGTAATTGTATGGTTATATGGTTATATGGTTTCAATCCAACCAGCACCAGCAACCACCATTTGCTGTGCTTTGTTTCAAACCAACCAGCACCACCAAGCACCATTTGCTGTGCTTTGTTTCAAACCAACCACCACCATCCATTTGCTGTGCTTTGTTTCAAACCAACCACCACCACCACCAACCATGTGCTGTGCTTTGTTTCAAACCACCCACCACCACCAACCACCAATTGTTTTGCTTTGTTTCAAACCAACCTCCACTACCAACCATCATTTGTTGTGCTTTGTTTCAATCCAACCAGCACCACCAACCACCATTTGCTGTGCTTTGTTTCAAACCAACCACCACCACCAACCACCATTTTCCTTGCTTTGTTTCAACCAATCCATCACCACCAACCACCATTGGCTGTGCTTTGTTTGAAACCAACCACCACCACTAACCACCATTTGCGGTGCTTTGTTTCAAACCAACCACCACCACCACCAACCATGTGCTGTGCTTTGTTTCAAACCACCCACCACCAACAAACATTTGCTGTGCTTTGTTTCAAACCAACCACCACCATCCATTTGCTGTGCTTTGTTTCATACCAACCACATCACCAACCATTTGCTGTGCTTTGTTTCAAACCAACTAGCACCACCAAGCACCATTTTCTGTGCTTTGTTTCAAACCAACCACCAGCACCAACCACCATTGGCTGTGCTTTGTTTCAAACCTGCATGTCACCTCCAACCACCATTTGCTGTACTTTGTTTCAAACCAACCACCACCACCAACCACCATTTGCTGTGCTTTGTTTCAAACCGAACACCATCATCCATTTCCTGTGCTTTGTTTCAAACCAACCACCACCAACCATTTCCTATATTTTATTTCAAACCAACCACATTTTCATTTTCAAATCACATTATGGGCACTCAAGGTCAGTAAAACCACATTCACAGTTTAGTAGACATGTGTTCAGTGTTATTCACATCTCAGACTGAGAGACGTGACCCTCTTTTCTTTTTCATTGTTGGGAAAAGTCCTCTTGTCGTGCACAGCGGAGGGGGACTCTGAGTAAGATGGCCAAAAAGCACAGCCGTAAGTGGCAATGTTTTTTCTAAAATCAATATATAGAACAACAGGAACTGGTCAAGATCTGACTTTTAGTAATATAGATTACTTAAGAGATAAAGTACTCTACTTTTGTGGCGAGGACTTTACTCCTTGGAGCGTAGGAGGATGAGAGGGTGTACAAAAAGACGAAAGGAATAGATTGGGTAAACACAATTTTGCCCAGAGTAGGGGAATCGAGAACCAGAGGACATAGGTTTGAAGTGAGGGTGGGATGATTTTATGGGAACCTGACTTTTTTACGCAAAGGGTGGTAGACGTATGGAACAAGCTGCTGGATATGGTAGTTGAGGCAGGTACTAACGCAACATTTAAGAAACATTTAGACTGGTACATGTATAGGATAGGTTTAGAGGGATATGGGCCAAAATCATGCTGGTGGGCATGGTGTAGATGGGACATGTTTGTCAGCATGGACAAATTGGGCCGAATGGCATGTTTCCACGCAACATAGTCCTAGTTTAGGAATGTTACAAAATTTTGAGCTTTTAAGAATCAAGCCTGTAATTTATCCCATCAGATAAAGCATAAAAAGAACTTTAATTTGACCCCTAATTCACTTTGATATCTTCATATCACTTTCATATCTTCAGTATTAAAAAAGTTATGAAAAGCCATTTTCATACTCGGAAATTAGCATCTTGTTCCCTATTTCTTTTCCATTGACTTGACACAAAAGCTGTGATCGAGGACAGTCAAAAGCCCATCTTTCTTAAAAATAAAGAGAACTGAATGTAATTTTCAATTATTATAGATTGAAGCATTCTGAAACAAATATAAAACTTGGATGATCTGAAATTAAAGCATATAATTAGTTAGTTACCTAATTGTAGCTAATTATAAAATTGACGGAAATAGTAATAATATACTGCCATGAAATTTCAAAAATATGATATTCACAAGATCAAAACTTAAATATTATTGTATTATATTCTCTATGTCCGTAACTGATAGGTGAATAAATTACAATTTCTAATGATAGACCAAGTATTTATGGAGAAGATCAGTTGCTAGCTGGTACATTGGTATATCATAATCAGTAGCATCATCATACTCCTCAGATATTAACCAACAAGCAACTCTGTACACCTTGTTTTTCCTCAACTTTTCAATTTTGGCATTGTAAACTACAAGGTTTTGTTCTTCAAACCACGCATGACATGCCTTTCTCCCATTACTTTCCCCATTAAGAACGTCCTGTAGATCATCACATTTGGAGTAGTCCAAATTTGGATAATCTCTGCGAATGCTGTCTAAATCAGTCTCTTTTGCTGGGCATTTGGATTGACAATTTTGCATTTCTTCTTCAGAGACATCTGTTGAGAATGTAAAGGAAAAAAAAACACTGAACAGCATTAACAGAAACAAGTTATTATTTGCAGTGTTAGAAAAATGGTAGAAATGATAAAGTTAAATGCTAAAAAAAATAGTAAATACCCATCTAATTGATTTGATGAAACTGAAGAATATGAATTTTTTGTTGGGTATTTACTATTTGTTTTAGCATTTAACTTTATCATTTCTACCATTTTTATAAAACTTCAAAAAATTCATCTAATCAATTCATCTAAATTCAATTACTAGGTCTAAACATCTATCCATTTCTTAAGAAAAGGCTATTTTTTTTAATAGCCTTAGTATCCGAATAACAAACAAATCCATCTACACAAGAATTCACAATATAACATGATTTTTAAATCTCACTGTCATGAACATATATGCAAAAATGGAAGGAATGTAATGTTTAATTCCCATAAATTTATCTAGAAACACCCACTCTCAGTATAATCAAAATTATTATTTGTTGCGCAATACATGTGACTAAAACTGTTGTGTATATTAGTATAAAAATCTTGATTATGGATAGACAATTACACAAAATATAGATGATTTAGATGCTCTTATGACATGATTGTCCAAAAAAAAGATAATTGTATTTATCTTGCGAATGAGTGTTTCTGGAATGCGATCGATTGGAACGTTGCCGTTGCCGTGCATTTTTTTAAGCCCATATCGGCAGGCAATACATGGCCAAATCGTTTGGGGACTAAATAACATTTTCACATCGTAAAACTAGACTAAAGCCACCCCAAGAAGCAAGATTATATGTGAAATAAACAACTTACCCTTTGTTTTGTCCTGATATTGTGATCCGTCACGTTGAAGGCGTTGAGGGCGTTCAAAGTCGCTTTTTACTTTCATCCAGCCATTAAATTGTCCAGCGATTTTTTTTTAAACCGAGAATGGAACTCCGATTGATTATTTTTCATCGACTAGCAGCCCGAGGAAATCCCTCTCCGACAAGCGATACAAACCTGCATTTTAATCCCTGCCCCCCTCAAAGGCGCCGGAGTCGCGCACACAGCCCGTGGCAGATCTGCAGCGCCACGGAAGGTAAGTTTTGTAACATCGCTACATAGTTTCTTACAGAGTGGAAAAAGGCCCTTCAACCCCCGAGTCCACCCCGACCAGTGATCACCCCGTACACTAGCACTATCCTGTACACTAGGGACTATTTACTATTTAGCGAAGCCAATTAATCTACAATTCTGTACATCTTTGGAATGGGGGAGGAAACCGGAGCACCCGGAGAAAACCCCAATGATTACTGGGAGAATGTGTAAACTCCATACAGGCAGCATCAGTAGTCAGGATTGAACCTGGGTCTCTGGCACTGTGAGGCAGCAACTCTACCACTGCTCCATTGTGCTGCCCTAATATGAAACATTTAGACACAGCATGGGAACAAGCCCTTTGGCCCACCGAGTCCATGCTGAGGAGCATCAATCACCTGTTCGCACTAGTTGATGTTATCCCACATTTGCATCCACTCCCTACACACGAGGGGAAATTTACAGAGGCCAATCAACCTAAAAACCCTCACGTCTTTGGAATGTGGGAGGAAACCAGAGCGCCCAGAGAAAACCCACACAATCACAGTGAGAACATGCAAACTCCATATAGACCCCAGCTTAGGATCAAACCCGGGTCTCCGACTCTGTGAGGCGGCAGCTCTACCAGCTGCGCCACTGTGCTCTCAGTTATATCAGTACCATTTTCCAACATTTCTGTTTTAATTTACGCAGTCGAGTCAGTTGTCTCATTCTACAACATGCCGTTATAAATTTACCCCCTCCTCATCCACTTACCTGTACTGATAATCAGTGACTATGCACGGCTGACTTACAGCTATGGGCCATGGAGAAACTCTGACAAAAAAACACTCATTGTCTCTGCAATAGGACAGCCCTTACAGAACAAGAGGCAGTAGGATAATGGAATCCTAACAAGGTACGAGTGTCAGACTCAGGTTCAGCAGGAATCTCTTGCAACAACTGAACAAATGAACAATTCATTTTCCTCCCCTTTCCAAATTTGCTGAGGCCAATTCTATCTCCACTGACTAATGAAGCTTTGAAAAGTTAGTTGAAAATCAAATCTACAATCTTCTGATCCACATGAATTGATCAGTCTATACTTTTGTCAGGAAGCTCAACGCCAGTCGTACCTCAGCATTAGAACACCGCGGTCCATCTCTTGAACTACCATGGTGGTGATCTAAGTGTGTTTTGTACTGATGTCTTGTTTTGCACAGTCTTTTTACTGTCTTGCAGAACCTGTGTGTAATGTTTGTTTTTGTGTGTTGTCTGGGTCTATGTGCCTGGAATGGTGCTACAAGCAAGATTTGCACTGTGTCGGAAGGAACTGCAGATGCTGGTTTACACCGAAGATAGACACAAAATGTTGGAGTAACTCAGCGGGACAGGCAGCACCTCTGGATAGAAGGGATAGGTGAGACCCTTCTTCAGACTGAGAGTCAAGGGAGAGGGAGACAGGGATATAGAAGGGCAAGATGTGAAAATGAGACATCGAAAGAGAGAAGCAGGAAGGGAATATCAAGGATTTTCACTGAACCTGCACATTACCGTACATGCATATGACAATAAACTTGAATTCAGAAGCTCATAACTGACTTGACAACCTATTTTACTTGTCTGAATTTTATAATCTTGAGACTCTGGATGTTTTTTATATTCCTAAAGAATGAAGGACCTTTCTATATTATTGATGAAGATTATGCAGTCGCAGGATTCCTCAATACATGACGAAATTCACCTCACATTCTAACGGTAAACACACCCTTATTTGAATATGACCAATCTTGACTAACAGCATTGCTTTCTTTACTCACCAATATAGTGAAGAATGATATCCTTTCGATGGTGTCCCTCACAAACACGAAATATTTCCATATAATAATGATGGCCACATAGATGTGTATATTCCCTGTTTATGAACGATTCTACAGAGTTTACAAAAGCTAGCCCAATGACCAGAATGGGCACCAGATGCCTCATTTTAACTGTTTTAAGTACCATGCTACTTCGTTGAGTACCCTGCTACAATATTCACGTCTCCTCTCTCATGTTTATAGCTTTGCTCACTTAGAGTGACTCATCACAGTTCTGCATTAAACTACGCTTTCATTTTCTAATAACTTTTGAAAATCTTCCAACGCCTCAAAATCATAATGTTCTAACCGAATATAACTACAACTAGTCCTTTGACTAATGTTTAATCAAACCAATCGGTCTCTGTAATTGATAAGCAACAGCTCACAGGAGCAGGACTAGTCCATTTAGCAACTACTCCAGCTGTCAGCCAGCCTAAAACATCAACAGACAAACTTCTAACTAGTTTCCTGGAATCTGCAGGTTGGCAGTTTAATTATGCAGGAAGGAACTGCAGATGCTGGTTAAAACCGAAGATAGACAAAATTCTATCCGGAAGTGGCGGCGCTGCCTTGCAGCTGCGGCTCGCCTGCAGTCCGTTTGTCTTTTCTTTTTTTGTTTTCTTTTGTCCCGTTGTTTTAGGTTATTTTGGTTTATTTTAGTTCTGTATGTGTGGGGGGATTGGTGAAATATGTTTTTTGACTCTTCCTTTGGGGGGATGCGACCTTTCTTGCCGTATCCCCCATCTCCGTCTCCGCTGAGCCCTATCGTGGAGCAGGCGGCCTCCAACTCGGACCGACCTCGAGCCAGGACTTACCAACGCGAGGCTGGCCGACTTTGGGGCTGTGGTGGCGTTGCGACCCGACTTCGGAGCCTCCAAGGTTCAGCCGCGGGCCCAGTGGACGACATCAACGTCGGGAGCTCGCAGGTCACAGGTTGGTGACCTGTTTTTCCGGGGCTCCCGCAACAACAGCTGCATCCGCTGGATTGGAGGGCAGCAGCTTCGGCAGCTTCGACCGCCCCGGGCCGCGGAGTTTGAACCGACCCGTTCGCGGAGCTCGGATTCAGCCGCGGGACTTACTTTCCATCACCTGGCGGGGTCACAACATTGGAGGCCTGGATCGCCTCAGCGCAGAGGGAGAGCAAGGAGGGAAGAGACAAAGACTTAAGACTTTTGCCTTCCATCACGGTGAGGAGGTGCCTGGTGGACTCACTGTGGTGGATGTAAAAACTGTGTTGAGTGTGTGTTTTGTTATTTATTCTATGTTATGACTGCAGGCTAAACCATTTCGTTGTACTGAAAAGTGCAATGACAGTAAATTGAATCAAATCAAAATGTTGGAGTATCTCAGTGGGACAGGCAGCATCTCTGCATAGAAGGAATGGGTGATGTTTCGGGCCGAGAACCTTTAGTTTAGTTTAATTTAGAGATACAGCGCGGAAACAGGCCCTTCGGCCCACCGGGTCTGCGCCGACCAGCGATCCATGCATATTAATACTATCCTACACACATTAGGGATAATCTTTACATTTACCAAGCCAATTAACCTACCCTTTTTCGGACTGACTATCTTGGTAGGTTAATTGCACTATATATATTGTCTCTAGTGTGGAAGTGAGAGCTAGAACCTGAGCGAGAGTTAATAGGAATCTGGGTAGAATAAAATGGATTAGGATAGGATTATTGGAAAAGAGTGGTAGATATTGGGCACTGTGGGCTGAGCCACCTGTTTCCGTTTTGTATCTTTCTGCGACTGAGAACAACATTCTTATAAAGAGATCAGTACATGCGCCCTATGCCTCTGGGCATTATACAGAGGCAGAGGCAGATCACTCTGACAATCAATGCATTACATTGATTTGACTCTAGTTCTGCCATTTTGACCCCCCACGCTCCCACCTGCACTATATCTCACTCTTCATTTCAAAGACAAGAGATGGCATGGACAATACAGAACACATCAGAGAGCTCAAAATGAACGCCCGCAATGATCTGTGGACTGTCAACAGCAGCAGATAAGAACGTCACTTAACATGCAATCTAAAAGAGAGACACTAAGTGTAGGACTAACTCAGCGGGTAAAGCAGCATCCTTGGAGAACATGGATAGCTGACATTTCAGTGTGAGACCCTTCTCCAGTCTGAAAGAGGGCACCAAGCCTAAATGTGCAGAAAGAAACACCGAGACGCACTTTTGTTCTTTCACAACAGGAGTGCGCGAGTGCAAAGGGAAAATTGAGTCTTTACTCAAGAAAGGGGTATTTGAGAGGTCAAGTCGTGAGCCTCACCAGTTTGTGTCCAATATATTTACTAGGCAAAAGAAGGATGGATGCTGAACTGAGCTTAACACCTTTGAAGTATAAACACTTCAAAATGGAAAACTTTGTCACTGCCAAACAACTGGTGTCCAAAGGATGTTACATGGCATGCATCAACCTCAAAGATGCTTACTATTCAGTGGCCATTCATGAAGACCACAGGAGATATTCGAAGTTTACCTGGATGGACCAATTATGGCAGTTTAAAGCATTGCCTCATGGGTTAACCTCAACGCCCAGACTATTCACTAAATTGCTAAAACCAGTCCTGGGGCTACTCAGGGCACAGAATCATATATTCATGGAATATTTGGATGACATCTTAATCATTGCGAAGACTTTGGAATTAGCTGAATTATCTGTGTCAGCTACCAAACTAATTTTTGAGAGACTGGGATTCCTAATCCATCCAGTTAAGACTAAATTGGTACCATCTATGATAATTAGTTATTTGGGATTCACCATTAACTCAATGCAAATGTCAGTGACTCTGCCTTGGGGCAAGCAATTAGAATTAATCGAAGCCTGCAGAAACCTCATTATTAAAAACCAACCTTCTATTAGACATGTAGCTAGTATAATTGGCAAATTAGTGGCTGCTTTCCCAGCTGCTCAGATCGGGCCTTTGCACTACCAAAATTTACAGCGTGCAAAGGAGCAGGCACTCAAGCTTCATAGAGGTTACTTTGATAGACCCATGCTGTAGCCATTGCTGAATACAATGGTGGGTTACCAATATTCAGTATCACTATTTTAGTTGATACACCATCAGTTATCCTGCAAACTGATTCCAGTGCGCTAGGTTGGGGTGCTACCAACACTGTCTCAAGCTGCAGTGGCGTATGGAATCTTTTTTTTTTTTTTTTTTTTTTTTTTTTTTTTTTTTTTTTTAATTTTTTTATTGTAGAAACAATGTATACCAAGTACACTCTTATACGACATTGAGAGTTATATAATGTATAAAATTATAACATATTGATTATCGATTAATACTTTTTATGATAATTGTAGTATTATCCATTATACATTTCATTGTTATTTATTTTATATAATTGGGAGTATATGTAGTATATTCCTAAAATAAGTAATACACTTAGATTTCTCAAATCATAGATATTCTTCTAATTACCAAATAGAAAATCCCGCTAATATAACTACGTAGTACCCAATCTTAAACAAAGTTTTTTTGATATTCATAATGTTATCAAAATATTAATAATGTTTGTATTATTGTTAATTTTATATTTCATAATTATTGTATAATTGAAAATACATAGTTTTATATAATTACAAGTTTAAGACATCTATAATATTTTCATACGAACAGCAATAAGTGTGTACGTATTAAAAATTTATATAATATGTTTCTATAATTTTTTCCTTAATTAAAGATAGAAAGATAGAGAAAAAGAATAGAAAATAGAAAAGAAAATGTGAAAAGTTTGATGGAGATTGAAGTATTACTAAATAATCCAATCTTGGAGATACATTCATGATTTGTTATGTGTATTTCTTCATCCACTCAGATATTCAGGCCTCAGTCAAGTCCCTGCGCCGAACCATTGTGACCCTGTAGATATTTAATATAGGGAGACCATATCTCCTTGAAGAGATCTAACCTGTCCATAAGGACAAGTCTCAATCTCTCCAAGTGAAGTGTCTCCGTCATTTCTGTATTCCACATTTAATTGTTGGGGATACAGGGCCTTTCCAAAATTTTAATATTAATTTTTTCCCAATTATTAAAGAATAGTCGATAAAAGTTCTATGATTCCTTGTAATTATTTGTTCCGTTTCCGGTATTCCAAGTATGATTAACTTTGGGTCATAAATCATAGTAATATTAATAACTTTCGAGATTATTTTGAATATTTCATTCCAATATTCTAAAATCTTCGTACAATTAGTAAATGAGTGTGACAGAGTTGCTTCCATGATTTGACATTTATCACATATAGGTGATAGTTTTGGAAATATATTATGTAGTTTAGATTTAGAATAATGTAATCTATGTAAGATTTTAAACTGTATAAGTGCATGTTTAGCATTTAAAGAGCAGTAATGTATATGTTGTAGGCTTTCTTCCCATATTTCTGGACTTATTATTTGACTTAGTTCATTTTCCCAGCGCTGTCTATGTATTTCCGATGATGGGATATCACTTTCCAACAAAATATTGTAAATGTATGATATCATTTTTTCTGTATTTGGATGTTTATTCAAGCATTCATCTAAAATTTCACTCTTTCTATTTCTAAGTTCTTGTGTATTTGCAGAGATATAGTTTCTGATTTGTAAATATCTGAAATATTCATTATTATGAAGCCCGTAAGTTTGTTGTAATTCTTGAAATGAAAGAAAAGAATTATCCTTATAAAGATCCCCTATGTTTAAAATTCCATTATTTTTCCATTGTATAAAAGCTTTATCCATCATTGACGGTTTAAAACGTAAAGTTGTTGGCAATTGTAAGAGCTAGCGGTATAAATTTTAGTTTTAGTGTTTTCTTTATTTGTTTCCAAATACGTATTCCACTTTCTATTATCAAATTTTCACTATAAATTTTCTTAGGTACATTAGTATTAGCAAATATTATAGAGCTAATTTCAAATGGAAAACAGTCTTCTCTTTCCATTTTTAACCAATTTGGTTTATTATCTATTTCTCCTAACCAAAAATTCATATTTCTAATGTTAACTGCCCAATAATAAAACATAAAATTTGGTAAAGCTAAGCCCCCGTTTATTTTAGCTTTACATAAATGTTTTTTATTTATTCTATGATTTTTATAATCCCAAATAAAGTTAGTGACTATTGAATCTACTTTTTTAAAGAAATTTTTAGAGAGATATATCGGGATTGATTGAAATAAATATAATAATTGTGGGAGGAAAATCATTTTTATTGCGTTTATTTTACCTAACATTGAGATAGGTAAGCTTTTCCAATATAAGATATTTTTATTTAATTTATTCAATAATAACGGGAAATTAGACTTAAATAAAGTCAAATCTTTTTGTAACAAAAATACCAAGATATTTAATATTTTCATTTGTTATCTTAAAAGGAAATTGTTGTAATATCTGTAAATTATTCATGGTTATTGGCATAAGTTCACTTTTATTCCAATTGATACTGTATCCTGAAATTAAACCAAATTCCGTTATTAGTTTTAACAAATTACAGATACTTATTTCCGGTTTAGTAATATAAAGTAATATATCGTCCGCATATAACGAGATTTTATTCTTAGTATCTTTAGTATCGTATCCATATATTTCTGGATGTAATCTTACCCTTTGAGCAAGAGGTTCGATTGCTAACGCAAACAGTAATGGTGATAAAGGACAGCCTTGTCTGCAACCTCGAGATAAACTAAACTTAGTTGATAACATATGATTTGTTATTATTCTAGCTGTTGGATTTGCATATAATAATTTAATCCAAGTAGTAAACTTATCACCAAGCTTAAAGGCTTCCATCACCGAAAATAGATAAGGCCATTCCACCTGGTCAAAAGCTTTTTCTGCATCCAACGAGATGACTACTAAGTCTTTTTTATCACTTCTTTTCGAATATATGATATTAAATAACCGTCTTAAATTATATGAAGAATATCTTTTAGGTATAAATCCTGTTTGATCAGGATGAATTAATTCGTTAACAATTTTGCTTAGTCTTTGTGCAAGAATTTTTGTTAAATTTTTTTGATCCGTATTTAATAAAGCAATTGCTCTATACGATCCTGGGTCATCCAAATCTTTATTTATTTTGGGTATAAGTGTTATAATAGATTCGTTCAATGTGTCTGGTAATTTCTCTTGTGTATATATCTGTTCATATAATGATTTTAAATATGGGACCATTTGGGCATGAAAAATTTTATAAAATTCCGAGCCTATACCATCTGGTCCTGGAGTTTTACCATTTTTTAAAGATTTAATAGATTCTTGGATTTCTTTTATTGAAATATCGGCATTTAAAAATTCTCTATTTTGTAAATCTAATTCTTTTAAGTTACATACATTTAAAAAGGCATCTATTTCTGTTTTATTTACTGTTGTGTTACCAGTATACAAATTTTTATAATATTGCATAAATCTTTCATTAATATCCTTGGGTTGTATTAATAATTCACCGTTTTGTGATTTAATCCTATGTATAATTTTTTCCGCTTCAATTTTCCTTAATTGTCGAGCCAATAGTTTTTGTGGTTTGTCTCCAAATTCAAACAACAATTGTTTAGTATGTTGGTAGTATTTTAAAACTTGATCAGTATATATTTTATTTAATTTATACTTCAATGCTACAATTTTATTATGTATTATTATATCTGATTTTGTTGCATTCTGTATATCTAATTGTTTAATCTCCCTTTCTAAGTCATGTTGTTCCTTCCGAATATTCTTAATATGGAATGCTTGTGAAGAAATCATAATTCCTCGAAGATATGCTTTAAATGTTTCCCATAATAAAGAGCGAGATATTTCTGGTTGATCATTTATTTCAAAAAACATCTTAATCTGAGTTATGATGTATTCCTGAGTTGTTTTATTTTTTAAAATTTGTGGATTAAGTTTCCATTGTCCTAGATTTCCTGTTTTACCATTTATTTTAATTTTAAATGTTAATGGTGCATGATCTGAAATTATAATATTATGATATTTGGATTCGTAAGTAAGTGAAATAAGCTTTGCATCTACTAGGAAGTAATCTATTCTTGAATAGGTTTTATGTACTGGCGAGTAGAAGGAATATTCTCGACCAGTAGGATTTTCTGTTCTCCAAACATCTTTAATGTTAGTCGTTTGAATGTATGCGTTTAATAAATCACTAGAATGCGATTTAGTTTTCCTTTGTTTTGAAGATCTATCTAAATAAGGGTCTAATGTACAATTAAAATCTCCTCCAATTATCAAATTGTAATGTGTTAATTCTGGAATATTATTAAGTACTTTCTTAAAGAATAAAGGACTATCAAAATTTGGTCCATAGATGTTAACAAAAATCATTTTTTCCCTATTTATTTCTCCTATTACAATAATGTATCTGCCATCTTTATCAGATATAGTAGATATATGCTTAAATAAAGTACCTTTACGAAATAATATTGCTACGCCTCTTGATTTATGCGTAAAGGAAGAGTGATATATTTTATCTATCCATTTAGCTTTCAGCCTATTTTCAGCGTCTTTCTTTAGGTGAGTTTCTTGAATATAAATTACATCAGCTTTCATTGCCTTTAAGTGTGTCAATATTTAAGTGTGGCGGATGGAATCTGCAGGAATCATCAATGCTTCAGTCACATGGTATTAACTACTTGGAATTGTTGGGAGCACTCTATGGGTTAAAGGTTTATTGCACCAATATGCATCATGTGCATGTTCAACTTCAGATTGACAACACTACAGCAGTAGCGTACATTAATCACATAGGTGGAAGTAAGTCTGTGTCCTGTGATAAATTGTCTAATCTCATTTGGCACTGGTGTATTACGAGAAACATCGGGGTTTCAGCTATCTACTTACCAGGTAACATGGTGGCAGACACCAGGTCACGACAATTTAATGACAACAAGGAATGGATGTTGAATCACGAAGTGATTAATGACATTGTCATTCGTTATGGTGTACTGGACATTGATCTGTTTGCATCCAGGCTTAATCATCAGTTATCAAATTACGTGTCATGGGAACCAGACGCAAAGGCAGTAGCAGTAGATGCATTCTGGCTACACTGGGGTGGAAAATGTTTGTATGTATTCCCCCCATTAAGCCTCATCAGTCGATGCTTGGCCAAGATCAAGCAAGACTCCGCCTCTGGCATATTGGTAGTACCAGACTGGCCTACTCAGCATTGGTTCCCATTCGTCCTAGCTATAATTACACAGCCTTTTATGGCTGTCCCCAAGAGCAGAAATCTGCTGGTACACCCTGTGACAGGGGAAAGACACCCTCTTCATGACCGTATAAATTTATTGGTTTGCAGATTCTGAGGAGACCGTTCCTGGGGTTCGGGCTTTCAGATCGTACGATAGATGTGATCACTGCAGCCTGGAGGAAGAGCACCCAAAAACAGTACATCACTCACATAAGGAAATGGGAGATGTACTGTTCTCTCTCAAATATTTCATATGACACGGCTTCCATCACGGATGTTTTGGAGTTTCTTTCATCAATTTTCTATGATCAGAACTTAGTTACAGTGCCATAAATAGTGCTAGGAGCGCTTTGTCATCTTATTTTTGGCTGGGGTCAGGGAACCACACTGTAGGATCTCACCCCTTAATAACTAAATTTATGAAGGGCAATTTTAACTCTACTCCCCCTAGGCCTAGATATTCACAGATATGGGATGTGAGCGTGGTTCTCATGGTGCTCCGTCAGTGGGCAACAGCTTCATCCCTGTCTCTGCATTATCTCACACTTAAGGTAGTCATGTTCATGGCACTGGCCTCAGCACAACGGGTCCAGATGTTACATAAACTTAGACTGGACAGCATGGTTACATCTTATGATAACATCACCTTTTTTGTTCATGATCTCATTAAGCAGAGCAGGCCAGGGATGTTGGGGCTCAAATTGAGCTTTATGGCTTACCGCTTAGACCAATGGTTGTGTGTGGTATCTCACATATTACAATACATTCAGGTCACTAAGAGCCTCAGAGGCTCAGAACTATCCTTATTTGTCAGCTACACCAAACCTCATAGGAAGGTTACAGTGCAGACCATCTCAATATGGATTAAACAGGTTCTGGCATGTGCAGGAGTGGACACTGACACTATTAAACCTCATTCCACCAGGGCTGCATCGACGTCAGCAGCAAGGGATATGGACGTCCCTCTCGACCACATTCTGGCGGCTGCGGGATGGTCGAATGAGCGGACGCACCAAAGGTTTTATAACAAGCCATCGCCAGACCGGGGACTTTTGCTAGTTCTGTTTTAAGTTCTGTTTCACAGTTTCCCCCTGGGTGAGAGGGGTCACTGTTAATTTTCTTTCGCTATTAAAGCATCAGCAATTTTTATCCATGTCGTGTTTGAATGTATTAACGTTTCTCACTCATCCTAGTCAATTGATGCAGTGTGTGATGCATGGACTCGTTTCCATGGCATGAAATCACAGAGCTTCAAAATCTTCACATAGTCACTCACGTGACTCCGAAGTAAAATAATAAGATTAAATGAGAACTTACCAGTTTGAAGTTTGATCTTTATTTTATGAGGAGCTACGTTGAGCGATTACGTGCCCTCCGCTCCTGACCCTCGTAACATAAAAATCTTTCTGGAAGTTCTAGTCAGCTCTAATCTTACTATTTTAGTTAAACAACTGTTCTTCTGCGATTTCACACCGCTGCTTTGAAGATTGACACGCATGCGGGTTGACGGCCTTCTTCACGTAATCGCTCATCTTAACTCCTCATAAAATAAAGATCAAACTTCAAACTGGTAAGTTCTTGTTTAATCTTACTATTTTATGTGACTGTGTATATATTTTCTTTTTTCTTAGTATGGCTGTATGGTAACTCAAATTTCACTGTTCCTTAATTGGTACATGTGACAATTAAGTTGAATCTTGAATCTTGAATCTTGAATCTTGAACCCTAAACTTCACTTATCCATGTTCTCCAAGGATGCCGCCTGACCCACTGAGCACTTTGTGTCTCTTTTTTTATCAACCAGCATCTGCACTTTTTACATTTAACCTGCCATGACCACCAGTTTGCTCTACAATCAAGACAGATCATCACCCTAGTTTAGTGAGAAGAGAATTTGGAGTCCTATCACAGCTGATCATGAATGGTGGTGGACAATTAAATAAGAAGAGGATACAAAGTGCTGAGGTAGGTCAGCGGCTCAGGCTGCATCTCTGAAGGACATGGATAGGTAACGTTTCAGGTCAGGGCTCTTCTTCAGACCCACTGAGTTACTCCAGCACTTTGCGCCTTCCTTTGTAAGCCAGCACCTGCGATTCCTTGAGTCCTGAGTTGGTGAACAGCCCCTTTGAGAAGAAAGGAGGCATTTTTGAGAAATCACTGGGTGACTGGAGAAAAAGTTGTGTTTTCATTCACAAGAGAGTTTGGTTCAAGTGAAGATGGAACAATTGAGAAGCCATTTCATTAGCTGAGGAAGAAACGCAGCAACCATCAAAAGGCAGGGAATGTTTAACGGAGAGGACTATTGGGAGAGAGGCTGTGCTGAGGTGAAGCGCAGTGTTGTGGTTAAGTGCAGCAGTGAGGCTTTGGCTCAAGAGGCTTCAGCGAGATCACTGAGGAAAAGGTAATAGCAGATTAAGGTGAAGTCTGTTTTTTCGTGTAATTCTTCCGAAGTCTTTGGTGTCGTAAGAGACGAAAGATGAAAAAAAGTGATCTTGGAATGTTCCTCCTAATGGATGTTGGGAGTGAGGGCCATTTACAGTGCCCCTGAGGACTGTTCCTGTAGTAAATGCGTTCAGCTGCAGCTCCTTGAGGACCGCGTTAAAGAACCAGAGCTGCAGCTAGATAGCCTCAGGATTATCCGGGGGTAACAGAGATAAGGTTGTTACAGTAGGATAGTCATGCTCAAGGTGCAGGCAGGAAGTAGATGGGTGACCACCAGGAAAGGGTCAAGACAGAAAGTGCAGGAATCCCCTGAGGCCATTCCCTTTGGATACTGCCGTGGTGGAGGAGTTGTCAGGAGAGAGCAGCAACAGCAGCAGTGGTCTAGCCTGTGGTGTCATGCCTGGCTCTGAGGCAGAGCGGGGAAGAGAAAAGTCAGAGAGAGCCTTAGGGATAGGAACTTGTTAGTTAGAGGCACAGACAGGAGATTCTGTGGCAGGAAGCAAGACTCCAGGATGGCTTGTGACCTCCTTGCCATATGGTATGCTTGCTTTCATAGGTCAGGGCAGTAGGTATAATAAAGGGAAGGTATAAGGAAGAGGAGGGTTACTAGAATGACTTTAGAAAGGGTGTAGAGGAGGTTTATCAGAATGATACCTGGGTTAGGGAGTTTTAGCTACAGGGTAAGGTTGTCAGTCTTCGATTGTAGTTAGATTTAACTCTTACGGCTAACGGAATCCAGGGATATGGGGAAAAAGCAGGAATGGGGTACTGATTTTGGATGATAAACCATGATCATATTGAATGGCGGTGCTGGCTCGAAAGACTGAATGGCCTACTCCTGCACCTATTTTTTATGCTTCTATGTTTTTTCTGGAATGGCAGAGATTGCAGGGACATCTTTTCTTTGCTTAGTTTATTTTCTCGTGTTCCGAGGTACAGTGAAGCGCTTTAGTTATGTGCTAACCAGTCAGCAGAAAGACAATACATGATTACAATCGATCCATTTACAGTGTAGAGATACATGATAAGGGAATAACGTTTAGTGCATGGTAAAGGCAGCAAAGTCTGATCAAGGATAGTCCAAGTGTCACCAAAAAGATAGATAATAGTTCAGGGCTGCTCTCTGGTTGAAGTGGTTCTGGTTCACCTGATCTATAGAATTATGAGAGTCATAGGTTGGGTTAGTCAAAATATTTTTCCCAGGGTGGAAAAAAATCAAATACTAGAGGGCATAGCTTTGTAACATCGAGAGAGGTGAGTGCCTGGATCGCATTGCCAGGGGTGGGGGCTGAAGCAAATACGTTAGTGGCATTTAAAAGGTTTTTGGGTAGGCATAAAGATACACAGGGAATGGAGGTTATACGGGTTTCATGCAGGCAGATAAGTGGACTTGGCATCATGTTCGGCACAGACATTGTGGGCTGGAGGACCTATTCTTGTGCTGCGCTGTTCTATGTTCCACAAGAGGAATCTCGAAGAACATCCCCATCCAAAACACTGGCAGGGCCCAGTTTGATAGAACTACTGAAAAGGATAACGCATTCACGACCTCCTTCAGCCAGAAGTGATGAATGGGTGATCCATCTTTGATTTCTCCTGTATAAATCATCAAATTCATAAGGGATATGAGTAGAATTAGGCCATTAGGCCCATCAAGTCTGCTCTGCCATTCAATCATGGCTGATTTTTCCCTTCCTCCTAAACCCATTCCCCTGCCTTCTCCCCATAACCTCCCACACCTGTAGTTCACCGTGCAGTTTAAATGTAAATACATCTAAACACACCTTCCTTTTTAAAGCCCAATCTGTAAACTTGTCCATATATGTTCTGTTTGCAGCTTAAGCAGGACAAAATCCAATATTGTGGGAGGTAGACAAAAATGCTGGAGAAACTCAACGGGTGAGGCAGCATCTATGGAGAGAAGGAATAGGCAACGTTTCGGAGTTTGCACATACTCCCAGTGACCTTTGACTGTGTGGGTTCTTTCCGGATCAATCAATCAATCAAGACGTTATTGCCATTCAAAAATACACCAACAAATGCAAGTCTGAACAAAATTTTGTTGCATCTGGCTCACCGTGCAACATAAAATAACAAAAGGATAAAATAGATAAGAAGATAAAATAGATAAATAGATAAAATAGATAATAGGGCACATTATATAGAATTCAAGAGTCTGATCGCTCGGGGGAAGAAGCTGTTGCAAAACCTGGCCATTCTGCTCCTTATACTGCGATACCTTTTGCCTGAGGGCAGCAGAGTAAACAGTCCATGATGGAGACGTGTGGGGTCTTTTATAATGCTGTTGGCCTTGGACAAGCAACGTTTGCACGCAATGTCCCGGATTGAAGGAAGAGAAGTCCCGATGATTTTTTCAGCCGTCCTCACCACTCTTTGTACGGACTTCCAGTCGGAGGCTTTGCAGTCCCCAAACCAGACAGAGATGCAGCTGGTCAAATGCTCTCTATGGTGCCCCTGTAGAAAGTGGTGAGGATGGGATGGGGGAGGTGAGCTCTTCTCGTCCGGCGCAGAAAGTGCAAACACTGCTGCGCTCTCTTAGTGATGCGATGTTTTGTGACCAGGTCGGACTGTTCATGATCTGCACTCCAGGAACATAGTGCTACTGACCAACTCCACATCGATGTCATTAATGTGTAGTGATGTGTCCCTGTTGGTTTCTCCTGAAGTCAACGATGACCTCCTTTGTTTTGTCAACATTCAGGATCAGTTTGTTCGTGTTGCACCAGTCCACCAGTTGTTTCACCTCCTCCCTGTAAGCCAGCTCATTGTTGTCCGGATAAGGCCCACCACTGTTGTGTCATCTGCGTACTTCATGATGTGGTTTGTACTAAACCTGGCACAACAGTCGTGGGTCACCAGGGTAAACAGCAGTGGACTCAGGACGCAGCCCTGAGGTGAGCCGGTGCTTAGAGAGATGATGTTGGAGGTGTTGTTTCCAACCCGCACTGACTGGCGTCTGTCAGTGAGGAAGTCCAGTAGCTAGTTACACAAGGGGGTGCTAGGCCCAATGAACCCAAAGTGCTGAGGGATGATTGTATTGAATGCTGAACTGAAATCCACGAACAGCATTCGCACATGTGTGTTCTTCTCCTCTAGATGTACCAGGCTCAGGTGGAGTATGGCGTCTTCTGTGGAACGGTTTGGCCTGTAAGCAAACTGGAACAAGTCAAGTGTGGAGGGGAGTCTGGAGGTAATATGGTCCCTGACCAGCCTCTCAAAGCACTTCATCATTATGGGAGTGAGTGCTACAGGGCGGTAATCGTTGAAACATGTTAGTGCGGATTTTTTTGGCACTGGTATGATGGTGGCAGTCTTGAAACACGATGGGACAACAGCCTGGTTCAGCGAGGTGTTGAAGATGTCAGTAAGGACATGTGCCAGCTGATCAGCACATTCCCTGAGCACCCCGCTTGGTATGTTATCAGGGCCTGCCGCCTTTCGTGTGTTCACTTCTTTTAGGGTCCTCCAGACATCTACTGTATCGAGACAGAGTGCCTGTTCATCATAGTGAGGAATACCTTTCCTCGCAGGTGTGTTGTTGAATGCCTCAAACCGTCCAAAATATTTATTGAGTTCATTGAGAAGTTTATGTTGTCTTCACAGGGTGGTGGAGCAGTCTTATAGTCCGTGATGGTTTTGATTCCCTGCCTGGTGTTCATGGGGTCATGAAAGAAGCTCTGGATTTTCTGACCATGGGCACGCTTTGCTAGCCTGATGCTCCCGTTTCCGAAGACATCTCAATGACGTGCAGGTTGGAAGGTTAATTGGCCTCTAAAATTGCCCCAAATGTGTAGAACTGGATTCTTCTTCTTCTTCTTCTTGCGTATGGCATGCACAGCCTAACGTTGTAGGACAACTTGTTCTATTTGATCTTATTTGATTGTGCACACCAGGTTGATTGCATTAGTTGAAACAGGGCAGACGACGTGAAGGTTGCAATCTCTTAACCCAGGACTGGATTGAGGAAGTGAGATAACATAGAACTTGTACGAGTGGGTGATTGGTGGTCACTATGGACCCGGTGGGCTGAATGACTTATTTCCATGCTGTATCTCTAAACTCAAAATTCTCCTCCAGAATCTATCACTCCAACAGAATAGGGGAATTTATTGTGGGCAATTAACCTACTGGATTTGTATATATTATTGTAAGTAGAATTTACCAACACATGAGCATAATCAAAGGGCTTTTCCCATGTAATATTACAGGAATGAACATAATTTCAGTCTTCTGTCCACTGTCCTAGCCAGGGTCTCTGCATTAATAATACTACAGATTCTTTCCACTGGACTTTTTTTTTATCTTAGGTTTCTTATTCGGCCAAGTTTCATTCACCTTCTCTTTAAGAAGTGTCACATGCCTTCAGGTAGGACCAGATGTGGACAAATTCCCACCCCCACTACAGATGTGCAGCCAATTATTAAATCTTGGTAAAGGTGACCACATAGGACATGTCAAATCCTCGAGGGCATGGCTGTAAGATCAGAGTGGGGTACAGTTTAAAGGAGAGGCACAGTGCAATATATTTATACAGAGAGTGGTGGGAGCATGGAACACGCTGGCAGGGTTGGCATTGAGCGATACGGTGTGGAAACAGGCCCTTCAGCCCAACTTGCCCACACGGACCAACATGTCCCAGCTACACTAGTCCCTCCTGCCCACGTTTGGTCCATTCCCCCGTAAACCTGTCCTATCCATGTACCTGTCTAACTGTTTCTTAAACCTTGGGATAGTGGTGGTTGAGACAGATGCAACAGCAGATTTAAGAGGCTTTAGATAAGCATTTGCATATGTCTGGAAAGGAGAGACATGGATCACATGCAGTCAGAGGAGTTTGAAATCGTGTTTGTCACCATCTGAAGGGCCTGTTCCTGTGCTGCGCTGTTCTATGTTCTATCCTTTACACCAGAATGATTAATAGGAGCTACTGGCATTCACTTCACACAGTCAATGAGATTTTGCTTTCTGATTTCTTTTTTTTTATCCATGAGTTCCTGCTCCTCAGTATAATAATGAGGTAAAACTCTAATTGAGTCTGAACATTCTCCTGAAATTTTACTTCTGATTCACTCTCCACGGATGCTGCCTGACCTGCCGAATACTTCCAGCATTGTTGGTTTTTATTTATGAAATCTCACTCGAGCTGGATTGCCATGGTTAATCTATTGCCAAGGGCAATAGATAGTATCCAGGCCTGTTTAGATTGAGATCTGAGTTCACGATGGATTGAATATGTAAATCCTGTTCATCGCGGACCAGAGGACATCGGTTTAAGGTGAAGGGAAAAAGATTTAATAGAAATCTGAGGGGTAATTTTTTCACACAAAGGGTGGTGGGTATATGGAACGAGCTGCCAGAGGAGGTAGTTGAGGCAGGGACTATCCCAATGTTTAAGGAACAGTTAGACAGGCACATGGATAGGAGGGTTTTTTTAAGGGATATGGACCAAACGTGAGCAGGTGGGACTAGTGTAAATGGGACATGTTGGCCGGTGTGGGCAAGTTGGGCTGAAGGACCTGTTTCCACACTGTATCACTCTGTTACTCTATGACTCTAACCTGAGAGGTAACTTTTTCACACAAATGGTGGTAGGTGTATGCAACCTCCTGCTGGAAGAGGTAGATGAGGCAGGTACTATTGCAATGTTTTATAAACATTTAGACATGTACATGGATAGAACAGGTTTAGAGGAATATGGGCCAAATGCAGGCAGGTGGGACTAGTGTGGTTGGGATATGCAGTGACTTTTGAGCAAGTGTTAACGGAGGACACAATCCGTGACACTAAATGCTCTCATTCAGATCGTACCAGTCATGTTTCAGTATCTCCATGTGTTCTGGGAACAGAAGATGGTACTGACAGTGCATTGGCACATGCTACTCCTTTACAATTGGCCATGAAAGTAATGGTGGAGAACGCCAAGGAACATCACGTCCAGTCCAGTTCTCAGCGGACAGGATGTGGGCAAGACAGATGAGCAGATCAGGGTGACTCCCAGCAACTCCACAAGCAGTGTTTCCAAACGTCCAGTCACCACCTCCTGGTTTATTTAGTTTAGTTCAGATATATAGCGTGGAAACAGGCCCTTCGGTCCACCAAGTCCGCACCGAGCAGCGATCCCCGCACTTTAACACTACCCTACACACACTGAGGATAATTTACACTTACACCAAGCCAATAAACCTGCAACCCTGTATGTCTTTGGAGTGCAGGAGGAAACCGAAGATCTCAGAGTAAACCCACGTGGTCACGGGAGAGACACCACCCATAGTCGGGATTGAACCCAGGTTTACTGGCGCTGTAAGGCAGAAACTCTACCTCTGTGCCACTTTGCTGCCCTGGTTAACAAAGATTTTGACAGTGCCACAGAACACTGTACATTGCAAATTGCCTGTACTCACTTGGAAACCACCATGTAAGGCTACATTAACCTACATGGCTTCACCACAAAAATGTTAGATTTGTTTTCCATTGAAAGGACCAGTATCACTGACAAATATTCCAAATTAGCATATTAAAGTAGGTTCATAAGTTATAGCAGCAGAATTAGGCCATTCGGCCCATCATGTCCACTCCGCCATTCAATCATGGCTGATCTATCTTTCCTTCTCAACCCCATTCTCCTGCCTTTTCCCCATAACCCCTGACACCCTTAACAATCAAGAATCTATCAACCTCCACCTTAAAAAATATTAATTGACAGCCTCCGCAGCCATCTGTGGCAATGAATTCTGAGGCTAGAGGGACTCTGGTCCTAGTCTCTCCCACTAGTGGAAACATCCTCTCCACATCCACTCTATCCAGGTACAGAACAAAATATGACCACTGAGCTCTAATTATAAATTGCATATTCTCAGTGGTAAATCTCATTACAGAATTGAAATCCAGATATTATAAAGCCCTGCACATACCTCTCCATTCACTTAAATTTGCTCCCTGTAAGTTACATTGCCGAAATATGGGTGATCAAACTACCTGAGTTATTGCAATAGGGGCAGGCATGTCTGGATTGGGTAAATACTGCTCAGCGGGATGACCGATGTGGCACAAACTCCAATCATCAAAGCATTATCCTCATTCTTCCTCATCTTCCCTCGACCTTTGCAATTGAAGACACATTCCTCCTCTAATACCTCAAACCCACTATCCATAGCAACTTACCCAGCACGTCTCCTTTAAACGTTGCCCTATTCCCTTCAAACTATGCCCACTAGTCTTTAATATTTGCACCCTGGGAAAAAGGTCTTCTTCTTCTTCTTGTTTCGGGTCAGGACCCTTCTTCAGATTGAACCAAACTAGAATCATTGCCTATCCTTTTTCTCCAGTGATGCTGCCTGACCTGCTGAATTACTCCAACACTTTGTGTTCTGTGCAGGATTCCAGCATCAGCAGTTCCATGTGTCTCCACTAGGTGCTGACGTTGCTGCACTGCCACCTCCCAAGCAGGGACCTGTTTCTGGGCTATTTTGGGTGAAATTGAACAGAGACACTGAACAAAGATGCTGGAGTAACTCAGCGGGACAAGCGGCATCTCTGGAGAGAAGGAATGGGTGACTTTTCAGGTCGAGACCCTTCTTCGGCGATGCTGCCTATCTCGCTGAGTTACTCCAGCATTTTGTGTCTATCTTCGATTTAAACCAGCATCTGCAGTTCCTTCCTACACAGCAAGAGTAGTGCTGACTAATGATGAATTTACTCTCGATATTGATGCTGTAAGTAAGAATGTCATTGTTCTGTTTTGGGATATATGACAATAAAACACTCTTGAGATGGAGAATTATTCTTCGGAGATGCTGCCTGTCCCGCTGAGTAACTCCAGCATTTTGTGTCTACCGAGTTATAGAGTGATATAGCATGGAAACAGGCCCTTCTGCCCAACTTGCTCACACTGACCAACATGTGCCAGCTACACCAGTCCCACCTGCCCATGTTTGGCCCATATCCCTCCAAACATGTCCTATCCATGGACCATGGGAGTTGATGAGAATGTGAGGAGAATAAAATGGGGTTTGTGTGGGATTAAGGTAAATGGACGCTTGCAGGTCGGTTCAGATTCAGTAGCCTAAGGCCTGTTTCCATGCCGAATGTCTCTGATTAGAGTCATAGAGTAATACAACATGGAAATAAGCTCTTTGGCCTAACTTGCCCACACTCACCAAGATGCCGCATTACACTTGTCCCACCTGTTTGACCCACATCCTTCTAAACCTTTCCTGTCCATGTACCTGCCCAAATATTGTGACGCTTCCTGCCCCAACTACTTCCTCTGACAGATCATTCCATATACCCAACATCTGCTGTGTGAAAGAATTGCCCCTCAGGTTCCTATTAAATCAATCCCCTCTCACCTTAAACCTCTGCCCTAACCTTCTTGATTCTCCTAACCTGTGTAAAAGGTCCTGTACATTTACCCTATCTATTCCTCCTATAATCTTATACAGCTCCATACGATCAGCCCTCCTACTCCTGTGCTCCGAGGAATGAAGTTCTAACCTACTCAACCTCTCCCAATAACTCAGGCCCTCAAGTCCTGGCAGCATCCTCATAAATCTTCTCTGCACCCTTCCCAATTTAACAATTTTTCCTATAACAGGGTGATGAAAACTGAACACAATACTCCATATGTGGCCACACAAATGTCTTGAACAAATGTAACATAACATCCCAACTTCTATACTCAATACTCTGACTGATGAAGGCCAAAGTCCGAAAGCCTTCTTGACCACTCTATCTACCTTTGATGCCACTTTCAAGGAACTATGTTCCTGCATGCCTTGGTCCCTCTGCAAGACAACACTCCCCAGAGCCCTGCCATTTACTGTCAAGGTCCTGCCTGAATTTGATTTACTAAAATGCAACACCTCGCACTTATCTGTATTAAACTCCATTAACCATACCTCAGCCCAACCGCCCTACTGATCAAGAACTTAGTGCAATTTTTCATAACCATTTTCACCATCTACAATGCCATCCACTCCGTGTCATTTGAAAACATACTAATCATGCCTTGTGCATTCTCACCCAAATCATTGATATAATCCACAAACAGCAACGGGCCCAGCAGTGATCCCTGAAGCACACCACTAATCAAGACCTCCAGTCTGAAAAACAACCTTCCAGCATTGCCCTCTGCTTCCTTCCATGAATCTGATTCTCTATCCGGTCAGTTAACTCTCCCTGGCTCCCATGCGATCTAACCTTACAGTGTAGCCTACCATGCAGAACCTTATCAAATGTCTTGCTGACGTCCATATAGACAACGTCTATATCTTTGTCCTCATCAACCATTTTGGCTACTTCTTCAAAAAACTCAATCAGATTTGTGACACACAATCTCCCAAGTATAAAACCATTATGCGGACTATCCCTAAATGCCCCATGTCTATCAAAATGCATATATATATTTTCCTTCAGAGTATTCTCCAGTAACTTGTCTGCCACAGACGTTAGGCTCACTGGTGTATAGCTCCCAGGCTTTTCCTTGCAGCCCGTCATAAAGAGAGGCACAACATTAGCCACCCTCCAGTCTTCCGGCACCACACCCAAATCTAAAGATGATTAATATATCTCAGCCAGGACTCCCACAATTTCTTTTCGAGCTTCCCACAGCGTCATTAGATACATCTAATCAGGACTGGGAGATTTATCCATCTTCACTTGCCTTAAGACAAAGAGGAACAATTAAAAGTCAGTGCTGAGCTTCAATCAGCAATGTTAAAAACCATGGTCAAAGCCAATACTCTTGGTGCAATCATGGATTCAGACCTGAATTTCACCAACCACTTTAAGACAATTACAAAGTCAGCCTACTATCACCTTAAGAATATGTAAAGGGTTAAAGGATATAGTTCAGCAGGATTTGGAAAAATCCACATGCACTTGTCCATGCATTTATATTCAATAGACTTGACTACTGTAATGCTGTCTTCACAGGTCTCCCTAAAAAATAAATTAGACAGCTGCAGCTGATTCAGAACGCTGCTGCTCGGTCCTCTCGAAGATCAAGTGGATCACACCGCGCCAGTTTTGAGGTCTTTACACTGGCTTCCAGTCTGTCAAAGAAATGATCTCAAAATATTACTGTTGGTTTATAAAGCACTGAATGGTCTAGGGCCAAAATCCATTTCTGATCTTCTGCTACATTATGAACCATCCAGACATCTGAGATCGGCTGGGACAGGTCTGCTTTCTGTCCCCAGAGTCAGAACTAAACATGGAGAAGCAGCGTTTAGTTTTTATGCAACACGTATATGGAACAAACTTCCAGAAAAATGCAGGTCCGCTCCAACTCTCAGTTCTTTTAAATCTGGGCTGAAGACTTTTCTATTTAATGCTGCTTTTAAATAAATTAAATTATTATTCATTTCTTACACTGCATTGTAACTTTTATTCTTGTGTTTTATACTTGTCTTATTCTATTTTAGCTTGTTTTTATTTTCTATTATTTTTAAGGACTGTTTTTAATTGCTTTTGATTGCTTTTTAATGGTTTGTGTAAAGCATTGCCTTGCCACTGATTGCCTTGTTGCTGAAATGTGCTGTACAAGTAAACTTGCTTGCTTGCTTAAGACGTCCAGCACCTAGTCAAATGCAGTACTGACTGTCCTCAAGACACTTCCGTTAATTGTCCTGTATTCCCCATTCTTCACATTTTTCTCCAAACCTTCCAACGGATTTGCTTTTAAAGTCACCCACTGCTGCTTCGACCTAAGATTAACCAATCAGGCTTGCTTTTCAACGCTCCCCCATCTCCAACCTGAACTTTACTCTGACTTCTATGGCTTCTGGATGTTCAAGAGGCCAGACTGCATTCCTGTGACTACAAATCTGCTGGTATATGTTGGCTACAGATGTTAGAGTAGGAAGCAAAATCCAGTAATGCAGTAAATACTCAGCAGGTCAGACAGTGCCTGCAGTGAAACAGGTGTTTCCCTGGTGCGCCCTGTTTTACAGGTCGACCTGTCAGCCTTAAAATGAGTTTCTGAAACATATAAAGAACATTCTATATTTAACCTGGGGTAACAGGAAATTGATTAAAATATGTTCATGGTAAATCATTTTCATTCTAAGAATTTTGTTAAGAATGGTGGCAATCAAACTGCGCCTTCTTTTCATTGAGATCCCCGTAGATATTAAAATGTCACAATTGTTTCATTTCCACCTTGTGTTACAATGGATTTCAATTCTTCAGAAACTTCCTTATTCCTTCCAGCAACTTCATTGCAATAATGGAATGAATTGAGGCTGGATCCAGAACATATCATTGCAAATATTTCTGTAATCACTGAGTTAGATGGGTCATAGAATCATGGAGTCTTAGTGTGAAAACAGACCCTTCAGACCAATTACCCCACACATCCCAGCTACACTAGTCCCACCTGCCTGCATTTGGCCCATATTCCTCTAAACCTGTTCTATCCATGTACCTGTCTACATTTTTTTAAACAACGCAATAGTACCTGACTCAACTACTGTACCTCTTCCAGCAGATCGTTCCATACACCTACCACCCTTTGCATGAAACAGTTACCACCCAGGTTAGAATCATAGAGTCAGTGATACAGTGTGGAAACAGGCCCCTCGGCCCAACTTGTCCACCCTGCTACACTAGACCCACCTGCTCGCGTTTGGTCCATATCCCTTCAAACCTGTCCTCTCCATGTACCTGTCTCACTATTTTGTAAATACTGGGATAGTCCCTGCCTCAACTACCTCCTCCGGCATCTCATTTCATACACTACCATCCTTTTTATGAAAAAGCTATCCCTCAGATTCCTATTCAATCTTTTCCCCTTTGCCTTAAACCGGTGTCCTCTGGTTCTCGATTCATCTACTCTGGGCAAGAGACTCTGTGCGTCTACCCGATCTATTCCTCTCATGATTCTGTACACCTCTATAAGATCACCCCTCATCCTCCTGCACTCCGAGAAATAGAGTCCCAGCCTATTCAATCTCTCTCTATATTTCAGGCCCTCGAGTCCTGGCAACATCCTTGTAAATGTTCTCTGAATCCTTTCCATCTTGACCACTTCTTTTTTCTATAACTTGGTGCCCAAAACTGAACACAGTACTCTAAATGTGGTATCAACGTCTTATACAACTCCAACATGGCCTACCAACTTTTGGACTCAATGCTCTGACTGATGGATGCCAATGTGCCAAAAGCCTTTTTGTCCACCCTATCTACCTGAGATGGCACTTTCAATGAACTATGTAAACATAGAAACATAGAAAATAGGTGCAGGAGTAGGCCATTCAGCCCTTCAAGCCTGCACCGCCATTCAATATGATCATGGCTGATCATGATCGCATGATGATCAGGATGTACCTGTACTCCTAGATCCCTCTGCTCTACAACACTCCCCAGAGCCCTACCATTCACTGTGTAGGTTCTGCCCATGTTAGTGCTCCCAAAATGCAACACCTCACATTTCTCTGCATTAAATTCAATCAACCATTCCTCAGCCCACCTGCCCAACTGATCAAAATCCTGCTGCAATTTTTGACAACCATCTACGCTATCTACAGGACCACCCACTCTTGTGCCATCTGCAAACTTGCTTACCATGCCATGTACGTCCTCATCCAAATGATTGATATAGATAACAAACAGCAAAGGGCCTAGCACCGAACCCTGAGGCACACCACTAGTCACATGCCTGCTGAAAAGGAACCTTCCACCATCACCTTCTGCTTCCTTCCAAGAAGCCATTTTCTATCCATTCAACCATCTCTCCTTGAATCCCATGGGATCTCACTCTCAACCGTTCTTGAAATCCATTCATTTTTATAAAAGATCAGACAATGCAGCAATAAGTTTTGTTCTTCAATATTTTACAGATATTGGTCTTCATTTCCTTTTTCTTTAAGTCACCGACCAAATTGCTAATGTAAACTCCCCAAAATACCCACCCAGTACCCTGCAATTTAAACATTGGGAGGGTCATTACTAACAAACAGGGAACTAGGGAAATTAAGGGATGTGGATGAAGTGCAGGCAGAAGAGATTAGTTTAAATTGGCATCATGCTTGGCATTGAGAGTGTGGGACAATGGGACTGTATTTGTGCTACACTATTCTACGTTCTATGTTTTATGTTAGAAACATAGAAAAATAGGTGCAGGAGTAGGCCATTCTGCCCTTCGAGCCTGCACCGCCATTCAATATGATCATGGCTGATCATCCAACTCAGTATCCCGTACCTGCCTTCTCTCCATACCCCCTGATCCCTTTAGCCACAAGAGCCACATCCAACTCCCTCTTGAATATAGCCAATGAACTGGCCTCAACGACCTTCTGTGGCAGAGAATTCCAGAGACTCACCAATCTCTGTGTAAAGAATGTTTTCCTCATCTCGGTCCTAAAGGAATTCCCCCTTATCCTTATACTGTGACCCCTTGTTCTGGACTCAAATGTTCATACTAGTTCTGAGATGAAGACAAAGGACAAGTAGAATATTTTGATATTAATTGGTGATTATTTTTGTCTGTGTATTGTTAACTAGAGAGGCAAGGTTTCAAGGTTTCAAGGTCAAGGTTTCAAGGTCAGTTTATTGTCACATGTACCAATTAATGTACAGTGAAATTTGAGTTACTATACAGCCGTATTAAATGAAATGTACATGTACATCTTAAAATAAGTGGCCATCCCTCTTAGCCGGAGCTCAACATTACAGAAAAGTCTTCAACAAAGTGTCACGGAAGAGATCTCTGGAGTATTAATGGAATGTAATTATAGAACCAATAACCAGTTGTGCAAACATTGATTGGGAAACCGGAGCTTCTGGGTATTGTCAGAGTACTTGGGAGAAATTATTTCTGGGGTGATTTCCTCTAGGTGGGAACTTTGATATTGGCAAACCTCACTTGAGGAGTAGTAATCTGCTTGAGGGGCGACAGTCATTCTGTTGCCTCAAACAACTGCCTCAGACAATGACTCAATGGGATTTAAAAGTGAGGTGTGGAGTACCATGGATTTGTAACAAAGATAGACATGAAATGATGGAGTAACTCAGCGGGTCAGGCAGCATCTCTGGAGAAAATGGATCGGTGACGTTTGGGGTCGGGACCCATCTTCAGAACCAAATCGAATCGTCACTTCTCCATTTTCTGCCTCTACACTTTGTGTCTATCTTAGGTATAAACCAGCATCTACAGTTTATTTTTATTACCTATGCATTTGTAACATGTATTTTCAGGTTTTGTTGAATTTCATTAAAAATGAAAACATTCTCGCATCTTTGGAAAACGTTTCTATATCATAAAAAAAGGATTGCCTGAATCTTTGGAAGAGATGAAGTCCAGATTGCTCACCACAGACATCCAACAGTCCGCACGGGACAGTTTAACTGTTTTAAATGTCATTATATGGAGCTTAGCATTTTTAACACTGGTACAAGTGTTATTAACCTCACAAACCCAATGGTCTGCAGTTCACTCACTTTAGACAGCTGTTAAACCTGGCATTTTGTTCCAATTCTTTAAATGTCTAGAGATATTGATAAACTATTGAAAACCAAACAATGTAAATGTTTTTTTTAATGTTTCATGTTTTTTTGGAAAGTGAACATGAAAATTAAATCACTCGGAAAAACATCTAAATGATTAAAAGCATAAGTGAAATTAAGAAAAGGTAACCCATATTCCTTCTTCACAACTGAATGAAGTGAAGTCAGCAGAAATCCACAACGTGTGGCAACAGGATGACTGTGTAGAATCTGCAATGTAGATGCTGGGAACCCTCGCAAACACATAATCCATGGACAGTCCTCCAGCAGGGAATAAAGACTGAATATCCAGCAAGGACAAGTCAACAAGACCACTGTAAATTGTAGAAACAAGGAACTTCAAGTCAGAGATCCTTCACCAGAACAATGATGATGATGATACCTTATTGTCACGTATTTAGGTACAGTGAAATTCTTTGTTTTGTATATAATACACAAGTAGGCAATGAGTCTCCACGTATCTGGCACCATCTAAGTTACAAAAGTAATCATTATAGCCCCAATTGTCCCTCTTCGCTCCTGGTGCCCAATGTCTTTTAATCATTGTTATTGTACCTGCTTCAACTACCTCCTCTTGCAGCTTGTTCCATATACCCACCTCCCTCTGTGAAAAAAATTGCCACTAAGGTTCCTATCAAATCTTTCCCCTTTCATCTTAAACCTATATCCTCTGGTAAAATACCCTGTGTGTTCACCCTACCTATTCCCCTCGTGATCTTCTTGGATCTTATTACACCTCTAGAAAACACCCCTCATCCTCCTGCGCTCAAAGGAAAACAATTCTAGCCCCCTCAACCTCTCCCGATAATTGGGACTCTCAAGTCCTGAGTACATCCTTGCAAATCATCTCGGCACTCTTTCCAGCTGACCAACATCCTTTCAAAAGCAGGGTGACCAAAATTGAACACAATATTGCAAATGCAGCCTCAGCAAAGTATTTTTCTTTCACCCTGAAGAAGGGTCCCAACCCAAAACATTGTCTGTCCATCTTCTCCACACTTGCTGTCTGATCCGCTGAGTTCATCCAGCTCTTCGAATTTTGCTCAAGTTTCCAGCCTCTGCAGTTTCTTGTGTCTATTTGTAACAGTTCCAAATTCACCATTCACAATATTAGCTATTTATCCCAAATTTATTTGACTTAAATGTATTTAAATGCTTCTGCCACAGTGCTCAATTTCAACTCTGAGTGTCTCTGAGTCATTAGCTTAGCTGCTCAATTACCAGCCCAGTAATAAACACACTATGTTATGGTATGGAAATATCTGAGGTCAGTCAGGATGGTGGAATGGGGTCAGTAGGTCGGAACATCATTGTGTCCAGATTGCAATACGGTAAAGGTAACTATAACCCAGCCTACTGAAAACAGACACAAAGCATGTTTCACGCACTCCACACTTTGAATTTTGCGCCAAGTAAAATTGGTCTTGGATAATCAGTGAGGTTTGCAATCTTGTAGGAAGGAACTGCAGATGGTGGTTTGAACCAAAGATAGCACAAAATGTTGGAGTAACTCAGCGGGACAGGCAGCATCTCTTCATAGAAGGAGTGGGTGACGTTTCTTCAGAAGAAGGGTCTCGACCCGAAACGTCACCAATTCCTTCTATCCAGAGATGCTGCCTTTAAGGATAAGGGGGAAGTCTTTTAGGACCGAGATGAGAAAATTGTTTTTCACACAAAGAGTGGTGAATCTGTGGAATTCTCTGCCACAGAAGGTAGTTGAGGCCAGTTCGTTGGCCATATTTAAGAGGGAGTTGGATGTGGCCCTAGTGGCTGAAGGGATCAGGGGGTATGGAGAGAAGGCAGGTACAGGATACTGAGTTGGCATGATCAGCCATGATCATATTGAATGGCGGTGCAGGCTCGAAGGGCCGAATGGCCTGCTCCTGCACCTAATTTCTATGTTTCTATGTTTCTATGCTTCCTGCAGAGTCACTCCAGCATTTTGTGTCTATCTGTGGTTTGCAATCTATTTAGTAAAAGGGAACAATGCAGATGGACAGTCAGATTGGCATGTTTGAGGAAAGGACTGCTAATTTTACTTCTCTTTTCATTTAACGTTGTTTATTTACTAATCAGGTTGATGGCATTCACTCGGAAGTATTTTTGGGGTGGAAGATTGCAACCTTCACATGGTCCGCCCTGTTTCAACTAATGCAATCAACCCGCCATGCACAATCAAATAAGATCAAATAGAACAAGTTGTCCGACAACTTTAGGCTGTGCACGCCATATGCAAGAAGAAGAAGGAAGTATTTGTGACCTGGGCCTCAGATAAAAAAATCACTTGGAAATGATTTTCATGAGTCCCAGGTTAATAATGCATTAAGCTGGGTCTTTTCTCCTTGATGTCTAGGAGGCTTGAAAGGCAACCATATCCACGTGAACCCAAATATAGATGGCAAATGGTCACAGTCTTTTTCCCAGGGTAATGAAGTCTGAAACTAAAGGGCATAGCTTTAAGGTGAGAGGGGGAAAAATTTAAAGGGGACATGAAGGGAAACCTTTCCACTCAGATGGTGGTGAGTAAATGGAACAAGCTGCTTCAGGAAGTGGTAAAGGCAGGTACCATTACAACAATTAAAAAATAACATTTGGACAGGTACGTGGATAGAAACCTAGAAACGTAGAAACATAGACAATAGATGCAGGAGTAAGCCTTTCGATCATTTGAGCCAGCACCACCTTTCAATATGATCATGGCTGATCATCCAAAATCAGTACCCCATTCCTGCTTTCTCCCCATATCCCTTGATTCCGTATTTTTTCCCCAGATCCCTTGATTCCATTCCTTAGGAAAGGTTTCAAAGGATATTGGCCAAATGCAGATAAATGAGACTAGCTAAGATAGGCAAACTGGTCAGCATGGGCAAGTTGAGCTGAATGGCCCATGTCCCTGCTGTGTAACTCTATGACTCTGTGACCCTATGAATGTTGAAGCGTTACCTCCCACTTTATTCTGAAGAGCAGTTTCTGTCATTCTACTTTTTAAACTATGAGAAAATTTTGCGAAGAACAGACCAGTATACCCTTGATTTTGGAAGGCTAAGGATAATCTAACCAGTGAGTTTAAGATGATAAAACGGTGTAGCAAGATACGGAGTATTTAGAGGGATGATTTCAGAAGATGGAGACATTCAGAAGTGATGTTGGCAAATAGTATTTCACAATGGGTCTGAAAATCTGGAACACACTCTCTTTCCCAAGAAGCTGTTGAGTCTAGATCCATTAAAAAATCATTAAAACTGCCTTTGTTTTTTTATTGGAACATAGTACTATGAGGAATCAATGAATTAAAATGCAAAATTCCCATATCCTCATGGAACAGGTTCTAAAGATCAGTGGATTATTTCTGTCCTCCTATTGTTAAATTATGGGCAGCACCGTCGAAATATTTTGTAAATACCCCGTCCACTCTAACCTCAGGCAATACGGAGTCTTATGTTGGGGTGAAACGGGGAAAATGGGGGCAGGAATGAGCCTGGGATAAAAATGGAAATTCCAATGTCGTATCTTCTCGTTAGTGTGATTATTTAGCCTTGCACGTGGCAACATTAGTTCCCTTCATTACTTCATATTCAACTTCCCTCTTGAGGAACGCTTGATTCACAGAAATAGAAACAGTTTTGTTTTCATCGGCAAGCCAATAAAAAAATTCTGAAAACAGTACGCGTGCATCACAGGTGACGTTTTGCATCTCTTTCAGAGTTTCTCATGTTGGCATTTGAAATTTAATGAATTCCAAAGAAAGGTGTGAATTTGTTGTACACTAAGGAATATGGTTACATTCCATTGTACATTCACAGTGCGGTTGATGATACTATTATTTATTATTTGTTACAGGATAACAATTGACATTGTAGTTTTGGGCTCGTGGGCCTAAGAAAGGATTCCAAGCCAAGTGATGGGGGAAATGCGAAAACCTTTGAGAAACATAAACGGGCGGCATGGTCGAGCTGCTGCCTCTCAGCGCCAGACACCTGGGTCCAATCCTGACCTGGGGTGCTGTCTGTGTGGAGTTTGCACATTCTCACTGTGATCACGGGTTTCCTCCGGGTGCTCTGGTTTTCTCTCACATCCCGAAGCCGTGCAGTTTTGTAGGCTAATTGGCCTCTGTAAAATGCCCTTAGTTGGTAGAGAGTGGATGCAAAAGTGAGATAACATGGAACTCGTGTAAACGGGTGATCTATAATTCGCATGGACTCGATGGACAGAAGGGCCTGTTTGCATGCTGTATCTTTCAAAAATTAATATATATCTGAAGCAGAAATTAAGGAAATACTGCTGTTTAACCATGAGATCTGATATATTTAAAAAAACAATTGTCAGTCCAGAATGCACTCAAAAAAAGCAGAAAGGAATTACCTGAATCAGAAATGGATAAATAATTTAATTAAAAATATATTATATAACAAATAGAGAGTTATTTATGAATAAAGTGGTTACTAATAGCGATCTGGTACATAAACAAAACATAATATATTAGAGTCGGAATCATAGAGTTGTACAGCATGGAAATTGGCCCATCTAATCTGAATTAGTGAATGCCTACTTTATTGTCACATGTGAGAAGTCACAGTATAATTCTTTCCTTGTATACCCAAGGTATGCAAATAGTCGCCACGTAAAGGCCGCTGTCAAAGTTACAAAGCATCCGCTCCAGGTCCCCTTCTGTTCTCCCCCCGCCTCCTCCTCACAGCAGTCCCCCCCTCGCGGGGTCCTCCTTTGTTCCTTCCCCCGGCAGTGGCCTCCTCACTCCCTGGTCCATCCTCAACCATCGGTCGGCCTCGCTGCACCGACCTCTCCATTATCGCCGCCGGGTCCTCTCCAGACACCTCCATGGCGTCAACACAGGCCCCAACCATGGGCTCCACAGACCCAGCAGCCGTCGACCACGGGGTCCGTCGACTCGCAGGACACTGACCCGCAAGGCTCCACCGACCCACAAGGCTCCAGCCTCGGCTTCTCCGCGGCCTAAATCCCACTTGCCCGCATTAGGACTGTGTCATTCTATGCCTTGCCATTTTAACTATCTGTCTCAATGCTACTTGAACATAGTGATCGCATCTGATTCATCTGGCAGCAATTTCCAGGTACAACCACTCTCGTCAAAAACGTTCCCTGCAGACCTCATTTAAAACACGTTCCTCTTACCTTGAACCTATACCTCCTGTTTTTGCTAACCCTTCCAGGGGAAAATGATTTTGCTCTTTAGATAGATTCGACCCTATCTACGGCTTTCCAAATCATATAAACCTCTATCAGGTCGCCCCTCAGCCACCTTCACTGCAGGGAAAACAAGCCCAGCCTATTCAATCTTCACCATAACTAAATCAATCACTTCAATCACTTGTCCTGCCGGATTCCCTATTAGTAGATCAACCTTTGCCCTGTGTAAGAAAGAACTACAGATGCTGTTTAAATCGAAGGTAGACACAAAATGCTGGAGTAACTCAGCGGGACAGGCAGCATCTCTGGAGAGAAGGAATGGGTAACTTTTCGGGTCTGAAGAAGGGTCTCGACCCGAAACATCACCCATTCCTTCTCTCCAGAGATGCTGCCTGTCCCGCTGATTTACTCCAGCATTTTGTGTCTATCATCAACATTTGGCCTCTTCCTTGTGAAGCCCTCTGCATGTTGCCTAAGGAAAAGCATTTGACATATTCTACCCCATCTACACCCTTGGCACAATGACAATCCTAGACTACATTGGGAAGGTTCAAATCCCCTACTATGACAACCCCATTAGACTTGCAGCTGCCTTACATAATGGTCTTCCTTACGTATTTTAACTGGAAATATTTGTCTTGTAAATTTGAGTGGTGTATTACTGTAATGATGCATAGGGAATAAAGATGTGGTATTATTATATGAGTAGTGCAAAATAACAATATAAATTTCCATTGAGGACTTGACCACCTCCTGCAGCCCCACACATAGGTAACCATTTTGACTTCTGAGAGGCAATATTCTTTCACTAAGCTTTTTTCGCAATATACTTACATCTCATTGGTTTCTCTTTAATAATATCTGTCAGAGATATCTTTTTGCCCCCCTGATTTCCATCTTAAGTAAGCTCCTCAACCCCCTATTAATTTCACTTCATCCCAGCTGCCTATAAGTAACCTATGCCACCTTTTTCCAGACCAGGCCCTCAATTGGGCTTGTTAACCAAGGACTTACTCCCACCAGGAACACAAATTTATTGAACTCTCACTATCACACTTTTAAAAGCATTACTTTTTTTCCGATGTTCCTTTGCCTGCAAGAGGCAACTCCAATCAATTTTTACAAGTTTCTACCTAATGGTAATCAATGCTAGCCGAGCTACAGTTTACAATTTTAACTTATGGACCAGCCCTGTCTATATCCACAACTACTTTAAAGCTAAAGTAACAGTGATGTAGTGGTAGTCACGGCGGCACTGTGGTAGAGTTGCTGTCTTACAGCGAATGCAGCGCCAGAGACCTGGGTTTGATCCCGATAACGGGTGCTGTCTGTACGGAGTTTGTACGTTCTCCCCGTGACCTGCGTGGATTTCTCCGAGATTTTCGGTTTCCTCCCACATTCCAAAGACGTACTTATAGGCTAATTAGCTTGGTAAATGTAAAAATTGTCCCTAGTGGGTTAAGGGTAGTGTTAATGTGTGAGGACCGCTGGTCGGCGCGGACCCGATGAGCCGAACGGCCTGTTTCCGTGCTGTATTTCTAAACTAAACTGAACTAAACTAAGCTAAACTGTTGTCCCTGGCCCCAAAAGACTCGGCCAATGACACTTCAATCATTTGCCTGGAAAAGTTTCCAAAAAGCAGGTCAAGCTTTGCCTGGCGGTGGAGGCCGGTTCTCTGGATACATTCAAGATTGAGCTTGATAGGGCTCTTAAAGATACCTGAGTCAGGGGGATATTGGGAGAAGGCAGGAACGGGGTACTGATTTTGGTTGATCAGCCATAATAACATTGAATGGCGGTGCTGGTTCGAAGTGCCGAATGACCTACTCCTGCACCTATTGTCTATTGTCTATTCTTGGTAGGGCCCTCAACATATTGCCTGAGGAAATTTTCCTGAGCACGTTTAACAAGTTCAATCCCATCAATGCCTTTGGCACTTCGACAGTGTAATTTTAGAATGGTTAAAATCCCCTAATATGACAACGCCATAAATCTCACAGCTGCCTGCAAATGGTCTTCCTGGTTTTAACTGGAAGTACTTGTATTATCAGCACGAGTTGTGCATTACTGTAATTTATGCATAAGGAACAAAATATGTGGTACTGTTAAATGAGTAATGAAAAATAATAGAAATAACCATGTAAATGTTTAACTTATCTTGTTTTCAACCAGATTCTCACAAGCAACTGATTTCCATCTGATTTTGCCAGTAATGATCATAGCATATGAATAGGGAAGAACAGCTCCACACACGTCTCTGACATTAAAGAGGTTTTGATCATCTGGGAATGCAATGGAGCAGTACTGAGGATAGACAACTGGAATCCATGAAATCAAATTGCACTTTGCATAGCTGTAAGAGTAAATGTAAAAGATGTTAATCCTATCCAGAATATCCTAAATATAAGATAGACACAAAATACTGGAGTAACTCAGCAGGACAGGCAGCATCTCTGGATAAAAGGAATTGGGTGACGTTTCGGATCGAGACCCTCCTTCAGACCCCTCAGTGTCCTAAATATAAATTCATGTCACCCACTCTTAACACCCTCAGAATCTGCGAAGGAAAAGGAAATAAATGGAACCAAAACAATATCAGACAATCACAGGAATAAATAATGTAATTTTATCTGCAGCAACAACTAGATGTTATGCTATTAAAGACTTAGGAATATCAGAAAAGCACAGTGTCTTCTAGTAACCAGATATAAAATGGAGAAATATTAATTCAATTCGCGCAAGCATTCATTTAAAAGTTTTGATGTTGCTTTAAATTAAACAACATAAAAATAGACCCTTCAGTCTGCCACAACCCTACCTCAGCAATGAATTGTTGTGGACCTTTAAAGGTTCAATTTCACCTTGACACGTGAGTGATTCCGTGAAGAACCCCGTTCAGGCCTAGTGTGCGTCTGTACATCAGCCGCACTGGCGCAAGCACCAGACAGCGGTAAGTTAAACCTAGAAGGTAAGTTCGCCAGGGGCTTTTTGAAGCAGGAGCCTCTCTTCACAGAGGTTTTCCTGCCAGTATCACAGCCCGACGAGTGAATCAGTTATGGACCGTAGGGAAACCCAGTCCGACCGCGGAAGCGGATAACCAGCAAATAGATCGGGTTGTGAGATAAGGAGCCGCTAACAAGGCAGTCAGCGGCTCCCAGCCTGCGGGGATGCCATGGAATGGCAAGGAAATAACGCCAGAGTCGCTGACAGTGCAGTCAGCGGCTCACAGACATCAGTCCCCAGGCAGGGAATAAAATTGATGAGAAAGGACTCGTTCAGCCCTATTTTGACTACAAGGGTTTTCTCTTAACAATAAAGTTTAATGTATGTTATAGTGTTTTTCTTAAAGTTAAAGTTTAAGTCATAAAAAGTTATTGTCATATGTCCCTGATAATGAAATTCTTGTGGTTTAGCACAAGTTGCTGTGAAGGGTTAAAAATTGTTTTAACCCTTCACAGGTAAAGCTGTACACTAAAAGCTATTTTTGATTTTGTGAGCCGACACTGTAATAGCGCTGGCCTATGGGACAGGCCGCGCCAGCAGTGCCCTGAATAGGGCTGCTTCATGTGGAATAGCGCGGGCATATGGGACAGGCCGCGCCAGCAGCGCCTGACCTGGCTGCTTCATGTATGAAAGTGCTGGCCTACGGGAGAGCCACGCCAGCAGCGCCTAATACAGGGCTGTTACATTTGTAACATTGCCGGCCTACGGGAGAGCCACGCCTGGGACAGGGTTGCTCAAGTTCACACATAAGTCTGCTACGCCCACAGAGTCGGGAGATGATTATCCACCGGGGCTGGATAGCAAGGCCCACGGAATCAGGGGATGATTTCTCACCGGGGCTGGATAGTGTGTTTGAAACGACTATCCCAAATGCAGCAACTGTTGCATACAGTGCTACAGCAGGGCACACGCCAAAAAGGAGGAGTGTCAGCGCCACCCTGAACAAAAAGGCGCCAGCAGTATCTAGTAGAGAACTGCTTGACAGCACCTTCATCGATGAGGATTAGTTCTGACACCTACTCTGATGGTAAGGTTGAGACAGAAGTTCCACCTCTGCAGGCCGCACCAGCAGCTCCAGTTCACAGAGCTGCTACAGGTCTCCCTCTTGGAGGCAGAGATCAAGACGGGTCAGTATCCTGCTGACACTGAGTCTCAGGGTATTGCCGTGGGGCATACCCCAAGGGATGAAGGGCACGCGTCAGAGGTACCTTTTTTCCTGACAACAAAGTTGCCATCCCAGCAGAATATTCTATTCGGGTATAGGTCCAATGGGTTTATATCAGTATAGGTATCCTGCGGCCTGCGGCATCGCCTGCTTAGGGCTGCCTACAAATCGCTCTCTCTGAGGAGGGAAGAGAAAAAGGTCAAGATATAACTGACTCCAGGCTCTAAAGAAGTCAATAGAACATACTGAAGCACATATGTGCCGGCAGTGAACAGCACCAACAGGGGGATCTGAGAGCCAGCCGCCGAATCTATTATTCAGGTAGGCCTATTCAACAGGGGAAGAAAACCTGGCAGACGAATCAATTAAGGCGGGCAAAGGTCATCGTTTCAGAACGCACCCCAGGCGCTCATCGGCAGTAGGCAGTTCACTGGAGCTGGGGGAAGCATGATAGCTCAGAAATTCCATGCACCTTACCAACCCTACTCAACAAAGTGGGTCTAGCACTTCCAAAACATGGGTAAGTGCACCGTTCACAAGTTGTAATATTTACATTTGTGTGTACAACACACAAAGGATAAAAACATCTGGTTGAGGCACAGCAGTAGCATTCCAAGGAAGTTTGGATTATGGCCAGGGTTATTTTTTGAAGTTAAGGTTTGGAAATTGGGCCAAAGTTCTCATGCAAAACACCCATGGAATAAGGCAGGAGTGACATGTTTATTATGAAAAATGGAGAGTGTCGGGCATATGAACTTTCCGAATATGGAAACTTATTTTCTTGACTAACAACAGATTCATAAGTGTCTCAAAGATCCGTGCTATGCAATTCCCATTACAGAGGTTATCAAATACATTATAACTGTACTAATAACAGTAAAACATTGTGGAATGGGATAAACTGTTCGTTGGTCATTGGGATTTACCTTTAATTATTAATTAGCATATGACTCCGTCCTGTTAAGTTAATAGCAACCTGTTATAAAACTGACTTTTATTTCATCAAAAGTAATTGCAATATAGTAGCTGTGTTTCAGCTGAGCAGATCAGGAACTGATATCGTGCAAAGTAGCAACCTCTCAAAGGACATGTAGACCATTGTGAACAACCTTATGTTATTATCAGCTGAAGCTACCTCAGTCACAATGATGAAAAAACAGTATTCAGCATTGCTGAACATGACAATAAACTCATTTGAACTTGAACTTGAACTTAAACGTGCTCCAATAGTTTGGTCGGTTGAATTCAGTTATTACAAACTGATGCTAAAGACTCTAGGTGTGAAGTTCCGAATACCATCTCTAATTGGAGGTATTGGAGATTGCATGAATTACCAATTCTTCAATTGTTGGTATCAACTAAATATATACACTAGATGCACCCCATGAGTAAGGGGCTATTGAGCGAATATACATATTCTACATACTCAATTTCAAGTTGCTACTCTATGATGGTGACATATGTTAGTCACATGGAAATCAAGTAAAAGTATCCTGTAATAATTACCTAATCTCCTTTGCCACTGGTGTACCATCCAGTTCAGATCGATGACAACACAGAATAGGTATTGGATCTCAAAGTATTATGAAAGTATAGTTCAATGCTACATCGATTATCGACAAGTTGGTGCATGTTTATTCACTGATTGCAAAAATATGTGGCACAACAGTGCGGAGAAATACATTCTCACTACAAAATGAGGAGTGTTCTTTTATGTCTTCCTCTATTTTTGCCTCATTAGCCGGGTCTTAAAGCAGTCAGCAAGATCTCGCTGGGGTTTGTACTGTCAGACTGGCTAAGCAGCCATATTGCCTGCTTCATCAGCCATAATAATACAACGGTATACGGTTATTAAAAAAAAAAAAAAAACACAAACTTGCTGGTTCAAACTGTGAGACCGATCTTTGCATAATAAAACAATTATTGACTTATACATTTTGAATGGATTGACTTATGGCTCAGGTTGTCACATCAAGCCATGAATGTGCTCACTGCAGAGTGCAGGGATAGCAACCAAAAAGCAGTACATTCCCATTGAGGGGATCGGAAGTGATTTTGTTTAAATATTAATGTTACATTTAATACAGTACAGATTACTGACATTTTCCAGTTCATTCTTAAATGGTATTTGACACTATTTCAGTTATAGATACACTACAGCTGCAACAAACGGGAACTACTCTGTCGGGTTCAACCCGGATATCGAGTTGTTAAAGAGATCTTGACACAAGTTCTCCCACTACAAGAATATGCAGTTGGTTATTGAAAATGTGTTAACATTACTTCACCAAGGAGTTCCAGCTACATCCTTAGTTATGACACTAATATCAGCACAACAACGGTAAACATTGCAAACGCTGTGGCTAGATAGGATGGAATTGGCTGCAGGTGCCATTACATTTTACATTCTGATCTACACAAGAAGAGCAGACCAGGGGCGGCATGATTTAAGATCCTTTTTTGGATACCCCACGGTCTCACATCTATGTGGGAGGGCAGGCTTGCTATATTATATCTAGGCCACCAGAATCCTAAGAAGTGTGGAATCAGCATTGTTTATTAATCAACAAGCAACTATACAAACGAAGGTCAGTTCAGACTATTTCAAGGTGGCTGCAGCAGGTTCTGTGTTATGCAGGTATTAACACTCACGATTGTATATCTCATTCCACCAGGTCAGCATCAACGTCAGCGGCCAGGGCAATGGACATGCCCATCGACCATATCCTTGCAATCGCAGGAGGGTCAACTAAATTGATTTTCTAATTTTTTTTACATAGGCCGGTTACTGACCCGGGATTTTGCCCATTCTGTTTGTGTCCACTTTAGCCTCCCCTGAGTTACAGGGTTGCTATTGATTTCTTTATTAACGTAAACCATTAACACATTGAATAAATATCATGCTTAATGCATTTTGATTATTCAATCATCCTGAGTCAATCGATGCAGTGAGACGCTGAGATTTCGATCAGCGGCATGAAATCACAAAGCTTCGAACTCTTCACGGAATCACTCACGTGACTCCGAAATAAAATAGTAAGATTAAACGAGAACTTTCCAGTTTGAAGTTTGATCTTGATTTTATGAGGAGTTACGTTGGTGATTATGTGCCCGCCACACCCAACCCTCTCTCATAAAGATCATCTGGTAGTTCTCGAGTCACGCATCTTACTATGTCACTTCGGTAATTCTTATTTGTGATTTCATACCGCTGCTTTCATGAAGCGCCTGTGGCCTTAACGGGGTTCTTCACGTAATCACCAACGTAACTCCTCATAAAATCAAGATCAAACTTCAAACTGGTAAGTTCTCATTTAATCTTACTATTATGTACATTGGCTTGCACTATTATAATCTGGTTACCTTGTATAAATGATCATTTATTGTTAATGTACATTTATTTGGTGTGTTGTAATGTTAATTTGCCTGTAAAGCTGCAACAAAAATGTTTTGATCGCCCTGACTGCGGATGGTTCAATTGTCCCGACCGCGAGAGAATAAAGAGGGAAGAAGCTTAGACTTTATTGCCTTCAATCACAGTGAGGAATGTGGGGAATCTGCTGTGGTGGATGTTTGTGTTAACTTTTATGTAGTTGTGTGGCTTGGTGCTTTTTTTTAATATGGCTGTATGGTAAATTGAATATCACTGTACCTTAATTGGTACAAGTGCCAATAAAAGACCTATGAAACCTTTGAAACCATTGATAGGTTACAAACACCTGACTTACTTTCAGCCTATACATGCAAGCAAGCATTTGGCTGGCAGATGGGAAGGTTTACTGGCTGCTGCAAGGCTGCAGGGCTTTTCTCTGGAACTGTTGGTCCATGAGGCCAAAAAACTATATTCTGCACGCTGGTATTTTTCTCTTCACTGATTGTATTGTATTCATAAATAGTATTAATTGATTTAACTGGATAATAATAATAATAATAATAATAATAATAATAATAATAATAATAATAATAATAATAATAATAATAATAATAATAATAACTTTATTACGGACTCAGGGTCCAGACTAGGGGCAACATTACATTAAAAAATGCATTGCATCTCAAATATCATAAATATATATATAAAATCATGGTAAATCACTTAAAAACATCATAATTTATATATTTTAAAAAAAAACCCACAATACTTAAGTTAAAAATCCAGAGTAAAAAATGATCAATGTCGTACAATGAGACAACGATACCAGTGTCTCCACAACTGGGATTCGTAGCGTGTAGTGCTAACCCTTATGTTTGTCAAGGCCACAATAAGCACATTTTTAGAGTCATTTATCCTGCAAATGAATTTATACATGTGTTGTCTTAGGATAGCTTCTAGAGTACTGACTCCTGCAGCCACAAACATATTACTGGCACTACACAATCTTGGTTGCCTTAGCAGTGTTCTCATGGCATCGTTATATGCCACCTTTAGTCTCTGCATACTTGTCTTTAAATAGTTCGATCACAGGTGCGCAGTGTAGAGGGGTGTGCAGTATGCTCTAAATAGTGACATCTTCACCACATCTGCACACGCACCAAATTTACGCAAGAGGATATTTGCCTGTATATACAGCATGCGTCGTTGCCTATAAATATCCTCATCATCTGTCATTTGTTCTGTTCTGGATAGCACACCAACCAAAGCTTTTCACCGTATCTTTGTGTATGAGGTAATAATAAACCAATACCTGCCATGTGGAACCTCTGCCCTGTAGGAGCTATGCTTACAGCCACATCGCTGGAATTTAGAAGATTGAGAGGGGATCTCATAGAGACTTACAAAATTCTTAAGGGGTTGAACAGGCTAGTTGCAGGAAGATTGTTCCCGATGTTGGGTAAGTCCAGGACAAGGGGTCACAGTTTAAGGATAAGGAGGAAGTCTTTTAGGACCGAGATGAGAAAATCGTTTTTCACACAGAGAGTGGTGAATCTGTGGAATTATCTGCCACAGAAAATAGTTGAGGCCAGTTCGTTGGTCATATTTAAGAGGGAGTTGGATGTGGCCCTTGTGGCTGAAGGGATCAGGGGGTATGGAGAGAAGGCAGGTACAGGATACTGAGTTGGATGATCAGCCATGATCATATTGAATGGCGGTGCAGGCTCGAAGGGCTGAATGGCCTGCTCCTGCACCTAATTTCTATGTTTCTATGTTTCTAACTTGCAAACTGTTTGGGTTACTGTTAGTTCTCGGGAATTGAAACCTGTCAAAAACCAGTGAGAACGTTTATTGTTTCTAACCAACAAAAGTAGAACAGAAATCAAGAAAGGGTGATCTACAGACAGACAATGTGAACAGGCAGTACAGTAGCGCAGCAGTGGAGTTGCTGCCTTACAGCGCCAGAGACCAGTTTCGATCCTCACATCGGGTGCTATCTGTTCGGAGTTTGTATGTTCTCCCTGTGACCACTTGATTTTCTCTAGGTGCCCCGGTTTCCACCCACATTTCAAAGACATGCAGGATTGTAGGTTAATTGGCTTCTGTAAATTATCCCTAGTGTGTAGGATAGAACTAGTGTACGGGGTGATCGCTGGTCGGCGCGGACTCGGTTGGCCAAAGGTCCTTGTTCCACGCTGTGTCTCTAAAATTAAAACTAAAACTAAAAGCTAACTGGAGGAAAATTAATGCTGATAGAGCAAGCAAAGGTCTCCTGGACCTGGACAAGATATCATGGAATATAATTGCTAATAGTGTCAGCTATCCACAATTGAAGGAGCCCCTCCAAGTTTAAACACTCTGAAAAATCCAAAACATCCCGCTATGGTGGCAATTATTAATTCCAGGCAGTACATGATTTCCACCAACACCACTAGGTTCAAGTCTCCATTTACAATATTTGCCAACTCTTTGCAAAGGAACTTTCTGAATTCAGGTAAGAAATAGGATTAGGGAAGACCATCTAGATACTCCACCCTACTCCATCATCCAACACGATCATGGCTTCGCTATTTTTCTTCATTTTGGGGATTTTGTCATTGCTGCTGAGCTTACATTGTCCATTCGTAAACACCTTTGAGAAGGTAGCAGGGAGCTCCTTTCCTGAACCACTGTGGTCCTTCTGGTGAGCATGTTGGGTAGGGTGGTCTAGTACAAAGACCCAGCAATGATATGCTTAATGATCAGGATAGTGTGCAACTTGGAAGGGAGCCTGCAAGTAATGTACATTTGCTAGAAACATAGAAACATAGACAATAGGTGCAGCAGTAGGCCAATCGGCCCTTCGAGCCAGCACCGTCATTCAATATGATCATGGCTTTGATCATCCAAAATTAGTACCCCGTTCCAGCTTTTTCCCCATAGCCCTTGATTCCATTAGCCTAAGAGCTAAATCTAACTCTCTTGAAAGCATCCAGTGAATTGGCCACCACTGCCTTCTGTGGCAGAGAATTCCACAGATTCACAACTCTCTGGGTGAAAATGTTTTCCCTCATCTCAGTCCTAAATGTCCTACCCCTGATTCTTAAACTGTGACCCCTGGATCTGGTCTCCCCCATTTCCTGCATCCACCCTGCATCAACCCTATCCAATTCTCTAAGAATGTTGTATGTTTCTATAAAATCCCCTCGCATCCTCCTAAATTCCAGTGAATACAAGCCCAGTCGACACATTATTTCATCATAATTCAGTCCCGCCATCCCGGGAATTAACCTGGTGAACCTACACCACACTCCCTCAACAGCAATAATGTCCTTCCTCAAATTAGGAGACCAAAATTGCACACAATACTCTAGATGCGGTCTCACCAGGGCCCTGTACAACTGCATGCTCCTTGCTCCTAAACTCAAAACCTCTGGCAATGAACCTTTGGCTTTCTTCACTGCCTGCTGTACCTGCATGCTTACTTTCAGTGACAGATGTACAAGGACACCAAGGTCTTGTTGCACCTCCCGTTCTCCTAATCTGACACCACTCAGATAATAATTTGCCTTCCTGTTCTTGCCACCAAAGTGGATGACCTCACATTTATCCATATTATACTGCATCTGCCATGCTTCTGCGTATGCACCCAACCTATCCAAGTCACCCTGCAGTCTCATAGCATCCTCCTCACAGCTCACACAGTTTGTGTCATCCGCAAACTTAGAGATTCCCTCATCTAAATCGTTAATATATATTGTGAACAACTGGTGTCCCATCATCGAGTCTTGCAGCACCCCACTAGTCACAGCCTGCCATTCTGAAAAGGACCTGTTAATTCCTACCTTTTGCTTTTTGTCTGCCAACCAATTCTCTATCCATGTCGTTACCCTATCCCCAATACCATGTGCTCTAATTTTGCACACTAATCTCTTGTGTGGGACTTTGTCAAAGGCTTTTTGAAAGCCAGATACACCACATCCACTGGCTCTCCCTTATCCATTCTCCCAAGCTTTGACTGCCGGCTGCGGGAGCTTCAATCGCCCCGACGGATGGTTCGAATGCCCCCACTGCGGGAGAATAAAGAGGAAGAAGTTGGACTTTTTTGCCTTCCATCTCCTCTTCCTTTCTGTCTATCCTTCCTAAAAATCAAATACCCCTGCATGTTTAGCTCCCAGCCTTGGTCACCCTGGAGCCATGTTTCCGTAATTCCAACTTTATCATATCCCTTAACTACTAACTGCACATTCAATTCACCCACCTTATTTCAAATGCTCCTCGCATTAAGGCACAAAGCTTTCAGGTTGGTTTTTCTTATCTCCCTTCTACCTTTTGCTTCTGTCCTCCTTTTATGGCACTCGGTCTCCTTGTATTGAGTCCCATCCCCCAGCCCTGTTAGTTTAAACATGACCTTTCCTACACACTTTCCCGTTAGCTGCACGGATACGCGTCCACGTTGTTGACACCATTCCCCTCACTTTCTAATTTAAACCCACCCGTGTAGCACTAGCAAACCTGCCTGCCAGTATGTCGGTCCCCTTCCAATTGAGGTGCAACCGGTCCCTTTTGTACAGGTCACCCCTGCCCCAGAAGAGATCCCAGCAATCTAGAAAACTAAATCCCTGCCCCCTGCAGCAACTCCTCAGCCACACATTCAGATCCATTATCTCCCTGTTCCTCACTAGCACGGGGTACTGGAAGCAACCCAGAGATAATCGTCCTGGAAGTCCTACTTTTCAGCCTCCTACCTCGTTCTCTATACTCACATTGCAGAACCTCCTTCCTCTTCTTACCCACGTCATTTGTGCCTACATGCACAACTACATCCGGCTGTTCACCTTCCCTCACAAGGAAGCCACAAGTCAGCCTGAGACGTCTTGGACCCTGGCACCATTGAGGCAGCACACCATCCTCGAGTCTCGCCTGTTGCCACAGAATCTCCAATCCGCACCTCGGACAATGGAGTCACCCACCACTATGGATCTGCCTGACGTCGGTCTTGACGGTCGAGTCTCAGCGCAAGGATTCGAATCACAGACCTGTCCGCCACTCAGACTGAAAACATCGTCTGCCCCAACGGCTCCCAAGAGGGTGTACCTGTTTTCACGAGGTACTTCCACCAAGATCTCCTGCACTCCCTTCATCCCCTTTCCTTCCATCTCTAACAGTCGCACCTCCTGCACTATTAGAGTGACGAACTGACTGTAAGTCCTGTCCAGGAAGCTTTCGCCGTCCCAAATGGGGGCAGGCCCTACCAGGAGCATAGCTCCAAGAGCAGGTCTTCCAGCTGCTGCTCCAGTTGGAGACAGACACAAAAAGCTGGAGTAACTCAGCAGGTCAGACGATATCTCTGGAGAAAAGGAATACGTGACATTTCATATCTGGAGGTCCAGTCTGAAGAAGGGTCTCGACCCGAAACATCACCTCTTCCTTCTCTCCAGAGATGCTGTCTGGCCCGCTGAGTTACTCCAGCTTTTTGTGTCTATCTTCGGTTTAAACCTGCATCTGCAGTTTCTTCTTATACATTTGATGTCCTTGTCCTTCTCTTGGTGGTGCTATTTGTGGGTTTGGAAGATGCTGTAAGTGTGGACCATTTTGTAGATGGTACACTTCAGTCATTGTAGCTTGTGGTGGAGCAAATGAGTGTTCAGTGAGATGGAAGGGGTGACAAATTAAAGAAGTTGCTTTGCCTTGGATAGTGAAAAGCATGAGAAGTGCTGCACTGATCCAGGCAAGTGGAAGATATTCCATTGTGTTTCAGGCAAGTACCCAGCCGATGATCATCATCATTATTGGCGGTCACTCGAAACAAGTATGACTGTCCTCTCATGGAGGATGCCTGTGCGTGACTTTGTTTAACGTGGGGAGACAGGTGCACAGGCAGCCACCCCACGGTCCTTGACAGATCTGGGTCAGAATCCAGTTCAATGGAGTCCAAGGGACCCTTTTCTGCTGGAGCCTTCATCCGCCTTCCCAGCCATTGTGATGCTCCACTAAGGTCAGCCATCATCCTCCGCCTATTCCACTGTTGAGGTCTTGGTCGGATTGCTCTTTGTCAGATACCTCCCCCTCGACCTTACTGCAATGGGTGGCCCTACCAGGATCATAGCTCCAGACGGCATCGTTCTCAGGACCTCAGGACCACACAAGCTTCTCCACCACGACACGGTGACAATCCACGGAAAAAGGAAGATAGGTGTCGTTCATCACAGTATTCAGAACCTCTGACCTGCTTCTGTAGTCATTATATTCAGGCATGTGGTCAATGGTGATGCCCAGCATACTGATGGAGGGAGAGATCTAGACTTGGTCTAGGATAGGTGGTTCAACTCATCTGAGATTTACGTTGCACAAATCTATATTACTAAAAGTAAAATTTTGACCACTTCCTGTTTTTCTGTTTCATGATTTTTGAAAAAACGCTGCCACTTACGGTTGTGATTTTTGGCCATCTTACTCAATCCCCCTCCGCTGCGCAGGACAAGAGGATGTTTCCCATTGATTAAAAATAAAAGAGTTATTAATGTTTTAAAAATGTTGACATTCTCTCTGCTGCCCCTGCCGGTGAGAGGGGGAGGGACTATAAAACCCAGAAGTGCTGCGCCTCACTCCGTCTCAGCAAGATGGAGGAAGCAAGAGGGTCAGGTCTGTCTGAGCTGTGACTAACACTGAGCATATGTCTACTCAACTGTGAGTGGTTTGAAAATGAAAATGAAAATGAAAATGTGGTTGCTTTGAAATGCTGCACTGCAAAAGGTTGTTGGTGGGGGTTGCATTGAAATGCTGCACTGCAAATGGTTGTTGGTGGGGGTTGCTTTGAACTGCTGCACTGCAAATGGTTGTTGGTGGGGGTTGCTTTGAAATGCTGCACTGCAAATGGTTGTTGGTGGGGGTTGCTTTGAAATGCTGCACTGCAAATGGTTGTTGGTGGGGGTTGCTTTGAAATGCTGCACTGCAAATGGTTGTTGGTGGGGGTTGCTTTGAAATGCTGCACTGCAAATGGTTGTTGGTGGGGGTTGCTTTGAAATGCTGCACTGCAAGTGGTTGTTGGTGGGGAATGCTTTGAAATGCTGCACTTCAAATGGTTGTTGGTCTAAACTTGACAACTTCCTGTTTGCACTGTATATTGGTTTTAGATAAAAGGCTACCACTTAGGGCTGTGATGTTTGGCCATCTTACTCAGTCCCCCTATGCTCATCAGGTGCAGAGGATTCTTCCCATCAATGAAAGATAAAAGTATTATTAGTGTTTAAAGAAATGTTGAGAATCTCTCTCCTGTCAATCACGCCACGATGGCCACGTCAATTCTGGTGGGAGGGGGAGGGATTATAAAACCCTGTAAAAGATGGGGGAGGGAGAGGTCATGACTGTCTGAGCTGTGAATCAACTGAACACACTGAATGTCTACTGAACGGTGAGTGCGGTGTTTATGTGGTGTTGTGTGTGGTTTCCTAGTGGTTTTATGGTGGTTGCACCCTGCTTGAAATGGTATGAAACTGCATTTGAATGTGGTGGCCTTGCACCCTGCTTGAAGTGGTATGAAACTGCACTTGAATTTGGTGGCCTTGCACCCTGCTTGAAGTGGCATGAAACTTCACTTGAATTTGGTGGCCTTGCACCCTGCTTGAAATGGTATGAAACCGCACTTGAATTTGGTGGCCTTGCACCCTGCTTGTCATGGCATGAACTTGCACTTGAATTTGGTGGCCTTGCACCGTACTTGAAGTGGCATGAAACTGCACTTGAATTTGGTGGCCTTGCACCCTGCTTGAAGTGGCAGCAAACTGCACTTGAATTTGGTGGCCTTGCACCCTGCTTGAAATGGCATGAAACTGCACGAATTTGGTGGCATTGCACCTTGCTTGAAATGGCATGAAACTACACTTGAATTTGGTGGCCTTGCACCCTGCTTGAAGTGGTAGGAAACTGCACCGTGAATTTGGTGGCCTTGCACCCTGCTTGAAGTGGTATGAAACTGCAATTGAATTTGGTGGCCTTGCACCTTGCTTGAAGTGGTAAGAAACTGCACTTGAATTTAGTGGCCTTGCACCCTGCTTGAAATGGAATTTCAAAGAATAATCGCGAGTCAACAGCTAGCTCACCAGTTGTGAGTGAGCTACCAGCACATCAGGCTTCAGTGACTGAGTTGCCACCCCAATAATCCATCTGGCCCACAATTTCCATATTAGCCCTCTGGAAACCAGTCCCTTCAGCCCACAATACCCATACCAGCGCTCCAGAAAGCCCCCCCCCCCCCTCACTGGCCACCAATATTCAAATTGGTGGAGAGGTGGAATATTGCCTTGGGGGACCAATCCGCTCTTGTGAACATGGGACCCAACTGGTCCCATTTAGTCTAGTAAACATATAAAATTATTAAGGGATTGTACAGCTTAGATGCAGGAAAAAAATGTCCCCATGTTGGGGGAGTCCAGAACCAGGGGTCACAGTTTAACAATAAGGGCTAGGCTATTTAGGATTGAGATGAGGTCAAACTTTTTTACCCAGAGAGCTGTGAATCTGTGGAATTCTCTGCCAGTGGAGGCCAATGCAATGGATGTTTTAAAGGGAGAGTTAGATATAGCTCTTAGGGCTAATGGAATCAAGGGATATGGGGAGAAAGCAGGAACAGGGTATTGATTTTGGATGATTAGCCATGATCATATTGAATTGGCTTGAAGGGCCGAGTGGCCTACTCCAGTATCTATTTTCTACGTTTTCATGTTTCTAAATGTTAGCTGCCAATTATCTATCAATGACTGAATATCATCTCTGTTTTACCTACGACACCAATTCCCTGTCTTGCCCTTCCCCTATGTCCCCTTGACTTCTTTAATGTTCTCTCTGCTTTGCCTTTCTTTGCAGATTGGGTTCCAACTCCTCCTCCTAACTCTCCAATTAAATTAAAAATACATTTCCTGATATACATATGTGCATGGCGATTACAATCTCGTGCATTGAGATTGATTAAAAGATGACCACGCTTACTTTCGGTATACTGCAGATTTTACTCTGGACACTCCACCAACAAACGCCGCAATGATCAGAGCACAGGGAGGTGCCGTTGGATCTAGTCACCGCGCAAGATGCTGCTATTCCTTATTCAAAACAGAGCCAGTAATTCTTATTCAAAACTGGGTCTGGAAATAGCGATGCAAAACCTAGTCGCGTTCTCTTGTAAGGGAGGGTGGCCGGTGGGTGAAGGCTTTCACTGTGACATGAGAAATGTTCTTCAGAGCACATCAATGATGTCAGTGGAGCCGCGAATGCTGAGTTGGAGGTGCTGTAGACCATGGAAGGGACAGGAATGGGTGTCCCGGCTGCCGGGAAATGTGCCCTCTCACCATCGGTAAAGGAAGCAACACTGCTCAGGGGCGGACTCGTCTGTTTCTCTACACAATATTGACATTTCCCTGAGTGGGGCTCTATTGGACTTTCCGTGACCGATGTGTTTACCGGATTCCACGACATACCCAAACCGTGATCGGAAATTCTGTGCGAAGGCAATAAATACGCATGCTTACAATAGTACAGTTGAGGCGCTACTGGTGGAAATAGTTCATTGCAAGCTAACGAGGAGGAAGGTAAGCCAGACTGCCGATTGTTGTCCTGCTTAGACCCTTAACACCGTCTGAACCACATTCCCCTTGCTGCCAAAAGCGAGTTAGATGGATGATACTGTACATAACAATAGGGAAAAATAATACAATACGGAAACAAATATTAAATGGGGATTTGTGTAAGAAGGAACTGCAGATGCTGGTTTAAATCGAAGATAGACACAACTAACTGGAGTAACTCAGCGGGACAGGCAGCATCTCTGGAGAAAAGGAATGGGTGAAGAAGGGTCTCGACCCGAAACGTCACCCATTCCTTCTCTCACCAGAGATGTTGCCTCCCCCGCTGAGTTACTCCATCTTTAAATGGGAATTTAGCGGTGACATTAGGATGGCTTGTGAAAAGGGGTAATGTTATTGCAAGAAAATTACCAGCTGATCTATGGGCTATTGAAATTTTATGTTTTTTAACAATGCAAGAATTTTCCACCCCTGGGTGGAAATGTCAAATAATAGAATGTATAGCTTTAAGGCGAGGGGAACAAAGTGTAAGGCAAGTGTTTTTATACAGAGGGTAAGGCAAGTATTTTTACACAGAGGGTGGTAGGAGGTTAGAGTGTGCTACCAGGGTGATGGTGGAGGCAGATATGATAGTGATGTATCATTTATAGGTGCAGAATTTGGCTATTTGGACCTTCAAATCCACGCTACCATTCAATAATAGCTGATCTAAGATAGGCACATGGATATGCGGGGGATGGAAGAACCTGGATCATGTGTAGGATTTGGCATGATTTTTGGCAAGTACATTGTGGACCAAAGGACCTGGTCCGATGTTGTATTGTTACGTTCTACGTATTTAATTCTGAAGGACCTCTGCTGATTAGTTTTACACTGTAGTTGTCACATTTGTGATCACAGCGAGTTGAGATGGGTTATTGGTCGGCAGTGGCTATCCCTGCTCCTCTAAGAGTAACATTGATGCTTTTCTGGTCCATGGAAGATCAGGATGAGAATGGTGCATGGCAGCTTCTTCCTTGGTCTTCATCTTCAGGGATGTTTGCGGGGGATGCTGGCTGGGCAGTCAGTGGCTCTTCATCAGCGAGAATTAATACAGACCAGCTGCCACACTGCGCTTGACACACTGTTGAATTGAGCACAGGTGGGGTCATATGGCAAAGCTTGCAGTCAAGAGTCTCAAACTTGAACCGAGATAATTAACCAGCGTGGATCGCTTTTTCATAGAGACGAAGGCAGAAATCAGAATCACCCTCCAGGGACATAATGGCAACATAACTGTGACTGTATATTCATGAGATTAAAGTGTCAGTGGGCTGCAATGGGGCACAACCTCTTGCATAACATCATAAAGATCTGAAGAAGGGTCTCGACCCGAAACGTCATCCATTCCTTTTCTCCAGAGATGTTGACTGTCCCGCTAGGTTACTCCAGCATTTTGGGTCTATCATAAAGATAGAAATGTGCAATCAAAGATGTGCAATGTACCTGCAAATCACTGATTCTTGAATTAACTTGGTCTTTTGGAATGGTTGTCCATATTCACATGGCTATGGTGTATGATGCTACACCAGAACAGGCTGTGTGCTTACTTGCGGAGTTAATTCTCCTGGCAGCTGCTTGATTATTTTGTAATTATTACCGATTTTGCCTGTAAATGATTCCAAATGACAACCGTTATTTTTAATAATGGAGCAGCCCAAATGAATGACATTTTGCAATTATGATAATCTGTATTAAATTTTAACTATATCAAACATAATTATTATTGTTCAATTAAATTACTCCATTGCTGATCTGGTTCATGACAGATTAACTTCCTGGAAAATTTAATAATTATGTGAGTCTTTGGAAGTAAAGGATTTATGTTGTTTTATTTTGTTTTATTAAACTTTTGGCATCATTTTCTGCAGTTCAGAATTGAACTTTAAGACAAATGCAGTTTGAGATGATAACTGTTGACAAATACTATGTATCATTTAAGCACTTTATAACCAATGTAGGAAAAATTCTATAAACTCAAACATCCCGATGCAGTCAGTCACAATGTGACTGATAAAATTGAACCCTGGAAAAGTACAGCACAAGAACAGATCTTTTGGGTCATAAGGTCTGTGCTGAACATGATGCCAAATTAAATGAATCTCATCTGCCTGCTCATGATCTGCCCCTCCATTCCCTGTGTCTCTTTAAAACTCTCTTATGTCATTATCCTATCTGCCTTCACTACCATCTCTTGCAACGATTTATGGGCACCCACCACCCTCTGTGTAAAAAAAACGTGCCCAGCATAATTCTTTTAAACTTTATTGCTCTCACTTTAAAGCTGCGCCCTCTTGTCTTTAACCCGGTAACACATCTATATCAATGGTCATGTTAATAAGAATCCCATATTTTAATTGATTAATGCTTAAATTGAATAAAAAGACAAATGTTAACCATTTCTTTAATATGATATAGCTAATGATTTGGATATTGTGTTTTTGTGCAGATAACTTTGGAACGATGAAGATAATATCATTACTGTTTATTCTGGCAGCTCATCTTCCCTTGGATACAGGTATGCAATTAAGCTTAGAATTTACAAAGTACTGTCTGATCAGTAGAGAGGTACCTTAACAAACCAAAGTCAAAATGAAAACATTGCATAGGAAGGAACTGCAGATGCTGGTTTACACCGAAGATAGACACAAAATGCTGGAGTAACTTAGCAGGACATGCAGCATCTCTGGATAGAAGAAATGGGTGACATTTCGGGTTGAGACCCTTCTTCACACCATCTGAAGAAGGGTATCGACCCAAAACATCACCCCTTCCTGCTATCCAGAGATGCTGCTTGTCCCACTGAGTTACTCCAACATTTTGTGTCTAAAAACGAAAATATCATCTAACTATTACAAAGTGTGTGAGTTGAAGCAAATCACTTCAGTGGCTTCTTTCTGAACTCTGGTTGATGATTCATTCGAACTATCATTAGGCCTAAAGCCATGCACATCATTCCTGGAAAGACATCTCTATTCATGCAAAACAGTGCGACAATGTGCTGCATTCAGTGCACTTGCTTTCCACTGTTTTTGTGACCTTACCGAGTCAGACCAAAATTAATCAAATAGTCCAAAATTATCCCAGATATAACTTCTGGTTTTGTTTAGTTTAGAGATACAGTGCAGAAACAGGACCTTCAGCCCACCGAGACCATGGCCAACCAGTGATCCACGCACATTAACACCATCCGACGCAATTTACAATTTACTAAAGGGACAATTTACAATTTTATTGAAGCCAATTAACCAACAAACCTGTATGCCTTTGGAGTGTCGGAAAAAACCGGAGATCCCAGTTAAAACCCACGCAGGTCACGGGGAGAACGTACAAATGTACAGGCAGCACCAGTAATCAGGATCGAACCCGGGTCTCTAGTGCTGTAAGGCAGCAACTCTACCGCTACGCCACCATGACGCCCAATGGTGAATTGAGAATTGGGTAATATTAGGCCGTGAGTGTTGGGGCAGAGTTAGCTTCAGCATCCCCGGGTTAATGGAGGCTTAAGTGAACTGCTCAGTGATGACCATCCAGCAATTTATGCTGCAAGTACTTGGTATGCATTAGAATAAAATTGTGCTTCTCCTCAAAACCTTTAGAGATGTTCCCTCCTGGTTCCCACTTTCAGGCCTCCAGAGCAAAAGGCTTCAGGAGACGATAAAACAAGTGCAGAAAATGTTGTTTTTCATCTCCCTTCCCCATGGCTCTTCACAGTGGAGGTGGAAATTCCCAGAGAGAGGTTTCCTGGAATAACTCGCAGCCCTCAAATATACTAAAGTTCTAAAATATTTCCAGCATTGTCAAATTTAGAGAAAAGATATGAAACTGTCGTCAAAACCAAATAACTTCCCATGATTTAGTCATAAATGCCAATCACATGCAATGTGATGCAGGCTGAGAATGATTATACTGACAGCTGAAGAAACGAGGAACTGCAGATGTTGTTTTATACAAAAGGACACAAATTACTGGAGTAAATCAACGGGTGAAACTGGATCCTTCGAGAACATGGATAGATGACAGGGGGGTGGTAGAAAACCACCTGTTTGATTAATTTTGTTTAGATCAGCAAGGTCACAAAACAGCGGAAAGCAATTGCACTGAAAGCAAAGCATTGCATTGGGGGGGGGTGGAGAAAACTGGTAGAGAGGTGATGCAGGTCAAAACCAGGTGGATACAGGCCTATAAAAAACATCCATTACCTGTGTCCACCTATTTCCTGCCAGGCTTTTCCTGCCTCTCCTCTCTTCCAGCCTCACCCTCCTACCATCAGTCTGAAGAAAGGTCCCACCCAAAACGTCACCTATCCATATTCTCCAGAGATGCTGCTTGACCCGTTGAGTTACTCGAGCACTGTGTCAGAAATATTTTCATTAACCAAAACTGAATTATCTCAATGGTTCTAAGCAGTGTTTTAGTATCAGACAGAAACGTGCCAGTACACGTAATTAATAAATATGTGTGTCATGTAGTCGGAAAACAAAATAGTGGTGTTTAACCTTTTAGAGACATCAGTATACCATGCGGTTGCATGAAAAAGGAGCACTGGTTATAATTAAGGTAGACACGGAGGGCTGAGTAACTCAGTGGGTCAGGCAGCATCTCCAGAGAAAAAGAATGGGTGACGTTTCACATCTGGACCCTTCTTCAAGTAGAGAGGAGGGATCTGATGATAAGAAAAGGCCAGAACAAAGCAGGGCTGCCAATATATGGCCAAGGAAGGGTGGAGCTGGGGAAGAGGTGATCGAGTCCGGGTTAAAACATGGTCGTGGAGCAGTTCCATGGTCCAAGTTCCAAGAGCATGGTCTCTGTAGGAATCAGAGAGGAGGAGCAGTGAGAGAAGGTCTCACAGAACCCTCTCTACATATACATTCTCTACAAAATAGATGTTAATGTAGATTTACGGCCACCATTTCATCTCTCAGGCATTTGCATTTCAAACACAGTTTTCTGGCCAGATATGTGTTGTTGGCTTCAGTTAACCACAGGGTGAATTTCCATGGAAGAGCAGTAGACACCTTCAGAAGATGGCATTCTTCCAGAGCTTGTCAACCAGCAACAGTGAGGGACTTACTTCAGGAGCCAGGAGAACTTCCAGAGAAATTCACTCTTTCACATTTATTTAGTGATCATTTGAGTAACACCAATTTCTGTTTTTTTTTAAATTTCAGCTCTTTTCATGGTCACTGCTCCTAGATTGTCCTACACAGCATCGTATGGGAATAACATTACCATGGAGTGTATATTTCCAGTTGAATCCAATTTCCACATGAATACGTTAAAGGTATACTGGTATCACATCCTGGACAATGGAACATCTCAACTGGTGTACAAACTGTCAAATGGGAAAGCAGCACTCCAGGACCAGTCCCACGAATACAGAGAAAGAGTGTTCCTGGCAATGGATAAACTCTTCAGTGGACGTGCAGTAGTGGAGATCACCCAAGTGAGAGTTAGTGATGCAGGGACCTACCGCTGTGTTATTGCTCTCAATGGGGTGGACTATAAAGAAACAGCACTGAGAGTCACAGGTAAGCAAGTTGTTCCTCTGCTCTGCTCCAGCAGCTAGCTGGTTAATTTTAATCATATTTGTATTGTTCTTATCAGAATGCATTTTTAACATCAAGTGAGTTCTTCATCAGGACCGTGCCATCCCATGAACTCACAGAACAGAGACTCAAGACTCCAAGGAATAAAGTCCTAGCCTACCCAACCTCTCCTTGTAGCTCAGGCCCTCGTGTCCTGGTAACATTGCCAGGACTTGAGGGCCTGGGCTACAAGGAGAGGTTGAGCAGGCTAAGACTTTACTCCTTGGCGAGCAGGAGGCTGAGGCGTGTTTATATAAAGGTGGAGAAGATCATGAGGGGAATTTGATAGATGCACAGAGTCTTTTACCCAGAGTAGGGAAATCAAGAACCAGAGGACATAGATTAATGTGAGAGGGGAAAAGATTGAGGGGCAACTTTTTCACACCTAGGTGGTGAGTATATGGAATCAGCTGCTGTTGATTCCATATACTCAGGAGGTAGTTAAGGCAGTTACTATAACAACATATAACAACAGATACATTTGGACAAGTACATAATAGCATAGGGTTGGAGGGATATAGGCCAAACACGGGCAAGTGGGACTAACATAAATGCCAGGTGGGGCATATTTGTCAGCAAGGGTAGGTTGAGCTGAGGTCCCTGTTTCCATGCTCTATGACTCTATGTAAAAGGTGGCAAATATGCATCACCAGGGTCTTCATTTTATGCCCTAATAATCAACTTAATATTGAACAGGTTTCTTGTCCATTGACATTGGGTGGGAAACTGTGTGGTAACCAAAAGCTCAAAAGGAGTAGCTTGAGAAATTATGAATATGAAAGAAAGTTTTTTGCTGTTTTAAATAGGCCTGATCACAATTGATTCCAAAATGCAAACAGTAGCTATTGAACAATTGGGGGGGGGGGGGGTGGGCTTGGTTGGCTCTATGGCCTCACCCCTCACTCTCCCTGCAACCTCCTGCAGCCCTGACACTCTCCAGTACACCTGTACTCCCTCAATTCACAATCACTCTGCATGCCAGTTTTTAACTCTTGCAGGTTTTTACCCAACATCATTTTGGCCTTGAAAATATATTGCTGTTCTTTCATTGCTATCATTCATCAAACCTGCAGCATTTCAAGGAGTTAGCTCAATGCCATGTTCTTAACTTAAGGGTGGGCTATTTAAAAATGCCAGCCCTGCCGACGACAGCAAAATCTCCCCCCAACCCCTCTCCCCCCAACAAAAATAAATAAATAAACCACCAGCAACATTATCTTCAACCACCAAGAACCGAGGCTCTGGAACCTGCTCTCTAAACTTTCATCTTTCTATCGGTCTCTTTTTTAGCCAAGAATGTGGTAATCTGCCAGACATCGCTTTAAAGTTTGGGACATGGTATTTTGTCTGATTTTGCTTCTGTGAAGAGTCTTGGATGTTTTACTATGAATATGTTGTAGCATCACTCCAAACTAAATCAAGCATTTACATTCTATTTTACAGCTTCCTATAACGACATACAGACCCTCAACACCAAGGAACAAACGGAGACAGAATTTATTTGTCAATCAGCTGGGTACCCATTAGCTAAGGTCATGTGGTATCACGCAAATGGCACTGACCTTAACAAAGCAGCCAATACCACCCACTTTACAGGCTCCAATGGACTCTACAACATACGAAGTATACTTAGAATAAGGGCTGAGACAAATGAAACATATTTATGCATGTTCTGGATTGAAGAACTTAACACGTCTACTTCAGCTGTTTTACAAATTAAAGGTAGGTCACTTGTATTTATTTTGTTCAACAGATTTCAAACCGTATTTGATGCATTCGTAAAACTGGTACCCTCATTGTCATGATTCACATAATTTTGTGAGCACTGCTCTGAATTTAAAATGAGGCAAATGGTGAAATTCATGAAATTAGCAAACAGCTATCTTTTTATTTTGCATTCTCTTCTAATTAATAATTCAGCTCCACGAGCAACTAAAAAAAATGTAGATATTGAGTAAAAAGCCAAAAACCTGAGAGGTTAGGAATCATTCACAAGGGCAGAGACTCTCTACTCTGTCCCCAAGCAGTGGGACATAATGAGAAGATTACATCAAACTGGAGTTAGCAAGCAAACGTAATCTTTTCATGCCTTGGCTCATAAGTACGCTTGAATTGCACACGGATTGATTATCACTACTTCTATTTCTTTTAGAAATCAAAAGAAAAGATAATGAACAGATTCCTACATTTACTTCAATGGGAAGAAGTTACTTCATTGTGGCAATCACTATTCCTTCGATAGTTCTTCTTGGAGTCATTATGATCCTGATCTGCGCGATAAAATCAAGACCGCGTCCCCAAGGTAAGTCACTGTTGTACATGACAAAACTACAAATATATGTCATCAATGAGTTGAGATGTTTCAATCATTTTACTCTGACTGAAGTACATTTATTAATTGTTAGTTGATTAAATATTTGGTTGACTAATAAATTCAATAATACTTAAGTGCAGAGGAAAAATCTAAACAGTATATTTGTGAACTATATCTTGCTCAGCGTTATTTTCCAACAACCCTTCAGAAAAAAAAATCTCTTTGTCAAAAAGATAGGCTTGGAGCTAAAAAAAAATCAGAAAACTTTATCTTTTTTGTGTAAATATCACTTTATTAAGGGAAAACAAACTTTAAAGTAAACCAAAATGTGTCTCAGTCAAGACAGATTTAAAAGTTTAAATTATTTTACTTGTTTTAAAATAACTTTATGAATAAATCGATAAAACTAATATTAAAGTGTTGTCCTCCTTGTGCAGGATGCACTCCAGTCCCTGTGACGCCCCCTCATCTGATATAACAGCCCTCAGACTCCCTTAGTGCTGGGGTGGAGACATCAGACAGGTTCCTGCTCCTGATTGCTTTACAGTGATCTTGCAGGCAAGTGTACTTATGCAAATATTGGGCAAGGACAGGATTATTCATTCAACCTCTCAGGTCTTATGTTTGGGCATGGGAAAGATCTTTGAAGGAAAGACAAAAAGTATTGTAATAATATAATTCTTGATATTTGAGTAGTATTTGACAACAGGCCACAATTGAACAACTAAAGTTGGAAGGAAGGTGAACCACTGAGAGAATGAAACTAGTGAGGTAGCTTCAATTATGTTTTTAATTAGTGGGGAGTTACCAAGAGAAAGAGAAGAGAGAGGTATTGTTTTAACAAATAGAACTGAAATCTTCCATTGGGACATGGTTTCTCTTGTCAGACTATATGACTAATCTGCAGTAAATAGTTATATTCACATTTATTTATTTTTTCCTTGTGCTTAGGCAAGACTTACGGAAACGAATATGGACCCTTCACTGCTTGAAGTAGAAGGAATCATTTGAATGCTTCGCCTAGAGTTTATTTTGGAAACTGACATTTGTCGATCTGTCAATTAGGTTATCCCAGCATTAAATCGCACCTTTTTCAGGGAAAAGACTGTGAATGTGAACTTTAAGTTAGCCATCAGAAGTGTTTCACTCAGTATCCTAATTCTTAAGCAAAGCATCTCTGCCCCCTTATCAGTCACAGATTGGATGGAAATCATGTCTTTCTATTCAATTATATGGAAGGGTCTCGACCCTAAACATCACCCACTCCTCTCCGGAGTCCCGCTGAGTTACTCTGGCATTTTGTGTCTACCTTTGGTATTCAATGGTTGCTTGGGGTGGAAGATTGCAACATTCACGTGGTCCGCCCTGTTTCGACGAATGCAATCAACCCTGAGTGCACAATCAAATAAGATCAAATAGAACAAGATGTCCTACAACGTTAGGCTGTGCATGCCATATGCAAGAAGAAGAATGGTTGCTTTCTCACTTAACTGATCAACATGTCCTCAGAATTGGCTCCAGACACTCAGTATTATACTCATGTGGAGTAATGCTTCCAGGCTGTGTGTGTGGGTGGCTGTTTCTCCTTAAAGTGACTGCTGTGCCCCCACAGCTGACGGCAAAGAAAAACCTTTGGAAAATGTTGTGATGTATTGAATGCAAGATAATAAACATCTCTGACGGACAAATTATCAAAAGGATAAACAGCCGCAGACGGGAAAGTATCAGTTTCTTTTGTGGATGGGGAAATTCCTGAACTCACAACTTCAAGTGGAATTGTTTTACATCAGTGATTCAGATCACATCCAGGGAGCATTTTCCATATGCCAGTGCTAATACTTAGCACTGCAAGACTTTCTAAAGCAAATTATGGAGGAAAGCAGAAGAAATATTAGTCTGAAACTTGAGAGTCATATCAACTTTCAGAATGTTTTTGTAAACTGAGAAAATGTCAAAACACATTTGAGTTCTGGAGCTAAACCCGGAGGTTCTGTAGCTTTATCCACCTCACTCAGTGCCTATCAATAAATTAGTTGCTAACATTCCAAATCTATCCACTCTTCAGAAGCTTGCTCATTTAATTAGGAGACAGGCCTGAGAAGAATGCAATCACAGGTTAAATAAAGAAGACCAATCAAAGGAGACAACTTAAGCCTTATTAAGAATTGATTTCAAAATATTACCGTTGGTTTATAAAGCACTGAATGGTCTAGGGCCAAAATCCATTTCTGATCTTCTGCTACATTATGAACCATCCAGATCTCTGAGGTCGAATGGGACAGGTCTGCTTTCTGTCCCCAGAGTCAGAACTAAACATGGAGAAGCAGCGTTTAGTTTTTATGCACCACGTATATGGAACAAACTTCCAGAAAAATGCAGGTCTACTCCAACTCTCTGTTCTTTTAAATCGGGGCTGAAGACTTTTCTGTTTGACACTGCTTTTAATTTTAATTAAATTAAATAATTATTCATTTCTTACACTGCACTGTAACTTTTATTCTTGTGTTTTATGCCTGTCTTATTCTATTTTAGTTTGTTTTTATTTTCTATTTTTTAATGAATTTTTAATTGATTTTTGTTGCTTTTTAATGCTTTGTGTAAAGCACTTTGTATTGCCTTGTTGCTGAAATGTGCTATACAAATATACTTACTTGCTTATTGATATGATTAATAAGACGTTGATATTATCTTGACCAATTAGCAAATTATAGCAGTGGCAGAATTGTATGGAATGGAAAAATCAATGCAGATATCGTGTGCGATATTTTTTTAAATACTGACAAGCAAACAGAGGAGCAATTCTTTCAAAGTGAATCTTTCTAGTATGTCCTATAACTTATGAGATTAATGTTATACTAAAAAATAATCACGTTTTTCTTTACTTTACTGAATCTCATGTCAAATACACCTTTACTTTCTCTCAGTCATTATTTGTTTACTATGAAATACATTACATATCCCTAAAGTTTTTCTGGTTAGCCTGTATGAAAATAATGCCCGGAGGAATATTCAATTTATTTTCTTATTAAGAAGATGTTTTTGTTGGGAATGATATTGACATTGTGAAACTGGGGTAGAAGGCAAATCCGTTTAAGCAAATCAGTAAAACAATACATTTCAATTAGTTATATGGAAAGAATATTATAACTACCTGCTGCAACTATTCTTTTCTATATGGTTTGTGATGTCCGTTATGATTTGTAAAGATTGCTGTTATTGCAAAATGCATCAGAATTTCAAAATAATGAACATTTTAAAACCCATAAATAAGCTAAACGTGATGTAAATGTAAAACTATTGCACTAATGCCAGTGTTTTAAATAGATTGTGCTTATATGCCTTGGGAAATTTGATGCAATTTTATATTATTTCATAAAAATATAATAAAGATGATATATTTTGAAAACTATATTTCTTTCTTTCTTTGTACATTTATGTGTGTCCAAAATTACTGCAATGCTGTTGGTCATGTAGAATGTGCTATGAACATATTGAATGCAAAATTGCTTGGCTCCCAAATTTACATTAGAATTTGGATTTAGGAGTTTAGAAGGTTGAGGGGGGGACCTCATTGAAACTTACAGAATAATGAAAGGCATAGATAGTGTGAATGTGGAAAAGATATTTCCACTGGTGGAAAGTGTAAGACCAGAGGTCATAGCCTCAGAATTAACATAGAAACATAGAAAAATAGATGAAGGAGTAGGCCATTCGGCCCTTCGAGCCAGCATTGCCATTCAATATGATCATGGCTGAATATCTAAAATCAGTACCCCTTTCCTGTTTTTTCCCCATATACCTAGATTCCTTTAGCCCTAAGAGCTAAATCTAACCCTCACTTGAACACATCCAGTGAATTGGCCTTCACTGCCTTCTGTGGCAGAGAATTCCACAGATTCACAACTCTCTGGGTAAAAAAGGGTGTGATTTTAGAAAGGAGATGAGGAGGAACTTCTTTAGTCAGAAGGTAGTTAATCTGTGGAACTCATTGCCACAGAGGGCTGTCGGGGCCAAGTCAGTGGATATTTTTGAGGCCGAGATAGACAAATTCTTGATTAGAATGGTGTCAAGGGTTATGGGGAGAAGGCAGGAAAATGGGATTAGGAGGGAGCGATCAGCCATGATTGAACGGCAGAAAAGACTCGATGGTGTCCTAATTCTACTCCTGTAACTCGTGAATTCCTGCTGATATCATCTGTGCATTAAAGTGCAGAGTTGGGCTTCAAGACATTTTTCCCATCGCACCCTCTGATGTTCATTCAGATCATGAGTTTATGTTCCCAGTCATTCATTGCACATCCCTAAAGTATCTCCCGAGTTTTGAGTGATTTTTTCATTAACGTCAATGCAAGTTGCATTTGAACAGTGTTAAGGGCCTGTCCCACTTGCGCAACATTTTCGGCGACTGCCAGCACCCGTCATAGGTCGCCGAAAATTTTCAACATGTTGAAAATTCAGCGGCAACCAGAAAGACGCTACGACCCTTTGGGTGGCTAGGAGACCTCACACGATCATACAGGCGACCCCTGGCGACATGTCGCGTTTGTCGCGTGGTGCCACCAGGGGGCATGTCACCAGGGGGTCACCTGTATGGTCGTGAGATGTCACCAGGGGTCGCTTGTATGGTCGTGAGAGGTCTCCTGGTCACCCAAAGAGTCGTAGCGTCTTTCTCGTCGCCGCTGAATTCTCAACATGTTGAAAAATTTCGGAGGCCTATGACGGGTGATGGCAGTCACCGAAAAGGCCGCATAAATGGTACAGGCCCTTCTAATCACTCGAGTGCTCCATGTAGGATTTCTCTCACACCCAGCCAGATTCCATGGGGCCCAAAGGAAAACCATGGCTGGAAACAGAATATCAGGCTGTGTTGAAATCCTCCTCCACTATTGTTTTTGTTCTTGCATATATTTCACCATTTTATTTCACACAGAAGGTGGTGGGAATATGGAACGAGCTGCCAGTGGAGGTAGTTGAGGCAGGTACCATAACAACATTTAAAAGGCAGTTGGACAGGTACATGCATAGGAAATGCTTAGAGGAATATGGACCAAATGTGGGAACATGGGTCTAGCTTAGATGGTGTGCATGGTCAGCATAGGTGAATAGGGCCAAGGGGCCTCTTCCCATACAGTATGACTCTGACATTATGACTTATTTTTTTTCATGTTCTGTATGTAGCCTTTATAGTATATAAATAGATGTGTAGATCATTTATAGCAGTGATCGAGTGAACTGTTGAAATGTTTAACCCCACAACAACACTTCAGAAGAGGCAACAGCAGACTTATTTAAGACGTGACGCTGCAGACAGGTTGATAGATTTAATCTTCTAGCGTCATTGTTGGCAGGTTTCACGGAAAACATTTATTCCTGCAAATGAGAAATATTCAGGTATGCATCGTACTTTTTAGCTGGGTTTTCTATGATATTAGAAGGATGGCTACTTCTATGTGATGCACAAAGAGAGACAAGATTGAAGGTTTCATTAATTAGCATAGCGATTATATGCAACCACTGAACTAACTGACAATGAAGAATGGAGCAAGTCACTCTTATTAGACCAGCTTGCTCAATAAGGAATCCAGTTTATTAACTGAAATGAATAATAATGAATGCATTTAATTATATGTCTCAGAGTATTTTAACCTTGTTGTAATAGTGTAATGCAGCAATGTGCACCTCATCTCATTAAGGGACAAAGGGAAATTTAAAACATTATCACTTTGCAAAGCTTATTGGAAATCAGAATACTGAAGGAACTGTTCTCAAAAACGCTACGTGTTTTTACCAGTAGATATTGTTACAAATAGGAACTTCCATGTGTATTTTATGCTCTGCACATGTTATCTTAAGTAAATCTAATCCATTTTGCCCCTATATTCAGGAACATTATTGATCTCAGTATGTAATAAAGCCTCCAGGCATCTTTTAAGGCTTTAAAGGCTTGAATAGAGTGGAGGTGATGAGGATGTCTCCACTAGTGGGAGAGTCTAGGACCAGAGGTCATAGCCTCAGAATAAAAGCAGGTTCCTTTAGGAAGGAGATGAGGAGGAATTTCTTTAGTCAGAGGGTGGTGGATCTGTGGAAATCTTTGTCACAGCAGGCGGTGGATGCCAAGTCAATGGATATTTTTCAGGCAGAGACAGATAGATTCTTGATTAGTACTGATGTCAGGGGTTATGGGGAGAAGGCTGGAGAATTAGCCATGATTGAATGGCAGAGCGGACTCGAATGGCCTAATTCTGCTCCAATCTCTTATGACCTTATGACCTATAACTTTATAATGTTGTTGTGTTTTACTTTTTAAAAAACTGCAGGTCCTTCCAGGGACTTTGTAACGTGATGGAATGAAATACCAGCTTTTAGCTCCATACCTGGGTATTGCTTTCAGACTATGTTGATGGAATTAAGAGTGTTTGAGATTAGTAGCCACACACACTCCCAAATAGTTTAGTTTAGTTTAGTTTAGTTTAGAGATACAGCGCTGACCAACGATCCCCACACACTAACGCTATCCAATACACACTAGGGAAAATTTATAATTTTACCAATTAACCTACAAACCTGCATGTCTTTGGAGTGTGGGAGGAAATCACAGATACTGGAGAAAACCCAGACAGGTCATGGGGAGAACGTACAATCTCCATACAGACAGCACCGGTAGTCAGGATCGAACCCAGGTCTCTGGCGTTGTAAGGCAGCAACTCTATCGCTGCACCACCGTGTCGCCCCTTACTGGGGACAAGCCCTAACTTCCTCTCCTGTTCACAATGTGGCATTCTCCAAACTCCTAGCCAATCTATGCCTCTCTCAAACCAACAATAATGCCCTTTTCACTCACCTGAGGGAGAGGTTGCTTCTGTAGAAATATCTATGGGATTTTGGCCACTGTGTGGTTGAGCTATCCTGAGTTCCTAGGTGTTGATGAAGTCATTGCAGTGTCACTAGTCAGACAAAGATGTAGGGGGTGGTTTATCGTTTTCCACTGTGGGTATAGGATTAGGGCTGTGCGGGTCAGTTCAAGAACCCAATGGTTGTGGGAAAATAGTGGCTGTTCCTAAACCAGGTGGTGTGAGACTTCACGCTGCTGTACCCTCTGCCCAGCAGTAGCAGCGGATTGTGGGGGTCCTTGATGAAAGATGCCACCTTCTTGAGGTAACATCTCATAGATCATAAGTTCATGGAGCAGAATTAAGCCCTTCGGCCCATCAAATCTACTCCACCATTCAATCATGGCTGATTGAATCATCTTTCTCTCTCAAACCAATTCTTCTGCCTTCCCCCATAACTCATGATACCCTCACTAATCAAGTATCTGTCAATCTTCACCCTAAAAATATCCATTGACCTGGTCTCCACAGCCTTCTGTGGCAATTAATTCCACAGATTCACCACCATCTGACTAAAGAAATTCCTCCTTATCTCCTTTCTGACGGCACATCCTTTTATGCTGAGGCTATGGCCTAGGGTCCTGGACTCCCTCACTAGTGGAAACATCCTCTCCACATCCACTCTATCCAGGCCTTCCACTCTTCGCGTAGAGGAGCAGGAAACTCCTGTGCATCTAAAATCCTCTCCAAACAACGAGTGCTCAATGAGAAGAAGACAGGAAACAGAGTTGAGGGCAAGCAAGCCCATGGTCGGCAAGAGCAAGTCATTCTTTCAGGGAGCTATAAAGAAAAGAGAAAAGATGTGTGCAGTGGAAGAAAATAGATAGCTAGTGCTCAGTTGTAAGCACGAGTCTAGAATTGTTGTGGCTTTGTCGGTGTCTGGGTGAATTAGATAATGTAGTGAAGAGAAAATATTTTGTAAATAGTAGAAAAATAGCCGGAAGCTGTGTGCCATGCAAGAACAAAGATTTTAGGAAATGTGCCACGATTAAACAGTAGAAGGAGATGTGTGCGAGCAGTTAAGGGCCTGACCCACTTGGCGATTATTTTTGGCGACTGCCGCATCATTGACTGATGTATCAGGTCACTGAAAAATTTGAGGCGTGATGTGGAGGTGATGCGGCGTGATGACGTATGACGCGCGGTGTTTTTTCAAGTGTCACAACATTTTTTTTGTCGCCGCTGGATTTTGAAATGTTCAAAATCTTTTGGAGACACTGATTTGACACAGTCAGTCACTGCAAAAATCGGCAAGTGGGACAAGCCCTTTAGCGTCAAGGCAAAATTCCAGCATCTGTGGTTCCATCCACTGAAGTGAGAAGCCCACAGGTCACATGGCACAGTCAGGTGAAGCTTGAATGATTCATGTCTCTGTAAAACAGAGCACGTGCCTGTCTCTCAGTTCCCTAAGGTAGGTGAGCCAAGCTTTAACTTCTTCCAGTGTGTAGGAAAGAACGGCAGATGCTGGTCTCCACTGAAGATAGACGCAAAATGTAGGATTAACTCAGTGGGTCAGGTAGCATCTCTGGAGAAAAGGAATAGGTTACATTTCATGCCGTGACCCCTCCTCAGATTGAGAGTCAGAGGTGAAGGAAACTAGCGAAATGAAAAGGTATAGAACAAATCACAACTGGCACCGATGACTCAAGAAAGGTGGTGCCCATAATGGTCCATTGTTGGCTGTAGAAGAGATGATAATGAAAGGATACAAACAAGGAAACTAGCAGGATGACTAGGGTGGGCAAGGGACACAGAGAGAGGGAATGCAAATTAGAGAAATCAATATTCATACCGCTGGGTTGAAAGCTGCCCAAGCGCAACTTAATCCAGCCTATTTTCTTTCAGCAGTTGTATATTTTTCAGGAGTAGGCTGTGGAGAAGGCAGCTCAAAACCACATTGTTTCAGTCACACATACAGACCAGTGCATCTGCCCCTCTTCCCAGTTTCGTGTCTGTGACTGGTTGGTCCCGGGAGTCGCTGTGCAGAGTTGGCTATTCCAGCTAACAATGGTCTATTCTACATTTTCCTTGATCCACATCCCCTTTGATGTCTCGTTCTCACACCTTACACTTCTTTATCTCTGTCTCCCTCTCTCCTGACTTTCAGTTTGAAGAAGGGTCTCCACCTGAAACATCACCCATTCCTTCTTTCCAGAGATGCTGCCTGTCCCGCTGAGTTACTCCAGCATTTTGGGTCTATCCTGGCTATTCCAGGAAATAGGTTGATGCAGCCGTTGAGATCTGGTAGTTGAGTCACAGTGTCGGCTGACCCTGAGGTCGGCACTTTGTTCAGTCAAGACTCAGGGTTTGGTCGTGAGGTTGTCCACTCCCACCGACTGGTGTGCGTGGGTGGCAGGGAAATGTTACTCTAAGCCAGCACTGACCTTATTCATCCAGTTGTCATAAGCATTAATAATTGTTCGGCAGTCTCAGCATAAAAAAATCACCTTCCCAGCACAACTTTGTTTTGGGTAGCTTGTTCACAGTGTGGAGGATGTTACATAAACTATACCACAGTGTCAGATAAAAATAGGCATCTATTTTAAATAATATTAGCACAACATGGTGAAATAAAACCAACCAGCCCACTCATCACTCACTCAAATTGAAACCAATAAAAACCTGCAGAGCAAAGGTTTATTTCACCTAATGTTATTTATAGATGAAAGCAAACATAGAAAACAGGAGTGGGCTATTCAATCTTTGAGCTGCTCTACCATTCACTGCAATCAAGACATGTCATCTGTCTAAATGAAACGTTCTCATTCCTTCCCCATACTCCCTGATGCCTCTTGTGTCGTGAAACCTCTGGAACAAGAACAGGCCTGGTACAGCACGGGAACAGGCCCTTCAGCTCACCATGTCTGCACCGATCATGATGCCAATCTGAACTACTTCCGTCCGTCACAAATGGTCCCGATCCCTCTATTCCCAGAAGATAGACACAAAATGCTGGAGTAACTCAGCGGGACAGGCAGCATCTCTGGCTAGAAGGAATGGGTGACGTTTCAGGTCGAGACCCTTAATCAGACCCTGCCTATTTCCTGCCTATTCATGTGTCTGTATAAATGCCTCTTAAATGCCTCTATTCTATCTCCTTCCACCACTTCCCTTGGCAACATTTTCCAGCCACCTACCGCTCTCTGTTTAAAACATATGCCTCACATACCTCCTTTAACGTTACCCGCTTCTCATTAAACTAGAAAAAGGCTCTGACTGTGTACCGTATCCATGCCTCACATAATTCTATCAGGTCTCCCTCAGTTTCCCCCCATTAATCTATTGTTTAATTGTTTGTCCAATCTATCCTAAATAATATGCTCTAATCCAGCCGTACCTCTAGCTTTTGAAGAATAGTATGTTTGACCGATCCAGTTTGCCTTCAATCGCATCTGTGTTTGTTGTTTCATGTGTGTTTCCTGCAAATACATAATGTCAGAATTTAATTATTTTAATTGGGCAAAAATTTTACCCCTCTTAATTGGTTCATTGGCACCCCTTATATTCCAACTGCAGAATGTGATTCCTCCATTCTTTATTTGTCTATCGTCTTGCATTATATATTAGTTTAGTGTTTTTGACTCAGATGGTGCAACCAAATACCTCAGAACTCTGGGTGCTGGGTGGACGCCTCGAACTTTTAAATTTATATTACATCTCCCTCCTGTGTAATATCTTTATAAGAAAAAAAATAATAAATGTGATGTGATGTAAATTTTAAAAAAATAAACAAATAAGAATCTTGATAGTGAATTAAAAAAAAAGTGATGTAAGGTATCTAAGAGAAGATACCTTAAAAACGCGAAGACACCTAAGGTGGCGAAAAGTTTATGGACTTCCGTTGATGTTGTTATACATTGAATTCCATCCCCTTACCAGTCTCATAAAAGGCTGGGAACCGTTTCATATACCAGAGCAATTGAAAACAGAAAAAAATCAGAAAAAGAGGAGAAAATAAAACCAAAAATAAAACACAACTTATGTTCAGTTCTATAAGTATATATGCCTTTCCAATTTATCTAACATTAATCTACTCTGACCATTACCATATATATCCACCCAAAAGTATTACTTAATATCCCATTCTTTAATACAAGCAGGTTCCAAGGGGTTAAACAAAACCATGCAGCTGGAATCCGTAATATCTCATTTCATGTCCCTCATTAAGTCCATCATTAATTCTGTAATTAATTGTGTGTTGATTTGATTGCCTGTTACTGTTCGACTGTGTTAGCATGTGCACAGTAAAAATATGATGCAAAATTAAAGTCGCAAACTACGGAATACATATTTTTCAGTATTGTTATCAAGGAAAAGAAAGCAGTTCCAGTTGTTTGATATTATTCATATGGAGGAGAAAATATAATAGCTCTAATACCTTCCTTAATTTTGCAATCTCACTGAAGATAATCCACCTTTCCCCCTCCCCCCTCCTTCCCCCTCCCTCTCCCTCCACCTCTCTCTCCCTCCCTATGTCTCTCTCCTTCCTCCTCCCCTTCCTCTCTCTCTCTCTCTCCCCCCCCCCTCTCTCTCTCTCTCTCCCTCTCACCCCCTATCTCTCCCCTTTCTGTCTCAACCCCCCCTTTCCCCTTCTCACATACCCCCCCTCTCTCTCCCTCCCTCCCCCCTCCCCCTCTCTCTCCCTCCCACGCAGCGAGGCTCCGGTCCGCGCCGCAGACACCACCGCCCCCCCCCCCCCCCCCCCGCCCGGCCCGGAGAAATGGGCACTCCCGCAATGCAACGTTCCACTACTTGAGTAGACACTTAGCATCTTTGGTAAACACGTGGCATCGATGTGATTGGGTGGAGCGTAAATGGAACTCTGAACCCGCCCGGGCCCACTGCGCATACGCGGAGAGACAGTGTCATTTTGTGTCGCCACTGCGTCACCAGCTTCCCCCAACTGCGCAGGTCCGGTGATCGTAATTTCTTTCTCCCAAAATTTCCAGCAGGCCGGATCCAGAATTTGGGGTAATTTTCGTTAAAGTGGAAAAGCTGATAGTGCTCCAGTTTTTTTTTCTCAGTATTTTTTTCCTGGGGGGCAAAAAACACCCTGGCCGGATGCCCCCTAGATTTTGAGGCCCTAGACCTCAGCCTATGAAGCGTATAGGTAAATCCGGCCCTGCCGAGGCCCTCCTAGATCTCGAGGCCCTAAACTTAAGCTTGTGAAGCTTATACGTAAATCCGGCCCTGGCGACCCTTCTTCAGACTGAAAGTCAGGGGAGAGGGCGACACAGAGATAAGGAATGTAAGGTGTGAAAACAGGACATCAAAGGGGATGTAGATCAAGCAAAATGTAGAATAGATCATTGTTAGCTGAGAGAAGGTGACAACAAAGCAAACATAAAATGTAATCGGGGACAGTCAGGCTGATCGTAGAACCGGAAAGGGGGAGGGATGGAGAGAGAGGGAAAGCAAGGGTTACTTGAAGTTAGAGAAGTCAATATTTATGCCGCTGGGGTGTAAGCTGCCCATGTGAAATATGGGGTGCTGTTCCTCCAATTTCCCCCTTACAGGAAACTTCTCAGTTTCAGTTAGTTTCCAAAATAAAAACAACTCTTACATTTAAGTCAGCATAAGCAGAGGATGGAAAATAGTGATATTTAAATACGTCTGTAAACTGGAGGCTGAAAATTGCTCACTCGCTTGGAACGGAAAGAGCAAAGATAAAGGCTTTTGTTTCCTGCTGACATAAAAGTGATACATTCACAATGCTTGAAGACCCTACATGAAAAAAGAAACTGCCAACATAGTAAGCATGTTATTGTCACCGATTTCCAGACCACGGCCTCCCACAGAATTCTCAAGCAGCTAAAGTTTAAAAACGTAAACAAAGTGAAAGCCTCAAAGATGAATTTGCAGGTGTGTTTAATATGGGAGATATAAAAAAATGTAGACAGGCTGGTTTATCAGAGTATGTTGTGTGTGCCGAGCAAAAGATTGCTTTTGGGTCTCAACCCAAAACGTTGCCTATTTCCTTCGCTCCATAGATGCTGCCTCACCCGCTGAGTTTCTCCAGCATTTTGTCTACCTTCGATTTTCCAGCAGTTCCTTCTTAAACAAAAGATTGCTTGATATCATTTCAGTACTCTTCATATTACTGCCACCAGCCCCTATGAAAGGAAATTTTAATATTTTCTTTGTGGAGGCTGGAAAGGGCAACAAAACGTCAATCTTTTTTAGTCAAGCGAGTCAAGAGACAAGAGTGTAGGAAGGAATTGCAGATGCTGGTTTAAACCGAAGATAGACACAAAAAGCTGGAGTAACTTAACGGGACAGGCACCATCTCTGGGGAGAAGGAATGGCCGACGTTTCGGGTTGAAACACTTCTTCAGACCAAGAGTGTTTACATTTCTTATGTACTAACAAGGGAACAATGAATGTCTAAGGCACACAAAAATGCTGGAGAAATTTAGCGGGTGCAGCAGCATCTATGGAATGAAGGAAACAGGCAACGTTTCGGGCCGAAGCCCTTCTTCAGACTTTGTTTCTCCAGCATTTATGTGTACCTTCGATTTTCCAGCATCTGCAGTTCCTTCTTAAAAACAATGAATGTCTGTGGCTGTGGCTTTACAGGCCCATTAACACAATAACACACAAATACACATACAATAATAATTAATATACAAGAAATTAATTTACTTCAGAGTCATGTGAGTGACTACGTGAAGAAGCTCCGCCAGGCGCATGCGCGTCATTTTACGTCTGATGCATGGCGCACCGACGGGCTGGAGAGTTCAGCTCCACTAGCGGTAAGTAGTAACCCGCAGGTAAGTCAATGTTAAACCTTCCCTGCAAGTATTTAAAACTCTGTAAGTCTGGCTCGGAGAGCCAGCTAGAGTTAGTGATATGGAGGTATTATAAATGTAAACTGCCGTAGTGGAGCGGAACGCGCGGGGACTGCGGTTTCCGCTTATAGATCGGGTTTGGAGATAACGGCTGCGCTAATGCCGGCTCCAATACCGGCTACTGTTTCTACCGGCAGCTCAACTGCCTCCATCAGTTTCCAGTGCTTCAGGGCACTGAGGGTACTCCACTAGGGAGGAATGCCAAAACAAAGTACTCTCAGGCTCATCTTATTTGATGGGTCTGATGATGTGGAAGACTCCCCTCCTATTAATGTAAAGGTATGGGTAGGGCTCAACCAAATGGGAAAATGCTCCAAATTTAAAGAGCCATGTAAAATTTTAATCGGGGTCGAATGCCCCTAGGATTCCCCACACAGCCTCTCGCAGAGGTCCATTTACTGCAAAGAAGAAAACACCGCTTATGGATACCAGTGGGAATCATCCTCTCCAGCACCTTGTTTAGGGCTGGAAGAGACCTCCCTAGAGCATGACTTGGGAGACGCCAAGGCAGGAGGAATCTGACCCTGAAGCTGGTGTCACTGCTTTTGTGCACACACATTCCCACTGGTATCCATGAGCCATGCTCCAGGTGTCCCGGATGTAGCGTTAAACTTCGCTAATCCGGAAGGGACTGGTGAGGCTATGGAGGAAAACCTAGTCGCCAATGTTAATTACATGGCTTCTCACCAGCTCCAGGATACGATTATGGAAGAGACGGCCACAAGATATAAAACACCTGTTAATTGTGCGTAGCTCAAAGTGCTCACCGTGAACTCTGCTATATGGGCACAAATGAGTGCAACGATACGTGGACAAGAAATCATGTTTCAGCGAGTCCTCAAGTTGGTGGCAGCAGGCATCACTGCATTTGGAAAAATGGTCTGGCGGGCACCAATGTCTGGCACACAACAAGATATGTTGGCCCTGTTCTGTAACGCATATTTTGAGGTCAACAGCATAAGAAAAATAGCTATAAAGCCAACGCTGAACCCAAAATTTGCAGCTTTGTGTAGGTCCACCAACATCCAAGCCCAGATTATTTATTTGGGGTGGATCTCCTCAAACAAGTCAAGGACCTGGAGGAAAAGGCCAAAACAATCGGTCTCATGAAGACATACGTCCCTTCTGCCAGGATGCCACCTCGCAAGTCGTTTTCAGTGCGAAAGGGGATGGATCCAGCGGCAGGGCCAAGCAGAGTAGGGCCAGTGGGACAACGGTATTACCCACCTGTGTATCCCAGCTACAACCCCAATATGGGAAGAAGGAGGACTTCAAGGCCGACTGTAGAGGTACAGGTGATTCATTCTGTCCAGGATAAGATTTCTGGTGAACAACCTCCGGTTGGGGGTTGGTTGCAATTGTTTATGATGAATGGTGCTGCATAACATCTGATCGGTCACTGTGTCAGGCTCGAATAGAGTTTATGTCAGGAATTGATCCGCCTGTACAGAATATGCCAAATAGAGTATTGGGCTTTTTTCTGCACCAGAAACTCAGCAGGTAAAAGAGGAAATTACGGTTTTGTCCCAAAAAAGGGGTAATTGAGAGGATGACAGACCATCCTGAATAATTTGTGTCCAATAGATTCCCCAGACAGAGAAAAGATGGGGGATGTAGAGTCATCCAGTTAAATTCCTATGTTCAGTATAGGCATCTTTAAAATGGACACCTTCAATACTGCGAAGCAGCTGTTATCAAAAGGCTGTTATATGGCAACTATAGAACTGAAAAATGCATATTATTCAGTACCAATTCATCATCAGTGTCGGAGATACTTGAAATTTAGTTGGATGGGACAGCTGTAGCAATTTAAAGCATTACCCAATCGGTCCAACCAAATCCAAGTTAGACCCATCCCAAAAAAAAAGGCTTATTTGGGATTTGTCATTGATTCAGTTGGTATGTCAGTGACTTTGCCTACAGCCAAGGCTGTGGAGATCAGAGAGGTCTCGCTGAAAAATAATATTCCTCCATCCGGGAAGTAGCCAGTTTTTTTGGTAAATTGGTGGCAGCATCCCTGAAGTGCCACTGCACTATCAAAGTCTGCAATGAGCTAGAGAACTAGCACTTAAAGAACATGCAGGTCATTTTGATAGACCTATGCAGTTACCAACCAGAGCCATAGCAGAATTACAATGGTGGATTATCAATATTGTACAAACTACCAAAAACATTTTGGTTCAGCAACCTTCAGTGGTTTTACAGAGATGTCAGTGCTGCCGGATGGGGAACTACGGACAGCGAGTCTAGCTGTGGTGGTAGATGGAGTGTGCAAGAGGATTTAATCCTGCACAGGCATGGTATAAATTACTTAGAATTGCTGGTGCATTCTATGGATTAAAAGCTTATAGTTCAACAATGAATAATTTACATTTTCAACTCCAGATTGATAATGCCACGGCTGTGGCATATATCAATCACATGTGAGGAATAAGGTCAATATCATGTGATAATCTGGCTAACCTCATGTGGCACTGGTGTATTTCCAGAAACATCTGGGTCTCAGCTATCTACCTACCAGGTAGAGATAATGTGGTGGCAGACAACAGGTCACGTAAATTTAATGACAACATAGAATGGATGTTAAATCCTGACGTTTTTAAAAAGATTGTCAGCCGCTATGGGTTACCAGATATTGATCTGTTCGCATCCAGATTAAATCACCAGTTGCCTAAATCTGTTTCATGGAGCCAGATCCAGGAGCAGTAGCAGTGGATGCATTCTCGCTACATTGGGGACGTACATTCTTTTATGCTTTTCCCCATTCTGCCTGATTAGGCAATGTCTCACCAAAATAGAGCAGGAATCCGCCTCAGGCGTTTTGGTGGTTCCGGACTGGCCTACACAGCCCTGGTTCCCATTGGTGCTCAGAATGATGACTCAGCCATTCATGACTGTCCCCAACTGCAGTAATTTGTTGATGCATCCAGTAACAGGAGAAAGTCATCCGTTACATTATCATATTAATTTGTTAATCTGCAGTTTCTGACCAGACCATTCGAAGGCCTTGGACTATCAAATAGGACCATGGATGTGATAACTGCAGCTTGGAGAGATAGAACTAAGAAACAACATGTGTCTCATATTAAGAAATGGGAGATGTTGTTTACAGTCAGATGTGTCTTATCATACTGCAAGCATACCGGATGTATTGGAGTTCCTTGCTTCATTGCATTTTGATGAACACTTGAGTTATAGTGCCATTAATAGTGCTCAGGGTGATTTGTCCTCTTATTTAGGGCAGTTTCAGAACAACAACCTATCGGGTCTCATCCATTAGTGTCCTGATTCATGAGAGGAATCTTTAACAAAAATCCTCCTAAACCTAGATATACAGAAATCTGGGATGTCAGTATAGTTCTCACACTGCTTTGGCAATGGGCTCAATCATGTCATTGTCTTTTCAGAAGTGGTTAAGCTCATGGCACTAGTATCGATGCAACAAGTGCAAATATTTTAAATGTTACGACTAGATAGCATGTATTCTTCTGCAGATAACATTATATTTAATGTGTATGATTTAATCAAACAAAGCAGGCCAGGAATGGCCAGAACCAAAGTAAGTTTTAAAGCATACCCTGTTCACCAAACGTTATGTGTAGTTAAGCACCTGAGTCAATATATCAAGGTAACTAAGAGTCTCAGAGGCTCTGAGACAACAATGCTCATCAGTCACAAAAAACCTCATAAAAAGGTGTCAGTATAAACAATTTCTAGATGGTAAAACAGGTTTTGGATTCCGCTGGAGTAGACATTCATGTGTTTAAATCTCACTCCACCAGGGCGGCATCAACATCCACAGCGAGGCCGCAGGATGGTCTAAGGAATCAACTTTTCTAAAATTTATGATAAACCTGTCCTGACAGTGCGAGGGTTTGGGCATGCTGTTTTGGGTTCAGTTTGATTTGATTTGCTTTGTCTTTATAAATTAAATTTGTAATTTCCTCTGGATAGCGGGGTTATTACCGTTTGTTATTTAAAAAATGATTATTGGATAATTCTAAGCAATGTTCAATACATTATTTATTCACTACTGTGTCAACTGAAGCAGTGTGTCGCATGGAATGGATCTACGGCATGAAATCACAGAGCTTTGAAACCTTCACGTAGTCACTCACGTGATTCCGAAGTAAAATAGTAAGATTAAATGAGAACTTACCAGTTTGAAGTTTGATCTTTATTTTATGAGGAGTTACTCTGAGGGATTGATTATGTGCCCTTCGCTCCCGGCACCCATAATCGCAAAGATCATGTGGTAGTTCTAGTCTTCTGAGTCTTACTATATCACTTCGGCTACAGTTTCTGTGTTTTCATGCCACTGCTTTGAAGTATGACGCACATGCGCCTGGCGGGGCTTCTTCACGTAATCCCTCATCGTGACTCCTCATAAAATAAAGATCAAACTTCAAACTGGTAAGTTATTGTTTAATCTTACTATTAATAATCAATCATGCACCATTCAAGAGTCTGGCGGTTCCTGGGAAGAAGCTGCTCTTGAACCTGGAGGTCATGGCTCTCTGGTTCCTATACCTTCTTCTCAATGGCAGTCGTGAGATTAGAGCGTGGCTAGGGTGGTGTGGGTTTTTAATTAGAGTGGACTCAAAATAAAACAAGAATAGAATGAATTCAGTCTGATGCCCTTTTTTGTGTCATAACAACATTCTGCTGGTTATTTTCAGTGAATTGAATTGAAAGCTACGGCAGGGAAACAGCCCTACATCCCATTGTGTCCATACATGCCGTCACTCACACGTTCACACTAGTTCAATGTTATCCTACTTTTGCATCTACTCTCTACACACTCGGGACGATTTAGAAAGGCAAATTAAGTAACAACCTGCATGTCTTAGGGATGTGGGAGGAAACCCATAGTGAGAACATGAGGTGCTTATTCATTAATTCGTAAAACATTAATTCATAACATGCTAAACTCCACATAGACGCCACCCGAGTTCAGGATCAAACCCAGGTCTTTGGCACTGTGAGGCAGTGTCTCTATCAGCTGCGTCACTGTATCACCTTTAAATAAGCACAATTGTAATGGTATTACAAAAAAAAGCATAAAAACAGAACATTCTAGAGATACTCAGCAAGTTAGGCAGCATGTGTGGAGACAGCAACAGCCTTTCATCAGTTTTGTTCGTATTCACACCTTACCCTTCCATATCTCTGTGTCTCCCTCTCCACTGACTCTGGCTGAAGAAAGGTCTCAGCACAAAATGTCACCATTTCCTTCTATCCAGAGATGCTGCCTTCCCCGCTGAGTAACTCCAGCATTTTGTGTCTATCTTCAAGTTGATTCTCATTAGTTTAGTCCTGGGCCATTCAGCAACAGGATTCAGTCCTTGAAACTATTGAAGTAATCACTGTTGGAAGGTTTAATCCACTTTACTATGTCATACGAACAATTTTTCTGCCAGACTAATAGGGTTTCAGTTCATGCCTTCTGATGTTGGGCTTGCTCTGAAGATGGAGTCGTAGAAAGATACAGCAAGGAAACAGGCCCCTCAGCCTAAATAATATTCAATTACACGAATCTCGTTTTATGCTTACCATTTTCCCTTAACTCCTCCGAGATACTACCATTTACATACAAACGATAGACAATTACAATTAAATTTAAAAAAAAACATTTGAGATGTGGAGAAAACCGGCGTGCCTGGGGAAAACACAAGAAGTGCGTGCAAGCTCCACACAGGCAGCTCCGGAGGTCAGGATCAAATGCAGGTCACTGAAGCTTTAAAGCAGTAGCTCCACTAGCTGCACCACTGCACCATGTCAGAGTTTGAGAGTAGACCAGTACATCTATCACTGAAGGACACAAAGTGCTGGAGTAAGTCAGCAGGTCATTCAGCATCTCTGGAGAACATGGATAGGTTGCGTTTCAGGTCAAGTCACTAGATCACATCTTGGATCATCACTTATGTTGCCTGACCTGCTGAATTACTCCAACACTTTGTGTCCTTTTGTGTATTAACCAGCATCTGCAATTGTTTGCTTGTACATATCTGAAACTCTATTGCCATAAGTAGCTCCAGCTACTCTGGACTCTCACACCCAAATATTTCACAAGGCTCATGACTAAGTCCTTTGACTTTTGTTCTGTCGATCAATGAGTTAGATTTCAACTTGGAGGGAATGATATGAAAATTGCATTACCGTGTGGTTAACAAGAAGGAGGTAAGCTTTTGATCTTGGGAAAGTATAGATGGTCTCTCTTCCTGCTCGTATTGTTATATCATCATCCTCAAGAATTAATTCTTCAGTTCCTTCATTAATCATTGATAAACACAATAATGATCCTGACACAAATTCCTTTCAGACTATATCAGATCTCGGGGCCGTCCAATTGTGCAAACAATTTCCCATCAATTGTTTAATCTTCTTGATTGTTCCACAACATACTTCCTGAAATAAACTTCCGCACAGTGCTTTTTCAAAAGTTTTGGAGAAATCAAAATATGTAATGTTTACAGGGCTGCCTTTGTGAATTGTTCAAAAAATATATTTTTCTGAATCTGTGCTGGAATTTCGCCAAATCTGATACTGATTTTACTCCAGCATTTTGTGTCTATCTTTCGTGTAACCAGAACCTGCAGTTCCTTCCTACACACTGAAGATATTGGAATCTGCAACAAAAAAAAAAGCAAAATGCTGAAAGAACTCAGTGGATCAAACCGTATTTGTGTAGGCAAAAGGTGTAAGGTAACTTCTCCGTTGACATGCTGCATCAAGATTGAGAGAGAAGAGGAAAGATTGTCAGAAAGAAGGAGAGGTTGGGTAGAGGATGGCAGGTGATATGCGGAACCTGATGGGGAGTGGGATGATAGGTAGATGGACCTATGTGGGGGAGGTGAGAGGGAGGGGGTGGGAAAGGTGAGCAGGAAAATTGGGTGGACAGGTGTGTGTTTGTGTGCTGTCAAAAAATACAAGGGTTGTAGCTTGTGTGGAATTGGAAGATTCATTGCTCTTACGCTGGGTTGGGGAATATGAGATGTTGTCCTTCCACTAATCACCGCTACATCATTGATCGAGTGAGATGCCAGGACAACAGACTCCCAAATTGGGTGCCTACGTAACGACAAGTGTGTAAAGTCAGTCACAACTTTTGATGCTTAATTGCAGATCATTTCTGTGGTGAGCTAGAAACATTTTGTACTGCACAAGCTAATGTCTTTGTGGAGCCTCATGGACAATTGCAGCAGTCGTTGATGTAACACTTGTGAGGGTTGATTACTGGAATTAGATCAGATGTCCCAAAGATAGGTTAGTTGCTAAATTTTACTTCGGAGCACATGAGTGACTTTGTGAAGACCCCGCCAGCACGCATGCGCATATCGTCGAAAGCATTGCGAAGCGGCAGGCAGGGAGGAGGGTCGCTCCTCCACCGGAACGGACCTACAGGTAAGGATCAACTAACCTGAGGTCAGTTTTTCAGGCACTCTGTGGTACAGAGCACCCCACCAACGGGCCGCTTCGAGAGACTGACTGCGGAGGACCGCGGGAACGTGGGCAGTCAGCGGCGGCAGACTTCTCCACAAACCCGGAAGTCGGGCAAGCCCGTTGACCCGGCAGGGTCCGGGCTCGGAGACTCACTGTTCGCGGGTAGCGACGGTAGAGAGACAGCCCCGACTTAACGCCGCAGCCCACAGGAGCACCGCGGAATGGCAGCAAAGCTACTGGGAAGTCGGGAAATGCCGTTGACCCGGCAGGGTCCGGGCTCGGAGACTTGCCGTTCGCAGGTAGCAACGGCATTCGATAATCCTGCATGGATTATCCTAGCAGGAGTCTGGTCACCGTGGGTCTCCTAGCAGACCCACGGCAACACTCTTTACAGGGCTGCCAAATGCTTACCCTCTTCGCAGGGTAGCATAAGGAGTCAGGTCTGGGCTGACTCTGAAGATGGGGCGTTGGCAGAAGATTACAACATGCTAGGGGTGTAAGAAGAGGAGCTACTCGGGATGACATCCAAATTGCGATGCCCTCATAAAAGGGGCTACCGTTGTCAGCAACAACTCATCTAGCTCCAGGATTCTGTATTTCCCTCAATGTGCCTGCGGTAAATCCTCAAACTATTGGCCTCGGGTATTACAGCTTTGCCAGGTCAATAGACGGAAGATATGTCAGAGGAACAACAGGAAGCTCTGGCACTCTTCTGTATGGTCAATTGAGATCAACTGTTTCAGGAAGAGAGCCATCCGACCTACACTAAACCCCAAGTTTGCGGAATTGTGTAGAACCAGCAGTGCACGGCCGCCTACTCTGTTATGCCTCGACAAAGAGGCAAAAGCCGTCGGCATGATTAAGGTGCCGGCCGCTACCAGGTCCTCATATATTTGGCGACAGCACCCCTATGCATCCACCAGTAGGCTGCGTTATCACACCCAAAAGAAAAGCTGGTGAAAGCTCGACGGCCGTACAACCTACACAAAGGTCTTTTTCAGGCCATGTCCCAGAACGGCCTTCCTGGAAGATGCGCCAACCCCACACCACAACGCCTCCACCTCCCAGGAACCAAGAAAGGAGAAAACCAACACAGCACCACCGGTAACCATGGAGGTAGTTCGGTCTGCTAGACTTCAGAACATAGCATGTGTAATTTCTTCACAGGTTGGGGGAAGGTTACGTAGGTACACTTGTTCAGGGATACATGGAGTTCTATAACTTCCGATCTTTTCATAGTGCACAGTATTCAGCGATACAAAATTGAATTTGTTGACAAACTCCTTCTTTCCGGTTCAACATGCACCTAGCCGAAAGTTTGTGCTTTCACAAAAAAGAGAAAGTGGAAGGTCATGCAGAACTGTTAAGATTATATACAAAAGGAGTAATAGAGGAAACCAAACATGAATCTCTTGAGTTTATATCAAACATCTTCAGATAAAAACAATAAAGATGGCGGATGCCGCATCATTTGATTTGACACAACTGAATACTTTTGTGCAGTACACCCACTTCAAAATGCATAGTAACCCACCTTCTACATTAACTAGAGGTCACCAAAAGTCTCAGGGGAATGGAAATGGCTCTATTGATCAGTTCAAACGTCCTCATCACAGAGTACCATGCAGACCATATCAAGATGGCTCAGGGTGGTGTTAGGTGCAGCAGGGGTGGACACTGATATTTTAAATCTCATTCTACCAGGGTTGCAGCTACATCGTGCAGCGAGGATGTTGGGCCACGGGCCACGCCCTTGCAACGGCGGGTTGGTCAAATGAAACAACTTCCAGCGGTTATAACAAACCTGTGGCCATGCCTGAGATATTTGCAGACACTATTTTAAGTTCTGTATTCTAATTTCCCCAAAATTAGGGGTTATTATTATTATTGTTAAATAACACATTGTTGTTTTTCAGCACTGTACAAGCCTGAAATATGTTAACATACTTCCTCCATTGGTTATTATGGCAGTGTGTGAGCATGGACTCGTTTCCAGGGCATGAAATCACAGAGCTTTGAAGTCGTCACGAAGTCGCTCACGTGACTCTGAAGTAAAATAATAAGATTAAACGAGAACTTACCAGTTCGAAGTTTGATCCTTATTTTATGAGGAGTTACGATGAGGGATTTTGTGCCCTCCGCTTTCAACCCTCCATTATAAGGTCAACTGGTATGTTTGTTCTCTTATCTTACTATCTTCAGTCAACTCTACTATCTGTGATGTCACACCGCTGCTTTGAAGAATGTCGCGCATGCGTGCTGGCGGGGTCTTCACGAAATCAGGATCAAACTTCGAATTGGTAAGTTCTCATTTAATCTTACTATTAAAGGGGAGTTATTGGGCATGTGAGAGATAACAATTTATTATTCTATATGGATTGCAGTTGGGTCAAATGGCCTTGTATATTATAATAAACAAGTCCGGGTGGCACAGTGGAGCAGCTTGTAGAGCTGTTTCTGTAGTCTCACAGAGTCAGTGTCCCGGGTTGGATCCTGACATTGGGTGCTGGTGTGTGCAGTTTGCATGTTCTACCTGTAACCGCATGTGTTTCATCTGGACGCTCTGGTTTTAACCCTATGTGGAATTCTCTGCCTCAGAGGGCGGTGGAGGTTCTCTGGATACTGTCAAGAGAGAGCTAGATAGGGCTTAAAGATAGCGGAGTCAGGGGATATGGGGAGAAGCAGGAACAGGGTATTGATTGTGGATGATCAGCCATGATCACATTGAATGGCGGTGCTGGCTCGAAGGGCCGAAAGGCCTACTCCTGCACCTATTGTCTAATGTCTATCATCTCAGCGTGTGGGTTTGTAGGTTAATTGACCTCAAAAAGTATGTAGAGATTGGATGAGAAAGTGGGATAACATTGCTCCCACTAATGAATGGTCAGCCACCAATGAAAATAGGGCCACAACAGTACCATTTGTTCACACCCGTATTAAACACCACTGGTATTTAATGGCAGGGAATTATGTCAAAGATCATGGCAAAGCAGTACATTTCAGATAGGAACTTGTGAAGATTCCTAGTTCACAGGATATCTATGGTCAGGATGGAGCCTGTGACCTCAATTATACATGAATGGAAACGTGCATTGTTCGCAACCATTTTCACAGCAAATGTAGGCATCTGTAAGGTGTACAGTGGTGCAACTGGTAGAGTTGCTGCCTCACAGCACCAGAGACCTGGGTTTGATCCTGACCTCAGATGCAGTCTGCATCGAGTTTGCACGTTCACCCTCTTTCTTCCAGGTTTCCTCCATGCGCTCCGGTTTCCTCCCATATCCCAAAGATCTGCGGGTTTGTAGGTTAATTGCCCCTAATAGGTGGGGAGTGGATGAGAAAGTGGGATAACAGAACTGGTGTGAATATGTGATCGATGGTCAGCGTGGACTCTGTAGCAGAAGGCCCTGTTTCCATGTGGTATCCCTAAAATTAAAATTAAAAGTAAATCAATGATCAATATATTTTTTATTTCAATGATGGTATCAATGGAATACATAACCTGCAATGACCATAGGTTAGAAGACAAGGAAATATATATACAATTAGACCAAAGATGTGCTATTCTAATTTTCTAAATATTTGAAAGCTATATTACTTACATTATTGATCAATCAGACTGCTTGAAGGAGATTGAACCCTTCCACCAATATCCCTTCCTCTCACTTTCACACTGCGCATCTTCTTTCCTTACATCCTCATCTCATAGCCTTTTGTCTTCTTCCCATCACAAGCCTTTGTCCACCAATGTGCTAATCAACCTCCCCCTACTCACCTGTATCCACCTATCACTCGCTATGTTATGTCCCACCCTCCCCTCTTTACCAGCTTTCTCCCCCTTACCACAATCAGTCTGAAGAAGGGTTCCAACTTGAAACGTTGTCTATCCATGTTCTCCAGAGACACTGTCTGACCCGTTGAGTTACTCCTGCACTTTGTTTCTATAGTAACAGTGTGAACAGGTGAACAAGGTTTGGCCTGGACTCCGTTAGACTGTTTCCACACAAAAAAAAATCATAACTAATATTGTGCCCTGATGTAAAAAGATTAATGTCAATAATTAATAAAGAAACATTTTGGAATGACTGGAAGGTTGAGGGACGGGGACTGGAAGCAAGAAAAAAACAGGACAAATTGGGTTACAGGTGACCTCCGGCAAGGAGGTTCCCTGAGAGGCTGATTGTTGACTATAGACAGAAATATTTTTTTCAGTTTCTTACCTTGCCGGAGATGCAATTAATTTTCAGATCGCATTTTACGGTCATTCTGCGGCCTACCATCGATGGAAATGGAGGCCTCCTCAGACTGATCTTGGCCCCCACCGCGGGGCGTGAACTTACATCGGAGTTGATCCCTTGCCTGGAATCGCTCCAACCGCAGCCTGCGGACTTTATGTCAGGAGCTCGCAGTCTCGGGAGAGGCCGTGGATGTCGGGAGCTCTAATGACGCAGCAGGTTCGACCAGCTCTGACGCTGGGTCCGATCGTCCGACACAGGGGAGCTGGCATATCCCCACCAATGCAGGAGCTGATTGCCTCGATGCAGAGGGCCCGCCGCCGGCTACGGGAGTCAAGATCACCCCGTCAATGGAGGGCTTGAGGCCCCCGACCGCTGGAGAGCAAAGAGAAGAGATTTAACTTTTTTTCCACTTCCAGCACAGAGAGGAATGTGTAAGAGTCACTGTGGTGGATGTTTATGTTAAAATGTCTTTTGTGTGTTCCGTTTTTATTTGTATGACTGACGGCAAATTAAACTCCTGTTATGTTGCAAAACATACTTGGCTAATAAAGTATTATTATGATTGATTGATTGTGATTGTGATCCCAAGAGGGATACATTGTTGGGAACTGTGGAACTAATTAAAGGACTTTTAGTGGAGGAAGGGTGGTAGAAGGGGGGGGGGGGGGGGGGGGGGGAAGAGAAGGGGAGGGGGGAGGGGCTTGTTTGTAGAAGTTACCTAAAATTAGAGAAATCAACGTTCATGCCATTGGGTTGGAACCTACCAAGCAAAATCTGAGGTGCATTTCCTCCAGTTTGCATATGGCCTCACGCTGAACGTGGAGGAGGCCCAGGACAGAAAGATCAGTACGGGCTTGGGAAGGGGAGTTAAAGTGATTAGCAACCAAGAGATCCAGTAATCCTTGGCTGAGCGTATGTGCTCAGCAAAACAGTCACCAAGTGTACGCTTTGTCGCGTAAATGTACAGAAGCCCACACCGGGAACACCAGGTGCAGTAGATAAGGTTTAGAGGAGGTGCATGTAAATCTCCATCTCAACAGGAAGGACTGTCAGGGTCCCTGAATGGAGTTGAGAGAGGAGATGCAAGGACAGGTGTTCCATCTCCTGCAGTTGCAGAGGAAAGTGCCTGGGGAGGGGGTGGTTGGGGTGCGAATGGATGAGTTAACCAGGGAGTCGCAGAAGGAGTGGTCCCTGCGGAAGGCGGAAAGGGGTGGAAACGGGATAATGGGATTAGTGGTGGGATCATGTTGGAGATGAAGGAAATGTCAGAGAACTAAAGGTGAAAGCTACATTTTTATTTCAGTCTTCTCAATAATAAATTTACTGATGTACAATAATCTTTGAGACTTTCTATACAACAATCAAAAAGAAACAGCAAAACAATTAATAAGACAGTCAAAAGCAAACATGAAGTAGTATTGCTTAAATTACTTAGTGGAAATTAGTACAATAACAGGAAAGTTTTGCAACCAGAAATAAAAACTTGTTTTATCATTTTTAGCATTCTGGAACTCCCCCATATATTTTATAACCAAACTTCCCATATACAACGTCTTGAGAAAACTGTCTCAAGATAGGCACATATCACCACCACCTTCACCCCTCCCCCGCACCCTCTCCTCCGTCCAAAAGATATAAAAATGGCCTTTATTAAAATCTGACAATGTGCACTTTAACCACGTGTGATATTTTGCTATTACAAATATCAAATTGTGGAGCACAGAGGCAAATTGTGGAGTACAGAGCAGGAAACTAAGTATTATAACCTTTATTATTTGGAACTTTTGCCTTTGGGATTAAAGCATAAGTTATCATTCAACCTTGCTAATGTGTAGTTAACTAGATTTGGATCAAGCAGGTGTTGATAGGATCACAATGGTGGTCTGCTGGGGCAAGACCTCTCAGGCACAGCCTACAGGTCCATCCAAAGGTGGACACTAAAGAAAGGATTAATTAAATGGACTTTTAAGGACTTTTTGCATCTTAAGTCAACTTAAGGTCCAACGTCCTGTGAGTATTACAGACAGGATCAGTCTGAAGAAGAGTCTCGACCCGAAACGTCACCCATCCCTTCTATCCAGATATGCTGCCTATCTCGCTGAGTTACTCCAGCATTTTGTGCCTTTCTGTAAGTATTACCATTTTGAGACGTGCCTAATACACACAAGTAAAAATCCTCCTATCCTTTAACAGCTGGTCAAGTGGAATAACAATGCTAATGCTGGATGGGCTGCGATGTGGACAAGGAAAGCTGCATGTTCACAATGCTTGTACAAGAAAATACTTCTGCCATGGTCCTACCATTTTAAATTTGCCCGCAAGCCTGGTAACCAATAACCACTGCAGTTCATTGTTATAACAACAGTAAAGAAACAGGCACTTCAGCCCAATGAATTTATGCCAATCTCTATTAATCCCATTTAACTCCACTTGGTCCATAGCCTATAATAGAACATAGGACAGTGGACAGCACAGGTATGGGTTCTTATGTCCACATGTTTGTGCTGAACAAGATGCCAATTTAAACTAATCACATCGGCCTACACGTGATCCATATCCCTCTATTCCCTGCACTTCCATGCGCCTGTCTAAAAGTCTCGTAAACACAATTATCGAATCTGCCTCCACTGCCACCTTAAGCAATGTGTCCCAGGCCCCCAATGTTTTCATGATTCCAGTGCTTGGTCAGATGACCTGCCTCCACCACCTTTTCAGTAGCTTGTTCCAAATTGTAACCTGTATCCTCCAAGTGAATATGTTCTTTCTCAGAACCTCTACAAACCTTTGACTCCTCACCTTAAACCAATGCCCTCCAGTCTTAGGCCCCTCTCCCATGGGAAAGGTGTCTTACTATCTCCCCTGCCCAAGCCTCTCATGATGCTGTACATCTCTATCCCATTCAACCTGCACTTCCCACGGAAAGCAAACGTAGCCTCTCCAGTCTCTCCTTATAACTGGAATACTCCAATCCAGGCATCATCCGTTGAGTCCCCTCTTACATTGTCATGACATTTTAGAGGAGACATTTTACCTGCTGTTGTGCTGATATATAAAATCCTGACGGGGGTATATAGAATCCTGATAAGTGTCAATATAATTACCAGGCGTAGATATGTCACAGTCAGAATCTTTTTCCCAATATTTAAATGCCAAATACTATAGGGCATAGCTTTACAGTGAGAGGGACAAAGTTTAAAGGAGATGTGCGGGGCAAGATTTTACACAGAGAGTAGTGGGGGGTCTGCAAGGCACTGCCCGGGGTAATGGTGGAGGCAGCACAACAGTGGCATTTAAAAGGCACATGGAAATGCAGGGGATGGAGGGATATGGATAATGTGCAGATAAAGGAGATTAGTTTATCTTGACATTATGTTTGGCACAGACATTGTGGGCTGAAGGGCCAGTTTCTGTGCTGTACGCTTCTATGTTCTATGTGTTTAGCGGATGCAAGAGAATCAACCAGAGGAGAACAGGAGACAATATTCATGCAAATGTTTAACACTTGCACAAAAAGAGGAACTTTCCCTCAAACTCTTATTGACTTCATTAAATATTTAAACATATTCAAGGTCATCAAACTAAAAAATATTTGGCTTTTCTCTTTTCCACTGATAGTGCATCATCAGTACAATATCTGCACATTTTCACTTTTTTTTAAACTTTCTAGTAACCACAGTTTACTGTTAATTTCTTGATTTAATTGTGTGAACCACACTCAGTGCTGAAAGCCTCAAATGTACTTAAACTTTATGCCCCTAAAATGTCATCAGGATGCATTAATTCCAGGAGCTTCCGGACAGTATGTTTAGGATTGAATTCCTGAATGACCTCAAAGCAAAATCCTCTGACATTTTTGCCACCTCCAACAAGATCCCACCACTGCCCACATCTTCCCATCTACTCCCCTTTCAACTTTCCGTAGAGACCGTTCCCTCCGTAACTCCCTGGTCAATTCCTCCCTTCCCACCCAAACCACCCCCTCCCCTGGTACTTTCCCTTGCAACCGCAGGAAATGCTACATTTGTGGCTTTACCTCCCCCCTCTACTCCATCCAAGGACCCAAGCAGTCTTTGCAGGTGAGGCAGAGGTTCATCTGCACCTCCTCCAACCTCATCTACTGCATTTGCTGCTCTGAGTGTCAACGCAGGCTCAGCGATCTCTTCGTCCAACACCTCCGCTCAGTTCGCATTAACCAACCTGATCTCCCGGTGGCTCAGCACTTCAACTCCCCCTCCCATTCCAAATCCGACCTTTCTGGCCTGGGCCTCCTCCATGGCCAGAGTGAGTCCCATCGCAAATTGGAGGAGCAGCACCCCATATTTCGCTTGGATAGTTTACACCCCAGCGATATGAAAATTCAATTTCAGGTAGTCCTTGCTTTCTCCCTCCTTCCCCCTCCCCTTCCCAACTCTTCCACAGCCCACTGCCTCCGCCTCTTCCCACAGCCTACTGTTTCCACCGGAGGAAACTCACGCAGTCACAGGGAGAACATACAAACTCCACACAGACAGCACCCGTGGTCAAGAGAAATGAAAAGGGTAGAGGCAGATGGAGGTGATTAGTTTAATTTGCCATCACATTTGGCACAGATGTTGTGCTGCATTAACACTGATAGACAGGATGTTCCAGAATTTTGCTCCAAAGATGCTGAAGTAACCATGGTGATTTCTGTGCACACTGCCATGTGTTCTAAGACATTCCTTCCACACCCCCCCCCCCCCCCCCCCCCCCCCCCCCCCCCCCCACGGTTTCCTACTTTCCTCCCTTGGGCTTCACAATTTGCAACTCTTTAATCCTGTCTCACACCTTCTGAATTTATCTCTGGTTTTGGTCCAACCATCTGCCCCCTTGCCTGTGTCCACCTATTTCCTACCACACTTTTTCCTGACTCTCCCCTTTTCCAGCTTTCTATTTCTATTGCTACTCCTGCCCCCCACCACAATCAGTCTGAAGAAGTGTCTGGACCCGAAACGTCACCTATACATGTTCTCCTGAATGCTGCCTGGCCTGCTGAGTTAACTTATAGTCCTACTATATGAGTTTACCCAAGAGCCCTCCCAAGTTAAAAAAAAATCAAACTCATGGTAAGTACGTAGAATGTACGTAGCAGGTACATTGGAACTCTTGGGTAACTCTCTTAGCGGCTCGTATCGCTAACGTCAGGTACTCGGGAAACGCGATAAGCTCGTGAAGTTTTTTCAACATGTTGAAAAATGTCCACGAGAGCCCCAAGTACCTATGAGCGGCTATTACCGTAATTCTCCGAGTTCGAATCAGGGGAAACTTGGAAGAACTCTTGAATTACCTCGTACAGTGGGACAGGCCAGCAATTTGTATCTTTTTTTAAAATCCACAATTATCTGTTTGCTTCAGGTAACTTCCTTTGTGAGCCATTTTTCCCTACAAAAAGGAGAGAACTGTGTGAGTGAATGTCATGCGATTAGTGTTGATACGGTGGTCAAAAATACTTTCAGCACATTGGCCATCTATGGTCAGAGTATTGAGTATAGAAGTTGGGAGGTCATGCTGCAGTTATATAAGACGTTGGCGGGGTCACATTTGGAGTACAGTGTTCACTTTTGGTCACCCCGTTAAAGGAAGGCTGGAATGGGTGCAGAGAAGATTTATGAGGATGTTGCCAGTACTCGAGGGCCTGAGATTGGGAGAGATTGTGCAGGCTAGGACTCTATTCCTTGGAACACAGGAGGATGAGGGCCGATCTTATGGAGGTGCACAAAATCACAAGAGGAATAGATTGGGTAAACACACAGTCTCTTGCCCAGATGAGGGGAATAAAGCAGAGGGCATGGATTTAAGGGAAAGATTTAATAGGAACCTGAGGGGAACCTTTTTCCACAAAGGGTGGTGGGTGTATGGAATGGACTGCCAGAGGAGGTACTTGAGGCAGGTGTTACCGCAATGTTTAAGAAGTAATTAAATAGGTACATGGATAGAACAGGTTTAGAGGGATATGGGACAAATGTGGGCAGTTGGGACCAGCAATGGATGGATGTTGGTCGGAGGGGGCAGGTTGGGACTAAGGACCTGTTTCCGTGCTGTATTACTCTATGATTCCATGGCTCTCAAGACTGAATAACCCGTGATGTATGTGACCTCTGGGTGTTTGTGTGACTTACGGCAATGTTCTACTGCAATGATTCTTCATTATAATTATCCCTGGTTAACAGAGAGATGGCTGGTGAGTGCCTGTGAGGTTTGGATTTAGTTGAACGTGGCGGACTAGTAGTTGTTGATGGTGAACAGAACAGTGCCTCAAGGCTGCGGTGAAGTTGGAGGGATATCTGAAGATGCAGACCGTGACAGGCCATGAGCTGATGAATCTGTCCAGAACTGCCCCTGGTGCTTAGGATAGACACAAAAAGCTGGAGTAACTCAGCAGGTCAGACAGCATCTCTGGAGGAAAGGAATAGGTGACATTTTGGTTCGAGACACAAAAGGCTGTGGAGGCCAAGTCAATGGATATTTTTAAGGCAGAGATCGATAGATTCTTGATTAGAACAGGTATCAGGAGTTTTGGTGAGAAGGCAGGAGAATGGGGTTAGGACGGAGAGATAGATCAGCCATGTTTGAATGGCGGAGTGGACTATCACTTATGACCATATTGGTCCCTTCTTCAGACATCTGCAGTTCCTTCCTACACATTTCTCCTTGTTCTTAGGGATTTATTCCAGGCATTGTCACACCCAGCTTACTCTTCCGACAAACTTCTAAGTGTCTATCTAGAGGGACTTCAGGTGCCCTGCTTTACTTCTCCTCATTTCAGGTCTCTGAAAATTTTTGATACGTTTTTTTCCTATAATATACTTTATTCATAAAGTTACCACCTACACAGTAGATTTATATTAATTTGCTGTCGTTCACGTGTATCGCTTCATTTGTTTACAGGATAGATAAAAACATCGGCATAACACCAACTTTTCTTTCCCGTGGCACGTCATTTTCTGTTTACATTCATTTCCTGTTATGCAGCCAGCAAGTTGTAGGTCTGATTTACTTCCCCTTTCAAAGAAGCAGCCATCCTTTTACAGGAATTAGCCACTAGCAGCATGGTATCGCACACCAATTCAATCAGCAAGGTAGACAAAATGCTGGAGAAACTCAGCAGGTGAGGCCGCATCTATGGAGCGAAGGAAATAGGCAACATTTCGGGTTGAGAGCCTTCTTCAGACCAATCCAATCAACAAAGTGGTTAGCGGTGGCTCAGTGCTGAATAGGTTGCCAACTGTCCCGTATTAGCCGGGACATCCTGTATATTGGGCTAAATTGGTTTGTCCTGTACGGGACCGCCCTTGTCCCGTATTTAACTGTTACTACTCAAGTCGAGGGAACGGTCGGGTCAGAGCGCCGCATCCAGCCCCGCCTCATCCGTCCCGACATAGTGCAGCCCATGGAGTGCAGCAGCAGTGCCTCGCCCTTGGCCCCTTCGGTCGGCAGCCTAGTCAGCAATCCAACCTTCGGACCTCGGACCTTAGTTTACCGCCGACACCACCACCCCTCCTTCTCATGGCCGATCATCGGTTCATGAGTTGGATGGGGTGCCGGACTTTGCGTGCGACGTCGCGTGGCCCGGGCCAAAATACCTCAGCTGGCCCGCCGGCTGGGCTTTGTGTGCAGTCCAGTATCCGGGCCAACTCGTCATTCACCCAGCCACAGCCGAGTCGGTCAACGAATTGCCCTTGGGAATTTGACCCGTATTTTGAATGGAGGAATAAGTTCATTGGCCAAGTATGTACACATACAAGGAATTTCCCTTGGTGCTCCGCTCGCAAGTAACAACACGGCATACAGTAAACCATTAAGAATAAAACATTAAAACATTAAGAATAAAACATTATAGTTTAAACATGTGAATGAAATAAAATACCCGAGCAAAAGGATGCTACAGACGTTTGGTTATTGAGTAGAGCTACTGCTGCGGAAGAAACCTGTTTTTATGTCTGGCTGTGGGGGCTTTGATAGTCCGGAGTCGCCTTCCAGAGGGAAGTGATTCAAAGAGAATGTGGCCAGGATGAGAGGGGTCAGAGATTATCTTAATATTTGGGAGTCGCTTATTTGGGAGTGAGAAAGGTGGCAACCCTAGTGTTGAAATAATTTAACGGGGCAGGCAGCGTAAAGCCAGCGAGCTCTCGGCTTGTAATGAACGGGCACAGATTAGTCACACATTACGATCCGTTACCCTCCTTGCAGGGATTATCCAATTGAGCCCAAAATGAAACTTTAGTCTGCTGAGTGCCTGAGTGCTTGACTCACACCAAAACCAAATCAGTTCAGCTTCCACCGACTTTGTTAGACAAGGTGGATTACCTAGTGAGCACCTGACTTCTGCAAACTGATTTCCCCAGCATGAATCAAATATAGAAGTAGAAACCGATACTCAGCCATGTCTGCATGATAATGGCAGTCACGCTTCTAAGATAAGAACATTTGTCACAAGATACACATGTCCAGGTGCAGGTTGGACACATGCCGCTTGTGGATGCTGAAAATGATACGTTAAGAAATTGTAAGAGGCACATTTAATTCAGAGGAAACATTGTTACAGGAGGATAAGAGAGGAGAGAGGCTCCAGTGGAATCTCAACTCATTTTCAGGTCTGACAGGACTGAAGCAGGCATGAGGAGAAAAAAATCAAAGAAATGTTCACCTGCAGGCTGGTGAATGGCTCTGGCAAGAGGTGTGCATACTATGTCATATAAGCTCAATGGTAGTATCCTTGCACAACTTTACATCAGTTCTCTTCGGATAAGACCTGGTAAGGTACATTCTCCCAGCCCTTCTGAATGAAGTGTGTAGGAAGGAACTGCAAATGCTGGTTTAAATTGAAGATAGGCACAAAAAGCTGGAGAAGGAATGGGTGACATTTCGGGTCGAGTCCCTTTTTCACACTATTTAAGGAAAAGGGAAACAAGAGATATAGACAATGATGTAGGAAGATAAATAACAATGATATGCAATAAAGTAACAATGCTAAAGGAAACATGCCATTTTATCTGTTTGTTGGGTGAAAACGAGAAGCTGGTGCAACTAGCTAACAAGTTAGAGAAATCAATACTCATACCACTGGGCTGAAAGCTGCCCAAGCGAATATGAGAAGCTGTTCCGCCAATTTTCGTTTAGCCTCACTCTGATAATGGAGGAGACCTAGGACAGAAAGGTCAGTGTGGGAATGAAAAGTAGAATTAAAGGGAAGGACGCCAGTCTGTTTGGTCTCACTGGTGAATAAGAGTCCACATCTTGAACAGCGGATATGGTAGATGAAGTTGGAGGAGGTGCAGGTGAACCTCTGCCTGACCTGAAAGGACTGTCGGGGGTCCCTGGACAGTTTTATCAGTTGATTCTGACTCTCTCTCTACCAACAATGTCCATCCCCACATTCTCCCCTCACCAGTTTATTCTCACTCACCTTCCCAATACAATTTAACCAGGCCTTCTACCCCACTTTTATGCTGACAACCCCACACAACTACTATTTAATCTCCCCCAACCAGATTTTTTCTGACTTTCCCAACCAGATTGTTAATCTGAAGGGCCTGCCCCATTTGGCAATTTCTTCGGCGACTGCCGGCATAATTGACTGACATATCAGGTCACCGAAAAATTTGCGGCGTAATGCGACATGATGACGTATTGACGCCCGGTGTTTTTTCAAGTGTCGCAACATTTTTTTTGTCGCCGCTGGATTTTGAAATGTTCAAAATCTTTTGGCGACACTGACATGATGCCGGCAGTCACCGAAAAAAATTGCCAAGTGGGACAGACCCTTGACTCTTCACCCCTGCCCAATGAGTTAATGAGCTTGCAGGTATCGTTGGCAAGGTGACGTGACCAATTCAGTATTGGTGTTTTATGATCATCCACGAGCGCCCACTTTTGGTTTTTGGCTTGTAGATCAATGCCAAACTGGAAGAAGGTACAGGAGCCTGAGAACTCTTACTACCGCATTCAAGAGCAGCTTCCACCCATCTATCATCAGGCTCTTGGACCACCCTGCTAAAACCTAACCACAACCCTACCTCAACACAAAACCACTTTGAACTTTGCCACACAATGTTGCTCCAAATACTTTTGTTCTTGCACAACATGGTCTAATTCACTTTGAACAACTGACAGTTTATTGTATTTTTTCTTTAGTTGAGAGATACAGCGCGGAAACAGGCCCTTCAGCTCACCGAGTCCACACCGGCCAGTGATCACCCTTGCACTTGTTCTACCCTACACACTAGGGGGAATTTACAGACTCAATTAATCTGCAAATCTGCACGTCTTTGGAATGTGGGAGGAAACCGGAGCACCTGAACAAAACCCACGTGGTCACGGGGAGAATGTACAAACTCCATACAGACAGCACCAAGGACAGTCAGGATCAAACCTGGGTTTCAGGCGCTGCAACTCTACCACTGTGCCACCGTGCCACCTTTGTTGTTGCATCTAATGAGCCTGTCAAGCAGCGGTAAGTAAGAATTTTGTTATTCCGGTGTATGTGACAAATAAACACAGTTGACTCTCTTGAAGTAGTTGGAAGGAAGGGAAAAAGATGAGTGAGGAAAAGTAAGGGAACCAGGAGAAACTGATGGGGTATCAGTCTGAAGGAGGGTTTTGGCATGAAACATCACCTGTCCTTGTTCTTCTGAGATGCTGCCTGACCCCTTGAGTTACTCTAACATTTGTGTCTTTTGTTTAGTTTAGTTTTTGTTTAGAGATACCGAGCAAAAGCAGGCCCTTTGGCCCACCGAGTCCGCACCAACCAGCGATCCCTGCACATTAACTCTATTCTACACACACTAAGGACAATTTACACTTATACCAAGCCAATTAACCTACAGACCTGTATGTCTTTGGAGTGTGGGAGGAAACCGACAATGCCGGAGAAAACCCATGCAGGTCACGGGGGGAAGGTACAAACTCTGTACAGATAGCACCCATAGCCAGGTTCGAACCTGGGACATTGGCGCCGTAAGGCAGCAACTCTGTGCTGCCATTTTGTTTATTAAGTCACATATACAATACCTACAAAACTTGTGGGGGGTCAGCATATAATTGGATGGCAAGGTTTGTGTCAGAAGGAACCAGAGGGAAATTACTAACATGAATTTGGACAAGTGGAATGGTGGGATGCTGGGAGTAGGCCAATGACTGCAGGGTGAGCGGGAGAGTTCAGGTGGGCACAGGGTGGGCTACCATGCTGACATACCGTAAAGCAAGAAGAAGGAGAATATAACTAACTCCAGCAGAGTGTACAAAGAAAGGATCAGGATAAACCAGGATAGGAAAGACACAAAATGCTGGAGTAACTCAACGGGTCAGGCAGCATCCCTTTGCCTCCACAGATTCTGCTTGACCTAATGAGTTCTTCCAGCAGTTTTGCCCTAGATTCCAGCATCTGCAGTCTCTTGTATCCTCAGGCCATTCTTTTTCACTTGCGTTCTTGTTTCTAGTTTTAGTTTTAGTTCAGAGATACAGCACGGAAACAGGCCTTTTGGCCCACCGATTCCGCACCGACCAGCAACCCCCCCCCCCCCCCACATTAACACAATCCTACACACACTCGTGACACTTTTACATTTATTCCAAACCAATTGACCTACAAACCTGTACATCTTTGGAGTGTGGGAGGTAACCGAAGATCTCGGAGAAAACCCACATGGTCACGGGGGGAATGTACGAACTCCATACAGACAGCACCCGTCGTCCAGATCGAATCCAGGTCTCTGGCGCTGTAAGCGCTGTAAGGCAGCAACTCCACCATCGCGCCACCGTACTGCCGTGCCCCAGATACCACATTCATATTCTGAGTCACAGCGAAGATTCCAAAACTAGAAGGATTGGGGGTTTCCTAGAAAGACTGGAATTGGTGTTTTCTTCCCCAGTGGTGACTTCAGCTGCAGTCGAGACATTAGACATCACTTCTGGTCAAGTCAAGTCAAGTCACATTTATTTATATAGCACATTTAAAAAACAACTCTCGTTGACCAAAGTGCTTTACATTTGTTATAAAAGTAGTATACACAAGCAGGCTACATACATATATACAAATAGCCCTCACTCAGTGGACATCAGGAAAGGCTTGGGAGAACAGGTATGTTTTTAGACTAGACTTAAAGGAATCGATGGAGGGGGCAGTTCTAATGGGGAGGGGATGCTGTTCCACAGTCTGGGAGCTGCGACCGCAAAGGCGCGGTCGCCCCTGAGCTTATGCCTAGACTGCGGGACATTCAGCAACCCCAAGTCGGCCAATCTGAGGGACCTGGAGGCGGTGTAGTGGGTGAGAAGACTTTTAATGCAGGGGGGTGCAAGCCCATTGAAGGCTTTGTAGACAAAGAGGAGGGTCTTGAAATTAATTCGGAATCGCACAGGGAGCCAGTGGAGAGAGGCCAGGATCGGGGTGATGTGGTCCCTTTTTTGGGTGCCCGTCAGGAGTCTCGCTGCGGCGTTTTGGACCAGTTGCAGGCGGGACAGGGAAAATTGGCTGATGCCAGTGTAAAGGGAGTTGCAGTAATCTAGGCGGGAGGAGATAAATATATGGATGATCTTTTCGAGGTCATCAAACTGGAGGAATTGTTTTGTTTTAGCTATCATCCGAAGCTGAAAGAAGCTGGTCGGTTAGACTATAGACAATAGGTGCAGGAGTAGGCCATTCGGCCCTTCGAGCCAGCACCGCCACTCAATGTGATCATGGCTGATCATCCCCAATCAGTTCCCCGTTCCTGCCTTCTCCCCATATCCCCTGACTCCGCTATCTTTAAGAGCCTTATCTGGCTCTCTCTTGAAAGTATCCAGAGAACCAGCCTCCATCGCCCTCTGAGGCAGAGAATTCCATAAGCTCACAACTCTCTGTGAGAAAAAGTGTTTCCCCGTCTCCGTTCTAAATGACTTACGCCTTAATCTTAAACTGTGGCCCTGGTTCTGGACTCCCCCAACATCGGGAACATGTTTCCTGCCTCTAGCATGTCCAAACCCTTAATAATCTTATATGCGTCAATAAGATCCCATCTCATCCTTCTAAACTCCAGAGTATACAACCCCAGCTGCTCCATTCTCTCAGCATATGCCAATCCCGCCATCCCAGGAATTAACCTTGTAAACCTACACTGCTTTCCCTCAATAGCAAGAATGTCCTTCCTCGAATGAGACCAAAGCTACACACAATACTCCAGGTGTGGTCTCAGTAAGTCCCTATACAACTGCAGAAGGACCTGGTTGATCCTATACTCAACTCCTCTTCTTATAAAGGCCAACATGCCATTCGCTTTCTTCACTGCCTGCTGTACCTGCATGCTTACTTTCATTGACTGATGAACAAGGACCCCTTATCCCGTTGTACTTCCCCTTTTCCCACATTGACAGCATTTAGATAGTAATCTGCCTTCCTGTTTTTGCTATCAAAGTGGATAACCACATATTTACCCACATTAAACGGCATCTGCCATGTATCTGCGCACTCACCTAACCTGTCCAAGTCACCCTGCATTCTCATAGCATCCTCCTCACAGTTCACACTGCCGCCCAGCTTTGTGTCATCTGCAAATTTGCTAATGCTACTTTGAATCCCTTCATCGGGCCTTGCTGTACCCCACTAGTCACTGCTTGCCATTCTGAAAGAGTCCTGTTAATCCCTACTCTTTATTTGCTGTCTGCCAACCAATTTTCTATCCATGTCAGCACTCTACCTCCAATACCATGTGCCCCAATTTTGCCCACTAATCTCCTATGTGGGACCTTATCAAATGCTAGATCCAGGGGGCCAGAAAATCACAAGATCTTGTCGAACTAGAATTGGCAATGTAACCACAATGATGTCTCTTTCTCCCAAAAAATCAGTCAAGGAATGTTCTTGGCCCCACATGGCTAGGCTGCCCATTTTATTACCACAAGATCTGAAAATTACCAATACTGCAAGTTAATGGTGGATGTTGACATTGAATTACATTGGAATTGGCCCACAACCTCATGACGTTATTTTTCAGCAAAACACAAAGTGCTGGAGTAACTCAGTGGGTCAGGCAGCATCTATGGAGGGAATGCACATAAAATGTTTCAGGTTGGGACCCTTCTTTAGACCAATAAGAGTAGGAGGCAGAAAGCTGGGGAAGTAAGGTGGGACAGGACAAGGCCTGATAGGTGATAGGTGGATACAGGCCTGATAGGTGATAGATGGAGGGTACACAAAAGGCTGGAGAAACTCAGCGGGTGCAGCAGCATCTAAGGAGAGAAGGAGATAGGCGACGTTTCGGGTAGAGACCCTTCTGCAGACTGGTCAGGGATCAGGGAAACGAGAGATATAGACGGTGACGTGGAGAGATAAAGAACAATGAATGAAAGATATGCAAAACAGTATCGATGATAAAGGGAACAAGCCATTGTAAGCTGTTTGTAGTGTGAAAATGAGAAGCTAGTGCGACTAGGGTGGGGGAGAGATAGAGAGAGAGGAAATGCCAGGGCCCGAGGGCTGAGGGAGAGGTGGGAAGGGGAGGAGACAGCAAGGGTTAACAGAATTGAGAAAATTCAATGTTCAAGCCCAGAGGATGCAGACTCCCGAAGCGGAATATGAGGTGCTGTTCCTCCAACTTGCGGTGTTGCTCACTCTGGCCGTGGAGGAGACCCAGGACCGAGAGGTCGGATACGGAATGGGAGGGGGAGTTGAAGTACTGAGCCACCGGGAGGTCGGGTTGGTTAATGCGGACCGAGTGGAGGTTTTCGTCGAAACGATCGCCAAGCCTCCGCTTGGTCTCACCGATATAGATCATCTGGCATCTGGAGCAGCGGATGCAGTAGATGAGGTTGGAGGAGGTGCAGGTGAACCTCTGTCGGACCTGGAAGGACTGCTTGGGTCCCTGAAAGGAGTGGAGGGGGGAGGTGAAGGGACAAGTGTAGCATCTCTTGCGGTTGCAAGGGAAAGTGCCCGGGGAAGGGGTAGAGCGGGAGGGAAGGGAAGAATTGACAAGGGAGTTGCGGAGGGACCGGTCTTTGCAGAAGGCAGACAGGGGGGGAGATGGGAAGATGTGGTGAGTGGAGGGGTCAAGTTGGAGGTGGCGAAACTGGCGGGGTGAAAGGTGAGGACCAGGGGGACTCTGCCCTTGTTGCGAGTGGGGGAATGCGGAGAGAGGGCAGTGTTGCGGGGAATGGAGGAGACCCTGGTGCAAGCCTCATCTACAGTGGGGGAGGGGAATCCCCGTTCTCTGAAGAATGAGGACATTTGTGATGCCCTGGTATGGAACACCTCATCCTGGGAGCAGATGCGGCGTAGACGGAAGAATTGGGAATAGGGGATGGAGTCCTTACAGGAAGCAGGGTGGGAGGAAGAGTAGTGCAGGTAGCTGTGGGAGTCAGTTGGTTTGTAGTGGATGTCGGTCAGGAGTGTATCAATTGCAATAGAGATGGTGAGGTCAAGGAATGGTAGGGAAATGTCGGAAATGGTCCAAGTGTACTGGACGTCCATGGTAAAGATGAGAGGATGGGGGCCTGGAGAATGGAATGCGCGGAGCCGACGGAGAGTGTCTGAGGTGTCTTGAACATAGGTGGGGAGGGATTTAACAAAGGGGGATAGGATGGAGTCAAGGAATGTGGAAATGTGTTCGGTGGGGCACGAACAGGCAGAGACAATGGGTTTGCCAGGGCAGTCGGGTTTGTGGATTTTGGGGAGGAGGTAAAATCGGGCCGTGCGGGGCTGGGAAATGATGAGGTTGGAGGCTCGGGAGGATGGGGAGCCATAGCTGTTGAAGTCAGTTATGGTGCTCGATATTGTGGCCTGGTGTTTGTCAGTGGGGTCATGGTCCAAGGGTAAGTAGGAGGAGGTGTCGGAGAGTTGGCGCGAGGCCTCCACTTTGTAGAGATCGACGCGCCAGACTACCACGGCATCTCCCTTGTCGGCGGGTTTGATAACCCAGTCTGGGTTGTTAAGGAGTGAGTCGATGGCAGTACATTCGGGGGGGGGGGAGAGATTGGAGTGAGACAGGGGAGTGGAGTAGTCGAGGCGGTTGATGTCCCGACGGCAGTTCTGGATAAATAGTTCTAGAGCCGGAAGGCTACGAGGGGGGGTCCAAGTGGAGGGGGTACGTTGGAGACAGGAAAAGGGATCATCAGTGGGGGGCGTTGGACTTCTTCCCGTGGAAGAACGCTGTGAGGCGGAGGTGACGGTAGAAGAGCTCCAAGTCATGGTGGGCGCGGAACTCATTGAGGTGGGGACAGAGGGGGACAAAGGTAAGACCTCTGCTGAGGACCGACCTTTCAGTGTCGGAGAGGGGGAGGTCCGGGGGGATGGTGAACACGCGGCAAGGATGGGGGTTGTGGCCGGAGGAAGGCAGGTGAGATACATAGATGGATACAGGCCTGATAAGTGATAGGTGGATACAGGTGAGGGGGAGTTTGATTAACTGACGGGTGAAGTAAATTACAAAGGCTTGAAGTGAAAAGGAGACAAAAGGGGGTCAGATAAGGAGAGAAGAAGGGGAGTGAAATGTAAAGTGGAGGGTGGGATTTGGGTGGAAATGGACAGGGCCGGAGAAAAGTGGAGGTATGAGAGGAAATGGGGACTCAGGGATGGGAGATGAGTGTATGTACAAAGGAGGGGAAAGGAGTAGCATGGCTATGGGGGGATGGAGGGATGCGGTAGGAGAGGGAGAGAGAAATAAGTTCACACTGGGTTTGGCCGTTACTTAAAACCAGACAATACAATCAAGTTTTTTTTGTTCATAGAATATCTACTGCAATGCCAGCATTCACTGGTCATCCCTTATTGCCCCTGAACTGAGGAGGCAGTTAAGAGCTTCCATGTTGGTTGGTGTGGTTCTTCATGTAAGACATTGCGAAACAAGATTGATGAACAATCCATAACTGCATGGTCATCATTACAGATAGTAACTTCTACTTTTGAATTCCGGTTTTACTTAAATAATTCTTAAGTTCCTGGCTAGCGTGGCAGATTTGAACATGCATTGCTCGATCAATGGTCCTGGCCTCAGGATACCAGTCCAGGAAGTTAAACTAAATTTGGACAACCAGTAAACAACTCTTTCTCAGTCAGGATTGAATCAATAAAAGATTCAAGTCAATGCACCAACTATCATTTCTTAGAAAGTCATATGATGCCGTAACCTTTAGGACCGTAATGCTAAGATAACTAGTTATATGCTGGTAAGTCCCGAAAAGAACGTCCCTTGTTTTACTTTATGAAGCATCTACATTAGTGCTGGTAGTTAGGGTGATTTTACTATTTACTGGATTTCTTCTGTTATTGGGTAAAATATTAGTGTTTTGCACGGTTAAATACGCAAGATAATCTCCTGACTAATCATTTCATGTGGAAATGTTGTCTTTGGTTTTGTCACTGCAACATTTGCCGGTAGCTTTGAATGTCCCTTTGGTCCCAGAATCTACGGGATAATACGACATTTGTCAGTCAGAGTAATCTGGAATATTAATCATACTTACACAGAAACCACCTGCTATTGTCCCACCCCATTTTACATCCTTATAACGTCATCAGTGCTTACATTTACTGCTGTTGAAGATGCATGAGGTTCGGTAAATTTATAGTGTTATTAAAGAGTAATAGATGAGGACATCAATCTCACAACCAGTTCTAGAGCAATGTCCACTGGCAATGACATTTTGGTTGTACATGAAAGATCTAACAGAGGGGAGTTTTCACACCAGCAGAGCTGTTTATTCTGGCCAAATGTGACTTTGACAGTCTGCTTGGCGATCCTTCCAAGAGGATGTCCTGTCTCCTTTTCAGACCCTTATTATTTTTAAACATGTTCTTCTGAACATATTTTTTATGTAAAACTGGCAGTATTTTATATATTCTTTGCAACACTGAGGATAGATAAAACCTTGGCACACAAGGAGTTTGTTGCTTGCATATTCAAAGTTGAACTGCACTTTGATGCAGCCATACACAAAGGTAATCACAATTACGGGAGACTCGTTGTGTACATTTTCTCATTTCTGTGTACATTTTTACATTTTCTCTTCCTTCTCTGCAGATTTATATGTCAAGTTACTGTAAATATAATCAATTTTTAATCTTCAGATACATTGTAAACTGCTCAGTTGACAGCTGTAGCACAATTATCAGCTGCACCTGCACTATATATAGCAACACTGAGTACAGCACGTATCTAATATGTAGGTACTTCTGCATTCAACCGGGTGCCCAGCTTTTGCATCACCTTAACTACGTGCTCCATCCAGTATTTGCTCCTCCTCTTAATCACATTCTCAGCTCTTTCAGGAAAGGAACTCCCCTGGTTAAGGGGAAAAGAATTGCCTAGTTCAGTTGCCAAAATATAAGGCCTCATTTTTGTTCCAATTAAATCAGGCCTCAGAGGACAGTTTGAAATGGTGGCAGGGAAGAACTGCAGATGCTGGTATGAATCGAAGATAGACACAAAATGCAGGAGTGTCTCAGCTGGACAGGCAGCATCGCTGGAGAGAAGGAATGGGTGATGTTTCGGGTCGAAACCCTTCTTCAGTCTGATTTGAATCTGGAAGCTTCCATTCCTACCAGCAGACCCTCCCCGGGTTCAAGGCCCATCCTGCGTAAGCCCATACATACGGTCGAGTGTTTGGGAGGTCGGTGGGATGGATTAGCCGGCTGCTGCGGGACTAAGGTATCTTCAGCCATTGGAACTTGGTCTACAGTCGCATTTCTGACTTGTGAACTGTTCAGGATTATCTTCTTCTTCTTGCGTATGGCATGCACAGCCTAAAGTTGTAAGTCAACTTGTTCAATAGATCTTGTTTGTGCACGTCGGGTTGATTGCATTAGTCAAAACAGGGCGGATCACGTGAAGGTTGCAATGTCCCACCTCATTCAGGATTATGAATGAGGTGGGAGATCTCCCACCTCATTCAAAGTTCACATGGACCTGGGAAGAACATGTATTGACAAACCCTGTGATGTCTCTGCAGATTTGTTGTACTCAATCATACATTGTGTCCCCAAACATATCCATTCTATTCATGTGACACCAGTGCCATGAGCATCACTACCTTTAAAGTGAGCTGGATCAGGGACAGAGATGTTGCCGGTGCCCACGAAGCAGTATTAGTGCCATGCCAACATCCCATATTTCTGAGTATCTGGGCCTGGGAGAATTCGTGTTGATGACACCCTTCATGAACCTGGATACCAGAGGCTGAGACCCAACAGAGTGGTGTCCCGACCCCGGCCACAAATATGCCGACAGTGCACTTCTAGCACAATTTAAAGCACTATAACTCAACTTCTCATCAAAATACAGTTTTGAGAGGAACTCCAATACATTGGTTATATGTGCTGTGTCGTACGAAATGTTAGATTGTGAACAGAACACTTCCCACTTCTTAATATAGGAAATGTACTGTTTCTTCGTACTCTCTCTCCAGGCTGCAGTGAGTACATCCACCATGCGATCAGACAGTACGAGCCCCCGGAAAGGTCTTCTTAGACTCTGCAAACCAATAAATTGATTTGGTCATGGAGTGGATGTTTCTCCCCAGTTTCTCCCCAGGGTGGACTAGCAGATTACTGCCTTTGGGAACGGCCATAAAAGGTTCTGTGATCATTCCCAGTATGATTGGTAACCATGGCTGTGTAGGCCAGTCAGGCACTACCAGAATGCCTGAGGCAGAGTCTTGCTTGATCTTCAGCAAGCAACGATTGATGAGGCAGAATGGGGGCAATGCATAAAACAACATTCCTCCCCAATGTAGCGAAAATGCATCCACCGCCACTGCCCCTGGGTCTGGTTCCCATGCAACATACTTTGGTAACTGGTGATTCAGTCTGGATGCAAACAAATCGATATCCGGTGTTCCATACCGATCGATAATATCATTAAATACGTTATGATTCAACATCCATTCTGTGTTGTCATTGAATTTCCGTGACCTGGTATCCGCCACCATATTGAGCCTACCTAGCAGGTAGGTAGCTGAATTCCAAATATTTCTTGCAAATGCAACAGTGCCAAATGAGGTTAGCCAATTTATCACAGGATACAGACTTGATTCCACCCATGTGATTAATGTAAGCCACCGCTGTGGTGTTGTCAATTTGAAGTCGAACATGCAGATGATGCACATTCCCGCAATAAGCCTTTAACCCATAGAGTGCTCCCAGCAAGTAGTTAATACCATACCAATGAATAATCGATGACTCATGTGTATTCCATCTGCCACCACAGCTAGAGATGGTATCAGTAGCTCCCCATCCCAGATCACTAACATCAGTTTGTAATATAATTGAAGGACTGCTGCCCAAAATATTACTGGAGCAATGCCGAATATTGGACGTCCACCATTGTAACTTGGAAAAGACATCAGCTGGTAAATGCATAGGTCTATTGAAGTGACCTACATGGAATTTCAGTGCCTGCTCCTTTGCACGTTGTAAATTTTAATAAAAAATTGCCAAATTTTAATAAAATTTGCCAATTATACTGGCTACTTGTCGAATAGAAGGTTGCTGTTTTACAATGAGATCATTACAAGCTTCTATTAATTCCCGTCTCTTGCCCAAAGGCAGAATCACAGACATGTGATTTCAGTTAATGGTAAATCCCCAATAATCAATCACCCTAGGTGGTGTCAACTTGGATTTAATTGGATGGATGAGAAACCCCAATCTCTCAAACAAGAATCTGGTTGCTGAAATAGCTCATTTAGCTATTTTTAGAGTTTTACCTATGATCAGGATATCATCCAAATAAGCCATCACAATATGACCTTGTGCTCGTAATAACGCAGGAGCTGGTTTTAACAATTTTAGGCAATGCTTTAAATAGTTGCCCCATCCAGCTAAACCAAATATTTCTGGTGATCCCTATGAATGGGCACCAAAGCGTATGCATCTTTGAGGTCGATGCATGCCATGTAACATTCTTTGGAAACCAGTTGTTTGGCAGTAACAAGGTTTTCCATTTTGAAATGTCTATACTGCACAAAGGAGTTAAGTCGAGTCAAGTCAAGGATGATTCGGCATCCTCCATCCTTCTTCAGTCTAGTAAAAATATTGGATACAAATTGGTGAGTTCATGACTCGACTTCTCAATTACCCCTTTTGTATATAACGACTGAATTTCAGCTTGTACATCCAAACCCTCCTGTTGTGAATGAATAAAGGATCAGCTTGGTGTATGCTGCAAGGGTGGAAACGAATCAGAAAGGAATTCGATTTGGAACCCTTGTACACTGTGCAGTATAAACAAATCTGATGTTATCCAATGCCATTCATTCAAAAACCAGCTTAATCTCCCCCCAACTTGTGAGTGACCCACACACCTTATGTTTCAGAAAGAACCAGACCTACCTACCTCCATGGTTACTGGTTGATTTGTGGTGTTTATTTCCGCCCCCTAAGTTTGTGGGGTAGAGCTGCTGGAGTGCGCGAACTGCGCATCTTTGATGTGGGCCGGCCTGGGCCATGTCCTAAAAAAGACCTTTACCCAAAACCTTCGGCCTTCATGCTGCTACCAGCTTCAGGGAACCGTTTGCTGCTGGCAGAGGCATAGGGGTGTTCCCACCGGAAAGATGAAGCTCTGCTCGTTGGTGGAGCTCGGATTAGCTCCACGGCTTTTGCCTCGTCGTCTAGGCGTTTGACCTGCTTCAGCAGATCTTCCCCAAACAGGCATTTTGGCGGCTGCACATTGCTGGCCCTGCATAATCCCGCAAGCTTCGGATTCAGGGCAGGGCAGATGGCATTTTTGCGGTAGCAATTTATTTCAAAGTGCCAGCGCATCTTGTTGGCCATCTGACAGAGGACCTGGCAAAGGCCGTGATGCCTGAAGCCAGCAGACTCAGAATACTCTGGAGTTTCACCACCTGGTTTCTGATGCCTCCACCGATATAATTCCATATCGAGCTGTTTACAGCCAGTACTTTTAGAGACGCACTGTTAACAGGTGTGTGGTACCTCATGGCCGTATCCACCATTGCTTGCACTTGGAGCTGGTGTGAAGCAAAGTAGTTTATACTGGCAGCCAATTCTTCTTCGAGCGGCTCCCCAATTTGCTGTGGTATCGCAAATTTCAATGCCAATGCGGGTAATTCTGCTTGGCGCAGCCCGTGCATCGTGGTATGCTCCCCGGACATACCGCCAAAGTCTGAGCCAGCCCAAAACTGACTCTGGATGCTCCCCTCCTCAGAGAGGGAGACATCATGCAGCCCTGAACCAGGCACTGCCGCGGGCTCATGAGGAGACCACCCTGATATGGCTCAGTGTCTAGGAATATATCATGGTGGAGCATCCTCTCCATGAGGTGCTCCATCTGGGTACAGACGTCCGAAGACGCTATCCATTGTAGGAGGTGCACTCTCTTCGCCTGACTCATCCGAGTCAATAGGCCTCACAGACTTTTGCTTAGCTTTCCCACCTCTTGGGGTAGCCACGATGCTTTCCAGAGGCACCAACTCTGAAGTCGCTGGTAGAATCGTCAGCGACTTGGATGGCAAAATCGACAGCCACCCGCTACCCACGGTCCTGCGGTCTTCTGTATCAGGTCTCCCTGATCAGATAAACAGCTCGTCTGGACTTCACCCTTGACTTGTCCATTAGTGTTCAAACGTGGAGCAATATTGCAAACAAGAATTATTGAACACACGACTTAAGACTAAGTTCAAGAACTTACATGTAGGTCTTTTAACTTACCGCTGGAGGAGCGACGTGCCTGCCAGCCAGTTGTGGCGCCATGCGTAGGTGTATTAACGCGCATGCGGGCTGGCGGGCTTCTTCACGAAGTCACTCATGTGACTCCAAAGTAAAATTGGTATATGTGACAATTAAATTAAACCTTGAATCTTGAACTCGTCATTATATTTATTTTGGTATTTACCATCACTGCATGTATACTGTTTATTCTTTGAGTTATTCTTTGCGAACAATAAATTTCACTGCAACCCAGTGTATATGACAATAATGTAAACTGTAATGTTTGTAGATCACCAGCCAGTGAGCAGATTTTCATGATCAGTAATGACCATGGATAGAACTCTGTAATCCACAAAAAGCAGTCAGATCAACAACCAATTTCTAATCTCCTCGTCCTCTAGCTCGTAAATGAGGATGATAGATAGAATGGACAGATGACATTTTGGGGTCAGGACGTTTCTCCAGTCTGAAGCAGGATTACGACCCAAAACATTGTCTGTCCATTTCCTTCACAGATGCTGGCTGACCCATTGAGTTCTTCCAGCACTGTAATTTGCTCACGATTCCAGCATCTGTGGTTTCTTGTGTCTTCTGGACACCAATGTCACTTGCCTCCGAGGAATGTAACAACCTTGTCAATCCTTCCAAGGTTAATGGTAGGTCCAGGCATTCCTGCTTGCTATTGTTTGGAACCTCCAAACTATAGGTTATTTGACTGGAAGACTGTATGATATATGGTTTTCAAATCGTACAGCCCAGCCTAGAGGTATTTGCTGGTGCATAGTATATCAGGCTATGAGGATGTACTTGGTCCTCTCTAACCTTGTCCTCGTGAACCTTTAGGTAGAAGAACCATAAGAACATCTCATCCTGTTCCACAAAATTGAATGGATCAAAGGTAATTTTGTAGAACAAAGGCAAAGACTGAGGCCGACTGGGTATGAAGAAGAGTCCAGACCCAAAACATCACCTATCCATGAGATTTTTAATTTTCTTTCACCACTTTTGGACTGGCAACGATCACAGATTATTTTTGTAAGCGTTGATCTACCACGGTGCTTGGGGTGAGGAGACTGGAATCTTTGTATCTCTCTCTCCCTCTCTCTCGTTCTTTCTCTCTCTGTCCCCTCCCTCTCTCATCCATCTATCTATATCTCTATCTATCAATCTATCTATCTCTCTCTCTCTCTCTCTCTTCATCCACCTAAAGAAGGGTCACGACCCATTCCTTCTCTCCGGGGATGCTGCCTGTCCGGGCTGAGTTAGCCAAGAATTTTGTGTCTATTTCTTAGAACAGCCTGCGACCTGGAACTTTGGTTGCAATGCTGGGAAATGTCTTTTAGGAGGAGCGAAGGCTGAGAGATTTGGTTCAAAATCATTGCGGGCAGAGGGATTAAGGTGGAACAGGTTGCACCGGAGTTTGGGCTGTTTGATCTAATGTTTTGATTTCATTGCACAGTATTTTTCTTTTCATAGTCTTGTACAATTTATGTATAATTTATGTTTTCGTGCGTTGTCTATGTGTGCCTGCGATGCTGCTTCAAGCAAGTTTTTCATTGTTCCTGTACCTCAATGCACTTGCGCATCTGAAAATAAACTAGACTTGAGAACTGGAGACCATAGACTTTAAGCGGTTGTCAAAAGGAACAGGGATGTCGCGAAGAAGAAGGAGACTCCAAGAGTAGAAATGTTTAGCCCTGAATCCTTTTTGCTTTCTAATCACCATTCAGGATGAAGAAGTCCTTAATATTTGCCCAGATTTCTTCCCATCAGTGCAACAAGGAATCAAAGAGACCCTTCACGGTTCCCCATTCTGGGTGATTCTTTTCATCTTGCTTATTGCTTTCTGGGGTAACCAGGTCATTCCATCGTCTCCTCTTACCTGCTCAGTGTATTTTCATCCTCTCATTGTTAGCCACACCCTTTAAACATAAATGTAGCTAAATTAAATGGGCCCCCAAACACAGGAGGATTATGATACACCTCTATTCTGAATTATTTCAATGTAGTACTGTACATGTTTAATCCTCTCACAACCATATCTGACTCAAGCAGCCTGCACATGCTACTATTTCAAGCATGCACACACATCAGCAATAAGCCAGTTCGGTATTCCGAAAAAGCTGGAGAAACTCAGCGGGTGCAGCAGCATCTAAGGAGCGAAGGAGATAGGCGACGTTTCGGGTCGAGACCCTTCTTCAGACTGGTCAGGGATGAAACACTCAGCAGAGGTCTTACCTTTGTCCCCCTCCGTCCCCACCTCAATGAGTTCCGCGCCCACCACGACTTGGAGCTCTTCTACCGTCGCCTCCGCCTCACAGCGTTCTTCCACGGGAAGAAGCCCTCGCCCCCCACTGATGATCCCTTTTCCGTCTCCCACGCACCGCCTCCACTTGGACCCCCCTCGTAGCCTTTCTAGAACTATTTATCCAGAATCGGGACATCAACCGCCTCGACTTCTCCACCCCCCTGTCTCACTCCAATCTATCCAGCCCCGAACGTACTGCCATCGACTCACTCCGTAACAACCCAGACTGTTATCAAACCCGCCGACAAGGGAGGTGCCGTGGTAGTCTGGCGCGTCGATCTCTACAAAGCGGAGGCCGCGCGCCAACTCTCGGACACCTCCTCCTACTACCCCTGGACCATGACCCCACTGACGAACACCAGGCCACCATCTCAAGCACCATAACCGACTTCATCAGCTCGGGCTCCCTACCCTCCCGAGCCTCCGACCTCATCGTTTGCCCGATTTTACCTTCTCCCCAAAATCCACAAACCCGACTGCCCTCATTGTCTCTGCCTGTTCGTGCCCCACCGAACACATTTCCACATACCTTGACGCCATCCTATCCCCCTTTTTTAAATCCCTCCCCACCTATGTTCAAGACAAATAAAAAAAAAAAAAAGCTACACATCAGCAATAAGCCAGTTCGGTATTCCGAAAAACGCAAGGAATCGTGGGATTTGTCAAAGGTCACTCTCTATGAAGAAAAAGTGAACGAAGCGCTGGCTGCATAAACTGTGTATAAATTCTTATCTTTATTCATGATTAATGTGTACACATATATTTAATCTGAGGAATTGGTGTACCAGGTAGCGGGAGAGCAGGGTGGAACAGTAAGGGAGAGGGAGCGATTGGAGCGGCAAAGAGACATTCTTGGCAACTGCGCGCACACAGACCCACACCTCATCCGCAGCCAAGATCGAACCCGGGTCCCCAGCGCCAGAAGCGCTACCGAACCACCACTGGACCGTCCCTGTTACCCCCCCCCCCCCCCCCCAGAATGTCGCATCCCCACCCTTGGGGCGGCCAATGATGTCCGGGGCATCTCCGGACCAGCGGGACAACGGCCCGGAAGCAACGGCCCACAGGACCACTGCCAGTGCGGAGAAGAAGCGGCAACTCCAGCTCAACCCAGCTGAAATGAAAGTGATACAAGAAAAAACCAAGCTGAATCTGTGAGATGCATAAAGGGTGGGATCCCTAGAGTAAATTAATAACAGGAATCAAGGGCATGACAGATAACTAGCATTGAAACCTGGACCAACTATGAAAATATTAAATGAGTACATGATCACATTTGGAAAAACACATTGATAATTGAAGTACTCAAAATGAAAACTTCAAATGTAATACAACTGCCAAGAGTGGCTACACTTCTAAACATATATTCTACAAGAGGAAATGAAACTGGTGAAAATGAGGAAACTTTCTTCTGCAAAAGATTGAAAATTGTTTGTTAGATTCACACAGTCCGGGTGTCACCAGCTCCCACGATAGTGAGGTTAGGGCAATGGTCTGCACTACCAGCTGCAACCATGCCCTTAGTAACAGTGCCGCTGTCTAACTCGTCTTCAGTTTTACAGTTTGCAGTTATTTCATTTATTCATTTGCAGGAGGTGGTAATTTCTGGAAAAGCCACTATTTATTGCACCTCCCTCTTCTATAGGAAGATTGTAAGGGGACGGTTATGCTAGTTACTTCCCTGTTGGTCTGGGCTCATGTGCAGGCCTGATGGAACAAGTATAGCAGATTTACTTTCCTGAAGGTCATCAATGAACCAGATAATGCCAGATAATTAAACCTTTATTGATAAAACTTTAAGAAAATTCATAGTATATTAAATTCACCATATAAAAATGATCCACCTGATATGGAATTAAATACCTACCTGAAGTAAATCATTAGCCCAAGGCTCAGGGGTGTAAAAACAACAACTATTATCCTACTATACTTTGTTAAAGGATTATTGCATAAGATCTGCTCATATTAGTGAGAGTGTTGAACTTCCTGATAAGTCTTAAGACAGCAATCTTGTAGCTAAAACTATAAAGTTACTGGCCTATATTGCACCTGGCATTGTGTTTTAAGTGCGTTAGACAAAGGAATTTTACCAAGAACACTAAGCATGATCAGTTGCCTAGTGTTCAAGTCACAAAAGTCATCAAATTGCTTTTGTCCTTCTATGTATATGGCATGTTTATGTGTGGCGTAGCCCAGATAGGTGCAGTGGCCTAGAGTAATACAGCATGGAAACAGGCCCTTCAGCCCAACTTGCCCACTCTGGCCAACATGTCCCATCTACACTGGTCCCATCTGCCAGCATTGCATCCATATCCTTCTATACCGGTTCCATCCATGTACCTGTCTAAATGTTTCTTAAACGTTGCAATAGTACCTGCATGTGCTTGTGATACCTGTTTCAATAAAACTTAAAGATGCCTTGTTTGGCCAAATCAGAGTCTGTGGAATCTAATGCTTGGATCCATCCACTTGCTCTCCTTCAAGTCTGTTACACTGCCCTCTCCAAGTATGTCCAATCTCTACTCCAAACTCTACTTCCAATGGATCCAGCCATTACCAACATACCACCAACTGACCCCCACATGTCAATGGTCAGATATAAACCAGACCTCCACCCCCACTCTGCACCCAACAACCCACAGCCTAGTCAATAGTGCTTTATTTGTCACAAATGCAACTGCTTAGTGAAATTATGTTTGCATGTATTACACAGGCAGGTGCCACCATTGTTGGCGCCATTATTCAAAGTCCGATCAGCCCACACGCGGAATGTACTGGGGCTATTCCCACGAACCGACGTCCCTTTTCTCTCCTCGTCCAGCAGCCTACCTGAAGGCACTGGAGGCATTACCCCGGTTCACCCTTCCACCCATGAATCTCCGATAAATGCCCTAAACCCTCAAGAACCACAATTGCAGCTTCCAATACATCTTCCGGTCGGTTCATTTCATTTTGCTCCTCCTAACAAACAATTAGCTGAGTTTGAGATGCAATGAAATGCAGAAGCTGGTTTCTAGAAAAAAGTCGCAAGTGCTGGCAATTCAGTGAGTCAGGCAGCATTTCTGGAGAGCATGTATACATGATGTCTCATGTTGGGTGCCTCCTTCAGACTAATTGTGGTGGGAGTGGGGGGAGCTGGAAGAGAAAAGGGCGGGAGAAAACATGGCGAGTGATAGGTGGATGCAGGTGAAATGGGGGGATGGTTGCAAGGCAGATGGTTCAACAAAAGCCAAAGATGAGAGCAGGACAGTAGCAGGAATCAAAGAGGGGAGCAGCGAGAGAGAGAGCTTCACAGAACTCCCGTCAGACAGAGGAGGAAATACCCAAAGTGGCCATATATTAAGGAGGTTAAGGAGTGGAACAGTAAAAAGCCAATACAAAAAACTGCAGATGCTGGTTAGAAAAAAAGACACAAAGTGCTGGATTAACTCAGCTGGTCAGATAACATCTCTGGAGAGCATGGAAGGGTGATGTTTTGGGTCGGCACCCTTCAGACTGATTGTGGTGGGAAGGGACAAAGCTGAAAGAGTGGAGGAGTAGGACAAAGCCTGGCGAGTGATAGGAGGATACATGAGGGGAGAGGTGGTTGATAGGCAGATGGTTGGACAAAGGCCAGTTGAGTCTCTGCCAGTTCTGTGCTGGCATAGTTGGAGATGTAGAAGTCTAATCGGATGTCTGGATCCAAGAATATGACGTTATCATGTACATCTTCTTTTGTATAATACCCATCCTAAAGTGAAACTGTTCTCAAAATTGCAAGCTGACGCATCAGCTGAAAAATCTGGTTTCGCATCTGTGTGGCACTCTCAGTTTTACTGTTTGAACATCTTCTGATTATAGAACACAACATGCTGGAGTAATGCAGAGGGTCAGGCAGCTTCTCTGGAAGACATGAATCGGTAGACACGAAATGATGAAGTTAATCAACAGGTCAGGCAGCACCTCTGGAGATCGCTCAGTCTGCCTTGGCCTTTGCGATCTCCTGGTTGCCAACCATTTCAACTCCCCTTCCCGTTCCCACACTGAACTGTGCTGTGCCTCCTCCACTGTAAGAGTGAGGCCACATGGAAATTGGAGGAACAACATCTGAGCTTTTGCTTAGGCAGTTTACAACCCAGCAGCATGCACATTGATTTCTCTAACTTCAAGTAACTCCTGCACTCCCTCCCCTCCCTCCACACCCCCCCCCCCCCCCCCCCCCCCCCCCCCCGCCCACTCGCTGGAGTTTAGAAAAATAAGGGGGGACGCCTCATTTAAATGTACGGAATAGTGAAAGGCTTGGATAGAGTGGATGTGGAGAGGATGTTGCCCCTAACGGGCGAGTCTAGGACTGGAGGCCATAGCCTCAGAATTAAAGGGCGTTCCTTTAGGAAGGGGATGAGAAGGAATTTCTTTAGTCAGAGGGTGGTGAATCTGTCAATGGATATTTTAAAGGCAGAGATAGATTCTTGATTTGTATGGGTGTCGGAGGTTAGGGGGGGAAAGCAAGAGAATGGGGTTAGGAGGGAAATAGATCAGCCATGATTGAATGGGGGAGTAGACTTGATGGGCCGAATGCCCTGATTCTGTTCCTATTACTTATGACCTTAGTCATCCTACCAGTACTACTGTTCACATCCTTATATCCATCTTGTTATCACACCACTCCCAGCCAACATTGGGCCATTATGGGCTCCACACTTCCTGAGATCATCTCTTGTCGGCCCTGATTTGTTCTTGCTTTTTCTTTTGTCTTACCCCCCACCTCTACTTTCAGTCTGGTTCCAACCGAAAATGCCACATATTCTTTTTCTCCAGAGATGCTGCCTTACCCGCTTAGTTACTACAGCTTTATGGTCTACCTTCGGTATAAACCAATATTAGCAGTTTCTTGCTACTCATGCATAGATAACATTTTATGCTGACGAAGGACCCCAACTTTGCCTATTTATGTCCTCCAGGGATGCTGCGTAACCCGCTGAGTTACTCCAGCACTTTGTGTTCTATGAAAGGATCCAGCGTCTGCATTTCCTTGTGTCTCCATCTTCTGATATAGGTCAGGAGACCTCGGTTGGCATGGGAGATTTTGCAGGACTTGTTGCAGTTGAATGTTGTTGACAGCTGAGCTTCCTATTCTTCCTCATCGTTTCCAATGCTCTCCTGAATAGTCATCCTCAAGAGAGCCTGACCAGCAGAATCCACCTCACAATTCTTTTTAACATCATCTACCATCTTCACATCTCACTTACAGTTAGTTGTCCTTGCAGTTGTGGTAAAGAACAGCCAGTGGATCATGACCAAATAACCAGTTCACTGTACATGATTTCCTTGGGAAAATGGCATTTTACTTTGGAGTCACGTGAGTGAACTCGTGAAGACCCCGCCAACACACATGCGCGACATATCGTCGCTCGCATTGCAGTCAACAAGCTGGGGGGGGAGCGCGCTCCTCTGCCGACAGCTTAAAAGGACCCTCAGGTAAGTTTTTACTAATCTTGAGCTGGTTAGTTTTCTGTATTGATTAAATCCCTACAGGAAATTTATGGAGAGAAGAAGAAAAAAGAAGGCTGCGTCCAAGCATGCCTTTCAGGACCGTGGGACTTCAGAGCGAGGTCGGCGGCCAACATCCCCGGAGCTGACTGCAGAACCGGCAGCACCCGTACCATGGGCCGGGAAAACAGCGCAGAGGTCGGGGAGTCCCGCTCAGTCAGCAGGACCCGACTCCACCGCAGCAGTCCAGGGAGCTGCATACTTGCAGTAGGACTGCGCGGGATCAGGGTAGCCAAGACCCCGACTCCCCACCGCTTCAGTCTGTACGAAAACAGACCAGCGGCAAAATAGTGCAGAAGACAGTGCCCGGTTTAACGGCACACCCTGACTCACCATCGCATCAGTTCGCAAGGAGGCAGACCGGTGGCAAGACCGCACAAAAGTCGTATAGCCCCGTTGGAGTGGCTGGCACCGACTCTCCACCGCTTCAGTTCGCTAGATTGCGGACAGGTGGCAAAACTAAACATAAGTCGAGTAGCCCCATAGAGCGGCAGGCAGCGACTTTGCGCCGAATCAGTCCAGAAGACCTCAGACTGGCGGCAAGCCCACGCAAATGTCATGTAGCCCCGCTGGAGCGGCTGCCACCAACCACACACCGCCGCAGTCGAGACAGACAGGCGGCAGATCTACCAGGAAGTTGTGTAGCCCCGCAGGAGCGGCAGGCACCGACTCTCCACCGCTTCAGTCCGGAAGACCACTGACAAGCGGCAGATCCGCGCGGGAGTAGTGTAGCCCCGCAGGAGCGGCTGGCACCGACTATCTACTGTATCAGTCCCTTAGACATCACCTCGACGAGGTGCGGACTGGCGGTAAGAACCCCATAGATTCATCAGAATCTGGGGAAGACGACTTGCCATTCGCAGATAGCGACGGCGATCGCATTGCTCGTATGGAGCAGATGATGGAGCGGCTGCTCCAGAGGGACCTACTCCAGCAGGAGCATGCGTCCGGTGGATCATTCAGGTCCATGACAGGCCCATTACCAGGACCATCCAACATCTCTCCCTCCTCAGTAGGGAGCGCAAGAAGTCAGGGATTAGCTGACTTCGAAGAGGGGTTGGCTGAAGACCCACAGTTGCAAGGGATGCAAGAAGAGGATCTTCTGGGGATGGTGTCTAAGTTCGCTCAACCATCCCAGAAAGGGCAACCTCTTCAGCTGAGGCTAGCGGCCAACATTAACTACCTGACAACACACCAATTACAGGAACAGGTAATTTCGGAGACCACAAGCAAATACATGGCCCCGGAAAATTGCATGTTGCTGAACGTCCCTACCATGAACACACCCATATGGGGAAACATCAGCCCTGGGATAAGGGCACAGGAATTAAAAATTCAAAAAATCCTGAAACTACTGACCCCAGGCATCACTGCGTTTGCCAGGTCAGTCGACGGTATGGACATGACGGAAGAGCAGCAGGATGCATTAGCCCTGCTATGCAATACCCAATATGAGATCAATTGCTTTTGCAAAAGCTCTATCCGTCCTACACTCAACCCCAAATTTGCAGGTTTGTGTAAGGCCACCGCTACGCCACCACCAAGACAGTTGTTTGATGATGATCTGCCCAAACAGGTGAAAGACCTAGACGAGGAAGCTAAAGCGGTAGGTCTGATAAAACCGCCTTCCTCTGGCAGACCTCCAGCGTATCGTCGGCAGCATCCATATGCAACATCTACCAGGCCCCGAGTTCAACCCAATAGAGTGACGGGAGCAAACCCTAAGGTCGTGCCATATCATCAGAGGCCTTTTTTAGGCCAAGCCCCACAGCGACCAGCCTGGAAAATGCGTCAACTCCACACCCCAGCACCACAGCAACCCAAGAACAAAGGACAAAAGACCAAGCCCCACGGGTAACCATGGAGGTAAGGGGGTCTGGTTCCCTTGGGAATGCTGCATGCATAACCTCACAAGTAGGAGGTAGATTGCGTCTGTTTGGGGATGCATGGAGTTCTATAACTTCTGACACTTATATTGCACAGTATTCAACGTTATGAAATTGAATTTATAAACAGACAACTTCCCCCAGCTCAAAATGTACCTAGGCTTGTACTCGCTGGAATTTAGGAGATTGAGGGGGGATCTTATAGTGGCTTCCAAAATTCTTAAGGATTGGACAGGCTAGATGCAGGAAGATTGTTCCCGATGTTGGGGAACTCCAGAACAAGGGGTCACAGTTTAAGGATAAGGGGGAAGTCTTTCAGGACCGAGATGAGAAGATCTTTTTTCACACAGAGAGTGGTGAGTCTGTGGAATTCTCTGCCACAGAAGGTAGTTGAGGCCAGTTCATTGGCTATATTTAAGAGGGAGTTAGATGTGGCCCTTGTGGCTAAAGGGATCAGGGGGAATGGAGAGAAGGCAGGTACTGGATACTGAGTTGGATGATCAGCCATAATCATATTGAATGGCGGTGCAGGCTCGAAGGGCCGAATGGCCTACTCCTGCACCTATTTTCTATGATTCTATGATTGCCGGATATTTGTACTTTCTCACAAAGAGAAAGTGGAAGGACATGCAGAGCTATTAAGGTTATATACCAAGGGGGTTATAGAGAAAAAGGTACACAAACCTCTTGAATTTGTATCTAACATCTTTACCAAAACAAAAAAAAGATGGTGGATGTCGTATCATAATTGATTTAACTCAATTGAATACTTTTGTGCAATATACACATTTAAAGATGGGAACATTTGAAACTGCCAAGCAACTGATTTCCAGAGGCTACTTCATGGCCTGCATCGATCTAAAAGATGCAAACTATTCAGTACCTATACGTAAAGATCACCGCAAATATTTAAAATTTGTCTGGATGGGGCAGCTATGGCAGTATAAAGCCTTGCCTAATGGACTTACAACAGCCCTGAGGTTATTTACTAAAATTTTAAAACCAGTGTTGGCGTCTTTACAAAGACAAAACCACATAGTCATGGCCTATCTTGATGACATTCTGATTGTGGGGAGAACTTTGGAATTGGCTAAATTAACTGTGGCAGCCACCAAGTCACTATTCCAAAAGCTGGGGTTCGACATCCATCCAGACAAATCAAAGTTAAACCCTTCTGTCATTATGGACTATCTGGGATTCACAGTTAACACTAATCATATGATTGTCACTTTCCCAGAGAATAAAGCAACAGATATTATAGAGGCATTGAATAGCTTTGCTTGCGCCAGAAAACTGACTATTCGACATGTTGCCAAGGTGATTGGGAAACTTGTAGCTACATTTCCAGCTGCACAATTTGGACCATTGCATTATCAAAATTTGCAACGAGCAAAAATCTCAGCACTAAAACCCAATGCTGGGCATTTTGACAGACCAATGCAGCTACCAAACAAAGCAAAAGATGAGCTACGATGGTGGATTAGCAGCGTTCGAGATTGTTTTAATCCCATCATAGTTACAAACCGTTCAGTCGTGTTGCAAACCGACGCAAGCGCCCACGGCTGGGGGAGCTCCCGACACCACTACTATTTGTGGCGGCAGATGGGATTTGCACTAATCTACACTACTCCAATCACGAGGTATAAATTATTTGGAAATGCTGGGAGCATTTCACGGACTACGGGCTTACTGTACAAATAAGCATCATACACATGTCCGTCTACAGATAGACAATACCACAGTGGTGGCATATTTAAACCAGATGGGTGGTATCAAGTCGATATCTTGCGATGAATTGGCAAACATAATTTGGCACTGGTGCATTGAAAGAAATATTTGGATCTCAGCTACATACCTTCCGGGTAAGCTTAATACAGTGGCGGACACCAGGTCATGAGTATTCAATGACAACACCGAGTGGATGTTGAACCACCAAATATTTGCTAATATTATAGCTATGTATGGAACACCAGATATCGACCTTTTTGCGTCCAGGTTGAACCATCAGATACCAACATATGTCTCTTGGGAACCAGATCCTGGGGCAGTAGGGATGGATGTGTTCTTGCTACATTGGGAGAAATTGTTCTTCTATGCATTTCCCCCTTTTTGCCTCATCAGTCGGGTATTGCGGAAAATCCAGCTAGATTCTGCATCAGGGATTCTGATAATACCCGACTGGCCCACACACCATGGTTTCCGGTGGTCCTCGACATGGTGAAGGAACCATGGGTGCAGGTTCCTAAATGCCCGAACCTACTGACACATCCCATATCAGGGGTGAGTCATCCGTGCCATGGTCATCTGAACCTGTTGGCTTGCAGGTTCTGAAGAGACCTTTGCTGGAATTCGGGCTGTCAACCAGGACAATGTATACTATCATGGCATCGTGCAGAGAGTCAACGAGGAAGCAGTACCTTACCCATGTAAGGAAATGGGAGGCCTTCTGTTCCAGGACTAATATCGCCTATGACTGCCACCATCACAGATGTGCTGGAATTCCTCGTGGGACTTCACTGTGATGAGGGCCTCAGCTATAGTGCCATCAATAATGCCAGAAGCGCATTATCATCCTATCTAACTGTTGGAGTAGGATCCCATCAGCTGTTGTCGAAACTCATGAGGGGTATTTTCCATTTCTAACCCTCCTAGACCACGATACAATATGACCTTGGATATTGAGGTAGTGTTGTCCCTACTCAGGAGTTGGTCACCAGTTTCAGAACTCCCACTGGATAAACTCACCTACAAAGTGGTGATGCTGATGGCACTTATAACAGCTCAGCGGGTCCAGACACTCCACAAACTAAAACTGGACAGGATGGTCTCGACCCCTACCAAGGTAATCTTTTTCATTGATGAATTACTTAAACACCATAGACCTGGTACAACCGGTCTTAAATTGGAATTCCATGCATATCCCATTGATGTATTTAAGAGTGAGTTGGATGTGGCCCTTGTGGCTAAGGGGATCAGAGGGTATGGAGAGAAGGCAGGTACGGGATACTGAGTTGGATGATCAGCCATGATCATATTGAATGGCGGTGCAGGCTCGAAGGGCTGAATGGCCTACTCCTGCACCTAATTTCTATGTTTCTATGTTTCTATGTACGCCTCTGTATAGCCACCCATCTCCGACATTATATTAATGTCACACAAAATTTAAGGAGATTGGAAACTGGTGTATTCATCAGTTTTAAAAGCCCACATCACAGGGTAACTGTGCAGACAATTTCCACATGGCTCAGGGTGGTGTTAGGTGCAGCAGAGGTAGACACTGATATTTTCAAATCTCATTCTACCAGGGCTGCGTCCACATCAGCGGCGAGGACCATGGAGGTACCCATGGATCATGTCCTCACAACAGCGGGCTGGGCCAATTAAGGCACATTTCAACAGTTTTATAATAAACCTGTGACCGCTCCCGCGACGTCTGCGGACACTATTTTAAATTCTGTTCGCTAAACGTTCCCCAAAGTCGGGGGTTTTTGTTTTGTATTAATAAATACATTAATGTTTTTCAGCTTTGTTTCAAGTTTGAAATACGTGAACATACTTCCTCCATCTGTTATTACGGCAGTGTGTGAGCATGGACGTGGTCCAGGGCATGAAATCACAGAGCTTTGAAATCTTCACAAAGTCACTCACGTGACTCCGAAGTAAAATAGTAAGAAGAAACGAGAACTTACTAGTTTGAAGTTTGATCCTTATTTCATAAGGAGTTCCAATGAGGGATTTCATGCCCTCCGCTCCCAACCCTCTATCATAAGAACAACTGGTATGTTACTTCTCTTAATCTTACTATCTCCAGTCAGTGTTACTATCTATGATTTCACACCGCTGCTTTGAAGAATGTCACGCATGCGTGCTGGCGGGGTCTTCTCCGCGAAATCCCTCATCGTAACTCCTCATAAAATAAGGATCAAACTTCAAACTGGTACGTTCTCGTTTAATCTTACTATTTTGAAGGTGAAGGCAGTGTATCTGTATACACCACTAGTTTAATAATAAGCGTATAAGACTTAGCATGTTCCAGAACCTCTCGGGTGATGATGTTGCAAGACGGGTCAGAAGGATAGAAGTCTGACGAAGGGTCCCGACCCAAAATGTCACCTATTCATGTTCTCCAGACATGCTGTCTGCCCCGCTGGACACCACTGGTGAAGGCTTTGCTATCTATATCACGAACAGGCAGACGTTGAGCCAAACCTACATGCAATACTGATCAGATGTTAGAGTTTAGTTTAATTTAGTTTAGAGATGCCGCGTGGAAACAGGCCCTTCAGCGCACCAAATCCGCGCCGACCAGCGATCCCCACATATTAACACTATCCTACACACACCAAGGACACTTTTGTACATTTACCAAGCCAATTTACCCACATACCTGTGCGTCTTTGGAGGGTGGGAGGAAACCGAAGATCTTGGAGAAAACCCACGCGGTCACGGGGAGAACGTACACACTCCGTACACCCAGCACCCGTAGTCGGGATCGAACCTGGGTCTCCGGTGCTGCAAGCGCTGTAAGGCAGCAACTCTACCGCTGCGCCACCGTGCCGCCCATTGTTATTTTGAGTTTGACGTTCCAGCTTACTTTCTTTCATAACTTTAAACAACTGAACATGCAGTTAGGGCAATCCCAATCAACAACATTGGTAAACAAATGCATTATCAACAGGTTACTTCCTGATTGATTCACATTGGTATTGCTGCTATTGTACAATTGCTTGGTGCTTTCCAGGCGTTGTTACACAGCTATTGAAGTGGGTGTTTCTGCTGAACCCTGACCTGACTTCAAGGTTTCTACAGAAACTAGATCCAGCATGGGTTCACTATTATACATTCTCCCCAGGATATGACAGTTCCTGAGAACAGTTTGTAACCCGGACAGTTTGCAAGTTGGAAATGCAGCCACCTGGAAATATATTTAAAGGAATACATTCAAACGAGGGCAGCGTACCTGTTTAATTTAACATTCTGATATTAGAGTCAGTGTGGAAACAGGCCCTCCGGCCCAACTTGCCCACACCAACCAACATGTCCCATCTACACTAGTCCGGCTTGCCTGTGTTTGGCCATATCCCTCTAAACATGTCCTATCCATGTAACTGTCTAATTGCCTCATAAACACTACAATAGTCCCTGCCTCAACTACTTCCCCCAGCAGCTCATTCTATACACGTGCAACCCTTTGTGTGAAAAAGCTACACCTTGGATTCCTATGAAATCTACCTTCACCCGTTATTGCTGCAAACCACACAACAGACAATTGATTCTACTGAAGAAGAGTTTTGACCCAAAACATCATTTTTTAAAAAAATCCACTCCTTCTCTCCAGCGATGCTGTGTGCCCCGCTGAGTTACTCCAGCATTTTGTGTCTGTCTTCGGTGTAAACCAGCATCTGCATTTCCTTCCGACACAGTTTTACAGTTTTACAAACATACCCTTTGGCCTAACTGTGTGTTAGAAGTCAGAGTATCAGTATTTTCTTTAGGAACACAAAATCCCATCAAGCCTACATTTCTTCATCCACTCACATTTTGACTGAACATCAACATCTTTTCACAAGCATTTTCCCAGTATCTTAAATAGTCCATCAATCTCAGTTTCAGATATAATTTTCAGCTCAACACCCACAGATGTCTGAGCTTGAGATTCCAAAGATTTATCTTGTATGCAATCCAAGAAGACGAACGACCGTTTCCCAGATGATTTCCAAGGCCAGATTTATCTACCCTTGATTGCAGCATGGTGGCACAAAGATAGATTTGCTGCCTCACAGCGCCAGGGTCCTGGGTTCGATCCTGACTATGGGGTGCTGTTAATAAGGAATTTGTACGTTCTCCCCTTGATCTGCGTGGATTTTCTCCGAGAGCTTCAGTTTTCTCCCACACTCCAAAGATGTACAGGTTTGTAGGTCAATTGGCTTGGTATAAATGAAAAATTGTCCCTTATGTGTTGCTGGTTGTTTTGGTGCAACCTCAGTGGGCCGAAGGGTCTGTTTCCGCGCTGTATCTCTAAACTAAACTAAAACTAAACAATACTGTTTTTTAAAAAAAGTCCCTTTATTCTTTGACAGTGAAATAGATTTGTTCCCATCTTGCTCTCCTGGTAGGACAAACCACTCAGCACATCTAAAGGGCCTGTCCCACTTGGGCGTCATTTACGCGCCATCATTTACGCATCACGACGCACGTCGCGCGTGTTGTCACACGCATGTGATGGTGTGTGGTGACCTAGGCAGTGAGGCGCAGTTGCACACGGTGCCCCAGGATTTTGGGATGTTCAAAATCTTCGCGTGCCATCTGCGTGATGCGCAAATGATGCCCAGGTGGGACAGGGCCCTAAGGTATCAAACTTTGTGGAGATCCAAGCCAGGACAAGCATTTCCTTACATAAAGAGTGTGCTTCTTTCATGATCATACGGCAGAGAAAAAGATCTATCAATCTAACTCTATTGTGTATTTTTAGCTCAAATACATTGCTCAAATACATTGCCTTCACCCAAGTCCTAACTTACTTTGCACATACAGATGGTGGGTTTTGGAAGTTGTGAAAATAAACAAAAGTGTAGGGTAACTCAGAGTGGTGAAATGAGATTAGAGCAATTGAAACCATGTAGTGAAACGATGTTGTTACTTGAACTGATCACAATTGATAAATAAGTGTAATTGTTAGGCAACATCACTGGATCAATTTTGTTTCATGGACCCTAATCAGTCTTCAGCACAATGATCTTATCCAGCTTGACATGACTGTGTGCTGCCCTCATCCGGAAACTGCCTCCAATACTGAAATGCAGAACCCTTCATTCTATCCAGACTGATGTTTTGCAATTAACTTCCTCTTCTAATGCAGCAAATAATTGAAAATATACAAACCTTTCCACGAGGAACCCGAGCCCATTACATGAAGAACCTGATGCCAGCATCAGTTGGCCACTGTTTGCACATTTAGGAGACCAGGGTCTGGACCTGAAATGTCATCTATTCCTTTTGTTCAAAGATGCTGCCTGACCCATTGAGTTACTCCAGCATTTTGCTTCTACGGTGTTTTAAAGGTTTAAAGGTATTTTATTGTCACGTGTACCAATTAAGGTGCAGTGATATTTGAATTACCATACAGCCATACTAAAAGAAAGCAACAAGTCACACAACTACATAAAAGTTAACATAAACATTCACCATGGCAGATTCCCCACATTCCTCACTGTGATGGAAGGCAATAAAGTCGAATCTTCACAAACTATCCTCACAATGCTCCAAATGTGGCATCACAAAAGTTTAAAAAAGTTGCAGCATGACATCCTGATCTTATACTCCTTGATCTTGCTAAGATTGAGAACAATATTATCGTTCTGGCATCACTCAATCAGCTGATCAACGGGGCAATGATGTATATACAAGGAATGTAACAAGTAAGCAAATTTGAAAGTGAATGCATTGCTTAACTGAAAATCTAAGAAGCACATGTATAACGGATACGAATGTGAACTAGGAGAAACACAGCAGCATGTTGATTGACTAAGTTTACACCAAGTTGCAGAAGGAGATTAAAACCCCTGTCTCACGGTGCGCGTTTGCCCACGAGTGACCCCGAGTTTTCACTCGTGGTGATCACGTAGCGGGAACGTTGGAACTCGCACGAGCAACTTATCGACTCGTGGCGCTAACGGCAGATACTCGGGAAGCTTGTTAACTCACGAAAAAAATCAAACATGTTTGATTTTTTCCACGAGTCAAATTAACTGTTCAAGTTAAAAATGGAAACATTTAAACTCGTAGTAATAACGTAATGGCCCCATGCGTTTACCTTAGTGACTCGTGAGTCTACCGTGGGAACTTTCTTATAATCTGTTCGTTCGCTCGAGTAAAGACTGAACCAAAGATAGACACAAAATGCTGGAGTAACTCAGCGGACCAGGCAGCATCTCTGGAGAGAAGAAATGGAGTCGAGACCCTTCTTCAGACTTACCCGAAACGCCACCCATTCCTTCTCTCCAGAGATGCGGCTTGTCCCGGCAAGTTACTCCAGCATTTTGTGTCTCTCTTCGGCCTTTCTGCGATGATCTGCCACTTGTCCTTTATTACTGAGGCGCCTGACCCGTGGCTTCGTATTCGTCACTCTGTCTCAATGAACGGCTTTAGGACGCAGTTAAAGACCCGCCGGAGGGGCAAGTCTGGGACGGTGGGTGGGATGTGTCCACGTGTGATGCTCCATCCACCCCCCGGGGCCGAGAGTGTGGGATTGGGAAGGAACTGCAGATGCTGGTTTACACCGAAGATAGACACACACAATGCTGGAGTAACTCCTAGGGACAGGCTGCATCTCTGGAGAGATGGGATGGGTGAGATTTCGTGTCGAGACCCTACTTCAGACTTCTCCAGAGATCCCGCTGAGTTTACTCCAGTAGTTGGTGTCTATCCCGGTGGCGGGGAGCTAGGCTTGGCCGACCCGCCGCCTCTACTTGCCGGTCAGTCCGGTGATCATCGCCCTCCGCCCGGGATGCAGCGGAGGTTTGCACCCGGTGAGTTGTCCAGCACTCACGGTAGACGAGGGAGGACAGTAATAGGCCAGGTGAATGAATAGCAGCACATAAATGAGTCAACCTTTAACATTTCTTGATTTTATGTTTTAATTTACAAGCCGCTTCACGTGAGGCAAGTTTTATTTTCAGTCCGAAGAAGGGTCTCGACCCGAAACGTCACCCATTCAACGATAGACACAAAAAAGCTGGAGTAACTCAGAGGGTCAGGCAGCAACTCTGGAGAGAAGGAATAGGTGACTTTTCGGGTCGAGATCCTTCTTCAGAAGACGTGCCCTTATCCGAAACGTCACCTATCCACATTATCCAGAGATGTTACCTGGCCCGCGTTGTTAATCCAGCTTGTTGCGTCTGCCTTCCGTCTAAAGCCTTGGGATCGTCGCCGACATGAAGACGGTGCGAAGCCCCCGCGCCCGGTGCAATGGGCGGGAGCTGGAGAGGGGAGGGAAGGGGCCGGGAAGCAGAGGGGTGGGGTGGGGGTGGTGACGGACAGGGCCAACAATGAGATGGAGAAATACAGAAACACCGACATGCAAAGGAGACCTACAATAGCGCATGATCTCTCTCGCGTTATGGCGGGTGATTGTCGCCTGCCCGCTGTTTCTGCCCCTAAAGCCTTGGGATTGCTGCCCTTTGTGTTGGCGTGGAGGGGGAGGGGGCTATTGTGCTGCTTGATTGCCCCCTGCTATCATAGGGACAGTGAGACACAGCAGCTTTTGAAACTGGTGGGCAATCACTACCAAAGTGTCTGCCTGCAGTCAGCACACCTCTCCTACACATGTCTCCTGCATGTCTCCCGCACTAAGACCATCCCGCAGAGAATGATCCCAGCACCCAAGAGCCTTGTCTGTCACCCCCCACCCCCAACCACTCTCCACCTCAACTTACGCCTGGGCACCAAAGCAGCTCAGGAGGCGAACCCTGAGCTCCGTCTCCCAACAATCTGATGTGCAACTGATGTGAAAGAACAGCGGCTGCAGCCGGCCCCGGACACCCTCACACACTTACCTTCATTAACGGTTGGCCCAAGAGTAACGGGAGAGGAACTTGCTAACTCGGGAGCGGAACTTGGAACATCGCATCAATGACATACCCGAGGGAACTCGGTTAAACACTTGATCATAAACTTGAAATCTCGTACATAACCACAAGTCTTTTTTTATCCTTTCACTTGGGGTCACTCGTGGGATGACTAGCACCGTGAGACAGGGCCATTAACAGGAACAGAAAGAACATTGTTGCAGTTTGTACTTGGTTGCAACCAGGTTGTTCCCACTATGACCAGTGATCAAATAAGCTATGGTGCAAATTTATTGTTCACAGTGTTTTAGTTCATTCAGATGAAAGTGTACATTACTACTTAAGGAACCTGACTATTCAATTTATGTATGGAATGAACAACAACAGCAGAGGAAAGGGGCCCTCAGCCCCCAACATTTAAGCACAACATGATGCTAATCCCTCTATTCTATGCACTTCCATGTGCCAAGCTAAAAACCTCAAACACCACTATTGTATCTACCTCCACCATCCCCCTGGCAATGCATTCCAGGCCCCGACTACACTCTTGTGTAAAGAAATTGCCCCGCATATCTCTATTAAGCTTTTCCCCTCACCTTATAGCTAGGCCTGCTAGTTGGACATTTTCATCCTGGAAATAAGTTCTGTCTACCCTATCTCTGCCTCTCATAATTTTGTATACTTCTATCAAGACGCCTATCAATCTCCGACGTTCCAGAGAAAACAATCAAAGTTTATCCAACCTCTCCTTGTAACTGAAAGCCTCTATTCCAGGCAGCATTCTGGTAAACCTCCTCTGCACCCTTTTCCAAAGCCTCCGTATCTTTCCTGCAAAGTGTGTGACCAAAACTGCACAATATTCCAAATATGGCCCAATCAAAGTCCAAGAGAGCTGCATCATGATTTCCTGAGTCGTATACTCAATGCCCCTAGCAATGAGGCAAGTGTACCATACGCCTTCGTAACCATCCAATCTACTTGTCCTGCCACCTTTCGTGAGCTATGAACTTGGACTCCAAGATCTCTCTGCTCATCAATGCTGTTAAGTATCTCGCTGTGAGCTGTATACTTTCCCTTTACATTTAACCTCCCCAAATGCAACCCCTTACACTTGCTTGGGTGAAACTCCAGCTGCAATTTTAATGCCCATTTCTGCAGCTGATCGACATCCCGCCGTATCTTCTGGCAGCCTTGTTCACTATCTACATCTCCTCCAAATTTGCTGTTGTCAGCAAACTTACTTACCAACCCACCTACATTTACATAATCACAGGCCATTTATATAATCACAAACAGCAGAGGTCCCAGCACAGATCTCTGCAGAACCTCACTGGTCACAGACCTCCAGCCAGTTCTGAATCCATATGACCAAGTCACCTTGAAACCCGTGCATCTTATGGATCAGCTTACCATGAAGAACCTTCTTCCCAACAACCATCAGGCTATGTGGCACTGCAACCTCCAACTACGCTCCAAACTACATAGACCTGGAGGCATTGTTTTTCTTGATTTTGTCTGCTATTATTTTTAATATACTGATTTTTTAGTTGTTTATTAGTGTTTACAGGATATTATGTTTACATATCTGTCGTGCCACTGCAAGTAAGAATTTCATTGTTCCACTTTGGGAACTTTTACAGTAAAATACTTGATCCTTGACATCTCTGAGACTACCAGAAGCCTTACTACAATATCTGTATATGCCATCCACGGCTCTACTTTATCAATCTCCTTCGTCTCCTCATATACATAGTGATAGGAATTCATGATTCTTCACATTCTGCAATTGAGAAAATAGATTTTAAACCATACTTAAAATGTACCTGGTCTCTCTTTGATTTGCTTTGGACTTTAGGATAGAATTTCAACGGTGCTAAGGATATGTCGGCCTTTGTGGGTCAACCATTATTTAACCATCCTCTTCTTACTTCCATTGATTTGATTTCAATCAAATTCAGAGTATTCACACTGCAGATTCCGGTTGCTCTATTAGAGGAAAGATGTTGAGGCTTTGGAGACAGTACAGACATAGTTCACCAGGATGTTGCCTGGAGTAGAAATAATCAGCTAAAAACAGAGTTTGGACAAACTTGGATTATTTCCTCTGGAGCATCGATGGTTGAGGGGAAACCTGATAAAAATATTAAATCATCAGAAGCATAACTAGGGTAGATATAAGACTCTTTATCTCAAGGTGGAGATGTCAAACACCAGAGGACATGGCTTTAAAGTGAACTGGGAAGGTTTAAAGGAGATGCGAGGCAAGTTTTTTTCATAAGGGTAGGTGCCTGGAACACACTGCAGGGGAGGTGGTAGATGCAGTATAATATCAATATTTAATCAGCATTTAAGCAGGCACATGAACAGACAGGGAACAGAGAGAAATAAAGTTTGCAGGCAGATGGGATTAGTATAAATTGGCATGATGATCAGCACATACATTGTGGATCTGAAGGCTTGTTCATAGAGTCACACAGCTTCCCACACCGACCAGCTTCCCTCATCTACACAAGTCTCATCTACCCGCGCCTGCCTCATATACCACTAATCCTATCCTATATATGTACCTGTCCAAATGTTTCTTAAACATTGTGATAGTACCTGCCTCAACTACCTCCTCCACCAGCTCATTCCATATACCCACCACACTTTGTGTAAAAAAGTCACCCTCAAGTTCCTATTCAATCTCTCCCCCTCACCTTAAACCTATGTCCTACTATCTAAATGGCATTGTTGGGAAAAGGGTAAGTACAGTGGGATCTGGGGGCCCTTGTACATCAGTCTATGAATGTAAGCATGCAGTGCAGTGAAGAAAGCGAATGGCATGTTGGGCTTTATAACAAAAGGAATCAAATAGGTCATTCTGCAGTTGCACAGAGCCCTAGTGAGACCATACCTGGAGTATTGTGTGCAGTTTTGGTCCCCTAATTTGAGGAAGGACATTCTTGCTGTTGATGGAGTGCAGCGTAGGTTTACAAGGTTAATTCCCGGGATGGTGGGACTGTCATAGGTGGAGAGATTGGAGCAGCTGGGCTTGTACACTCTGGAGTTTAGGATGAGAGGGGATCTCATTGAAACATGTAAGATTGTTAAGGGCTTGGACACGCTAGAGGCAGGAAACATGTTCCCGATGTTGGGGGAGTCCAGAACCAGGGGCCAGTTTAACAATAAGGAGTAAGCCATTTAGAACAGAGACGAGGAAACACTTTTCCTCACAGTGGCGAGTCTGTGGAATTTTCTGCCTCAGGCGGCGGTGGAGGCAGGTTCTCTGGATGCTTTCAAGAGAGAGCTAGATAGTGCTCTTAAAAATAGCGGAGTCAGGGGATATGGGGAGAAGGCAGGAATGGGGTATTGATTGGGGATGATCAGCCATGATCACATTGAATGGTGGTGCTGGCTTGAAGGGCCGAATGGCCTACTCCTGCACCTATTGTCTATTGTCCTCTGGTTCTCAATTTCCCTACTCTGGTCAAAATACTCTGTGCCTGTACAATTCTATGTTCTAGTTCTACAGTGGCCTAACACCCTTCAATATTGTTTTAGTCGTATGGCATGCTGCAAATGTCTCCAATATTTCTTGAATCCAGGCAAAACAGAGCAACTTTAACTTATGGTCATCTCCAAGTGCCTTACCATTAAATGAAATACTCTTTGAAACTTTTTTGTATTGCAGAACACACGGCAAACATTCTCTACATGGTAAATTGGTCACAAAATTGCAATGATATAATGGCCATATCAACTGTTCAGAATGGTTTTATTAAGCAATAAAATTGATTAAGATACGACTGAGCACTCTCCTTCTTTCAAATAGTGCCATAGGAACTATCATGAAAGTCTATTATGAAAGTAAGGTTGAGCAGGCTGTGTCTCTATTCCCTGCAGCGCAGGACGATAAGGGGGAATCTTTTAGAGGTGCATAAAATCACGAGAGGAATAGATCTGGTGGACGCACAAGGTCTCTTGCCCAGAGTGGGGGAATCGAGAACCATAGGTTTAAGGTGAGGGGGAAAGGATTTAAAGTAAAGTATCCTTTATTGTCATTCAGACATTTCAGTCTGAACAAAATTGTATACCTTGTAGTCATAACTTAGAATAAATTAACAAAACACACACTTAACGCAGTTTAACATTCACCACAGTGAGTCTACCAGACACCTCCTCACTGTGATGGAAGGCAAGTCTGAAAAAAGTCCATTGTCTCTTCGATGCTCGTCTTCCTCTGCGTTGAGGAGATCCAGCTTTCGATGTAGGGACCCCCTCGGGTGATGGTAAGTCCAGCGGCCGCATCCGAGCTCCGCAAATGGGCTGGTTCAAACTCTGCGGCCCAGGGCGGTCGAAGCTGCCACCCTCCAGTCCAGCGGACAAAGTCGTCGTTGCGGGAGCTCCAGAAAACCGGTCACCAACCTGGGACTTGCGAGCTCCCGACGTTGTCGTCCACTGGTGCCGCGGCCAAGCCTCCGAAGTCTGCTCGCCGTCGCCGCAACGCCACCACAGCCCAAAGTCGGCCAGCCCCGCGTTGGTAAGTCATGGCTCCGATTTATCTCGGAGTCTCGAGGTCAGTCCCAGTTGGAGGCCGCCAGCTCCGCGATAGGCCTCAGCGCAGATGGAGATGGGGGATACGACAAGAAAAGGTTGCATCACCCCCGAAGGAGACTAAAAACAGTTTCTCCCACCCCCCCACACATACACAACTAATATAAATGAATAAACTAAACAACAGGACAAAAGAAAGAAAAAATAAGACAGACGGACTGCAGGTGAGTCGCAGCTGCTTGGGCAGCACCACCATTTCCAGATTTAATAGGAATCTGAGAGGAAACTATATAATGCAAAGGATGGTGGGTGTATGGAATGAGCTGCTGGTGGAGGTAGTTGAAGCAGGGACTACCATAGCATTCAAGAAGCTATTAGACAGGTACATGGATAGGACAGGTTTACATAGAAATATAGAAAATAGGTGCAGGAGTAGGCCATTCGGCCCTTCGAGCCTGCACCGCCATTCAATATGATCATGGCTGATCATCCAATTCAGTATCTCGTACCTGCTTCTCTCCATACCCCCCGATCCCCTTAGCCACATCTAACTCCCTCTTAAATATAGCCAAATGAAACGGCCTCAACTACCTTCTGTGGCAGAGAATTCCAGAGATACACCACTTTGTGTGAAAAATGTTTTTCTCATCTCGGTCCTAAAAGACTTCCCCCTTATCCTTAAACAGTGACTTCTTGTTTTGGACTTCCCCAACATCGGGAACAATCTTCCTGCATCTAACCTGTCCAACCCCTTAAAAATGTTGTAGGTTTCTATGAGATACCCCCTCAATCATCTAAATTCTAGCGAGTACAAGCCGAGTCTATCCAGGCTTTCTTCATATGAAGATCCTGACATCCCAGGAATCAGTCTGGTGAACCTTCTCTGTACTTCCTCTATGGCAAGAATGTCTTTCCTCAGATTAGGAGACCAAAACTGTACGCAATACTCCAGGTGTGGTCTCATCAAGACCCTGTACAACTGCAGTGGAACCTCTCTGCTCCTATACTCAAATCCTTTTGCTATGAATGCTAACATATCATTCGCTTTCTTCACTGCCTGCTGCACCTGCATGACTACTTTCAATGACTGGTGTACCATGACACCCAGATCTCGTTGCATCTCCGCTTTTCCTAGTAGGCCACCATGCAGATAATAGTCTACTTTCCTGTTTTTGCCACCAAAGTGGATAACCTCACATTTTTTATCCACATTATACTCCATCTGCCATGCATTTGCCCACTCACCCAACCTATCCAAGTCACCTTGCAGCCTCCTAGCATCCTCCTCACAGCTAACACTGCCCTCCAGATTTGTGTCATCCGCAACCTTGGAGATGTTGCATTCAATTCCCTTGTCCAAATCATTAATATATATTGTAAATAGGTGGGGTCCCAGCACCGAGCCTAGCGGTACCCCACTAGTCACTGCCTGCCATTCTGAAAAGGACCCTTTTACTCCTACACTTTGCTTCATGTCTGCCAACCAGTTCTCTATCCCCCAGTACCATGTGCATTAAGTTTGCATACTAATCTCTCATGTGGGACCTTGTCAAAAGCCTTCTGAAAGTCCAGATATAACACATCCACTGGTTCTCCCTTATCCACTCTACTAGTTACATCCTCAAAAAATTCTATAAGATTTGTCAGACATGATTTACCTTTCATAAATCCATGCTGACTTTGTCCAATGATTTCACCACTTTCCAAATATGCTGCTACCCCATCTTTAATAACTGACTCTAGCAGTTTCCCCACTACTGATGTTAGACTAACTGGTCTGTAATTCCCCGTTTTCTCTCTCCCTCACTTTTTAAAAAGTGGGGTTACATTAGCTACCCTCCAATCCTCAGGAACCACTCCAGAATCTAAAGAGTTTTGAAAAATTATCACTAATGCATCCACTATTTCTGGGGCTATTTCCTTAAGTACTCTGGGATGCAGCCTATCTGGCCCTGGGGATTTATCAGCCTTCAATCCATTCAATTTACCCAACACCACTTCCCGGCTAACCTGGATTTCACTCAGTTCCTCCATCTCATTTGACCCCCGGTCCCCTGCTATTTCGGGCAGATTATTTATGTCCTCCTTAGTGAAGACAGAACCAAAGTAGTTATTAAATTGGTCTGTCTTTGTTCCCCATGATAAATTCACCTGTTTCTGACTGCAAGGGACCTACATTTGTTTTAACTAATTTTTCTCTTTACATATCTATAAAAACCTTTGCAGACAGTTTTTATGTTCCCTGCCACTTTTCTTACATAATCTATTTTGTTTCCTAATTAAGCCATTTGTCCTCCTCTACTGGACTCCGAATTTCTCCCAGTCCTCTGGTAGGCTGCTTTTTCTGGCTAATTTGTATGCTTCACCTTTTGTTTTGATACTATCCCTGATTTCCCTTGTTATCCTCTGGTAGGCTGCTTTTTCTGGCTAATTTGTATGCTTCACCTTTTGTTTTGATACTATCCCTGATTTCCCTTGTTATCCACGGATGCCCTACCTTCCCTGATTTATTCTTTTGCCAAACTGGGATGAACAATTGTTGTAGCTCACCCATGCAGTCTTTAAATGTCTTCCATTGCATATCCACCGTCAACCCTTCAAGAATCAATTGCCAGTCGATTTTGGCCAATTCACGTCTCATACCCTCAAAGTTACCTTTCTTTAAGTTCAGGACCCATGTTTCTGAATTAACAATGTCACTCTCCATCCTAATGAAGAACTCAACCATATTATGGTCACTCTTGCCCAAGGGGCCACGTACAACAAGGCTGCTAACTAACCCTTCCTCATTACTCAATATCCAGTCTAGAATAGCCTGCTCTCTCGTTGGTTCCTCCACATGTTGGTTTAGAAAACTATCCCGCATACATTTCAAGAAATTCTCTTCCTCAGCACCCCTGCCAATTTGATTCACCCAATCTAGATTGAAGTCACCCATTATAACTGTTTTACCTTTGTTGCACGCATTTCTAATTTCCTGTTTGATGCAATCCCCAACTCCACTACTACTGTTAGGTGGCCTGTACACAACTTCCACTAGCGTTTTCTGCCTCTTAGTGTTTCGCAGCTCCACCCATATCGATTCCACATCCTCCAAGCTAATGTCCATCCTTTCTATTGCGTTAATCTCCACTCTGACCAGCAACTCTACCCCATCTCCTTTTCCTTACTGTCTATCCCTCCTGAATATTGAATATCCCCGGATGTTCAGCTCCCAGCCTTGGTCACCCTGGAGCCATGCCTCCATGATCCCAACTGTATCATATTTATTAATAATTATCTGCACATTCAACTCATCCATCTTATTACGAATGCTCCTTGCATTGAGACATAGCCTTCAGGCTTGTTTTAACAACTTACCCCTTATACAATTATGTTGTAAAGTGGCCGTTTTTGATTTTTGCCCTGGATTTGTCTGCCTGCCACTTTTACTTTTCACCTTGCTACCTATTGCTTCTACCCTCATTTTGCACCCATGTCTCTGCTCACACATTTAAGAAACCCACCACCTCTTATTCTGTTTATTATATTTTTCTTCTTTCCCCCTTACATGTTGGGTCCCAGTGCTTCCCTTCTCTGCCTCCTGCCTCACACACTGTCTACTAGCTTTCTCTATTGGCGTCCCTCCCCCCAACCGTTCTAGTTTAAAGTCTCCCAAGTAGCCTTTGCAAATCTCCCCGCCAGGATATTAGTTCCCCTCTGGTTCAAGTGCCACCCGTCCTTTTTGTACAGGTCACACCTTCCCCAAAAGAGGTCCCAATGATCCAGAAACTTGAATCCCTGCCCTCTGTACTAGTCTTTCAGCCACGCATTTATCCTCCACCTCGCTCCATTCCTACTCTCACTGTCGCCTGGCACAGGCAGTAATCCTGAGATTGTTACCTTGCGGACCTTCTCCTTAACTCTCCTCCTAACTCCCTGAATTCTCCTTTTAGGACCTCTTCTCTTTTTCTGCCAAACGCAGCTAAGAGGGACTAGTGTAGATGGGAGATGCTGGTTTTTGTGGGAGAGTTGGGCCGAAGGGCCTGTTTACACACTCTATGACTCTCTCTGAAAATCAAGGTGAATATTTCCTTTAACATTTTATTGAAAAGATTGCAGTACCACTGCACTGCGGTGTCAGACTCAAATTGTGAGCAGGCCTTTTGAATCAACAACTTCTCACTCAGAAGTCAAGATCACCACCTACTACTGACACTGTAGCTGAGTATCATACTGAAGCCACCAAAGCATGGGCTATGGCAGGTAGACCCAGACAGGGGCCTGTGTTTGAGCACAAGATGTACACTAATGCAAGGTATAAGTATGCTGTTCGCTTCATCTGCAAAAATGAGCAAGCTATGAGGGCTGATTCCATGGCTAAGAAGCTGCTAAGTAACAATGCTACATATTTTTGGAAGGAAGTGAGAGCTCTTAGCAGTTGCAAAACATCTCAACCATGTACTGTAGATGGAATCTCCGGAACAGCTAATATCGCGGAGTTATGGCGACAACATTATAGCACTTTATTCAACTGTGTTCAAGGTGACTTGTATAGGGTGGACAATATTGAGAGTAATGACTCGATGGTGATTATGTCACATGAGGTGTATCATGCCATGAACAAGCTGTCAAACAACAAAGCAAGTGGCTTGGATCATATCTCTGCTGAACATCTTAAGTATGCGAGTATGAGGATAGCTCCTCTCCTAGCTATTTGTTTTACTGGCTTTATGATTCATGGCTTGTTACCAGACTCAATGTTGTCTGTCCTGTTAGTGCTGGTTATTAAGGACAAAGCGGGTAAAGTAGGCAGTCTAAATAATTACAGGCCCATAGCTTTAGCCAGCATATTGTCAAAAGTCTTAGAAAGAGTTCTGCTGGATAGAATACATGAGTTTGTTAACTCCACAGATAACCAGTTTGGCTTTACAGCTAAACATGGCACTGACTTATGCATATATGCCCTAAAGGAGATTGTAAACAAATATAGAGGCAAAAACTCTTAAATCCTTATGTGCTTTATTGATGCTTCCAAAGCCTTTGACCGTGTTAATCACAGAAAGCTGTTTGGTAAAATGTGTCAAAGAGGGGTGCCTAAATACATTGTGAGAATACTGATATGCCCACCAGACTATGCAAATAAAATGGGGCAATAGGGTCTCAGCCCCATTTGGGGTTAGCAATGGTGTTAGACAAGGGGGAATTTTGTCCCCAGTCCTTTTTAATCTATATATTGATGATCTGTCTAAACAATTGAAAGCCTGTAACACTGGGTGTGTGATTGGTAATATTTTAGTGAACCATATTATGTATGCAGATGATCTTGTGGTCTTTAGTCCATCTAGCGCTGGTCTCCAGCAGCTCCTTACTACATGTTCCGTGTATGGTTTGAACATGACATTAAATATAATGCTAGTAAGAGTGCTGTTATGGTCTGTAGAACCAAAGAGGATAAAAGCCTAAAATATCCTGATTTTAAATTGTCTGACAACAATCTTAGTGTCTGTAATAAGATAAAATATCTAGGGCATATTATTACAGAACAAATGACAGATGATGATATTTATAGGCAACGACGCATGCTGTATATACAGGCGAATATCCTCTTGCGTAAATTTGGTGCATGTGCAGATGTGGTGAAGATGTCGCTATTTAGAGCATACTGCACACCCCTCTACACTGCGCACCTGTGGTCGAACTATTTAAAGACAAGTATGCAGAGACTAAAGGTGGCATATAACGATGCCATGAGAACACTGCTAAGGCAACCAAGATGGTGTAGTGCCAGTAATGTTTGTGGCTGCAGGAGTCAGTACTTTAGAAGCTATCCTGAGACACCACATGTATAAATTCATCTGCAGGATAAATGACTAAAAATATGCTTATTGTGGCCTTGACAAACATAAGGGTTAGCACTACACGCTACGAATCCCAGTTGTGGAGGCACTGGTATCGTTGTCTCGTTGTACGACATTGATCATTTTTTACTCTGGATTTTTAACTTAAGTATTGTGGGTTTTTTTTAAAATATATAAATTATGTTTCTTTATGTGATTTACCATGATTTTATGTATATTTATGATATTTGATATGCAATGCATTTTTAATGTAATGTTGCCCCTTGTCTAGACCTTGAGTCCGTAATAAAGTTATTATTATTATTAATAATATTATTATTACTGAAGAAAATGTAACAAGGAAATGCAAAGATATTCTAAAGCACTTTACAATCAAAAGTGCAATGTTTCTACCCTTGTTGTGAGCTCATTTTGTAAGTTCTGCAGATCAACAGTCCTAAACGGACTATATATGGAGAGATATTTTCGAAAAGAGAACCCGCAATTTAGATGGTTATGTTATTAACGAAGAACAAAGTAAACACTATTAAAACCTGTTGTCACCTCATTGTGAAATTACAGTGGTTAGCACAGCACGTTTGGAAAACAGAAAATAACATTTTACCATGCTTAGTTTCTTTTAGGAATATCTCTTGCACAAACTTTTGCACAAAGAAAACCTGTATTTTGTTTAGAATTATTCAATTACTTTTACTTTAAGAATCATTAATCCATGACATATTAATGTGGACATATATAAAAAATAACGGCATGCAGAGGCCAAAATATAGTCAAAAGTGGTCAATGGCAAAAAAAAAGACACAAATTATAAAATCTTACGCATTCATTTTTAGTGGAAATCAAAAATGTGAACTTTAAAAAATTGGTAAAATCCACGAGTTTATGTAGATATGCAATCATTGGAATTTTCATCTTTCTTTTAGTCATTGCATTAAAACTACAAGATAGGGAATTTGTTTAATGGACAAACTTTTTATCCAAAACTGCCGTCACATCAACTGCCTCAATTTCTCCATTCCCTTGTCTCACTCCAATCTCCCCCCTCCTGAACGTACTGCCATCAACTCACTCCGCAACAACCCAGACCTGGTTATCAAACCCGCCGACAAGGGAGGTGCCGTGGTAGTCTGGCGCGTCGATCTCTACAAAGCCGAGGCCACTCGCCAACTCTCGGACACCTCCTCCTACCTACCCCTGGAACATGACCCCACTGACGAGCACCAGGCTACTATCTCTAACACCATCACCAGCTTCATCAACTCTGGCTCCCTGCCCCCCCGAGCCTCCAACCTCATCATTACCCAGCCCCGCAACGCCCGATTTTACCTTCTCCCCAAAATCCACAAACCTGACTGTACCGGTAGACCCATTGCCTCTTTCTAGATGAGGCTCGCACCAGGGTGGTCTCCATACCCCATAACACTGCTCTCTCTCTCTCTCCATCTCCCCACTCGCAACGAGGGCAGAGTCCCCCTGGTCCTCACCTTTCACCCCACTAGCTCGCACATACAACACATAGTCCTCCGTCAGTTTCGCCACCTCCAACATGACCCCACCACATCTTCCCATCTCTCCCCCTGTCTGCCTTCCGCAAAGACCTCTCCCTCCGTAACTCCCTTGTCAATTTTTCCCTTCCCTCCCGCTCCACCCCTTCCCTGGGCACTTTCACTTGCAACCGCAAGAGATGCTACACTTGCCGCTTTACCTCCCCCTCGACTCCATTCAAGGACCCAAACAGTCGTTCCAAGTGCGACAGAGGTTCACCTGCACCTCCTCCGCTGTTCTAGATGTCAGCTGATCTATATCGGTGAGACCAAGCGTAGGCTTGGCGATCGTTTCGCTGAACACCTCCGCTCAGTCCGCATTAACCAACCTGAACTTCCGGTGGCTCAGCACCTCAACTCCCCCTCCCATTCCGTATCCAACCTCTCTGTCCTGGGCCTCCTCCACGGCCAGAGTGAGCAACACCGGAAATTGGAGGAACAGCACCTCATATTCCTCTTGGGCAGTCTGCATCTTGGTGGCATGAACATTGATTTCTCACAATTCTGCTAACCCTTGTTGTCTCCTCCCCTTCCTACCTCTCCCTCAGCCCTCGGGCTCCTCCTCCTTTTTCCCTTTCTTCTCCCCACCTCCCCCCATCCCCTATCTGTCTGAAGAAGGGTTTCTGCCCAAAACGTTGCCTATTTCCTTCGCTCCATAGATGCTGCTGCACCCGCTGAGTTTCTCCAGCATTTTTGTGTACCATTGTTTAATGGACATGCTTGTAGTTGTGTAGTTATAGAGCCACAGCCAACCTGTTTCTTACAGGTAGACAGAAAATGCTGGAGTAACTCAGCGGGTCAGGTAGCATCTCTGGAGAAAAGGAATGGGCGACGTTTCGGGATGAGACCCTTCTCCAGACTTGTTTCTTAAACTTGCTTTACAGCTTTGGTACAAGGAAAAAATTACAACCTTGTTCAGTCTGAAATAGCAACTAACAAAGTTCTTATATTATGAATTATACAACAAGATATCCATTATGCTTATCAGTATGAACCACCTTGACTGCATTCTGCATCAGAATACAATATGCAGACCACACTATTTGAAAACACATATTTTATTACCGCTGTTAAGGCAGTCTGCACCTGAAGACAAATGCGAGAGATTAGAGAGCCATTTACATCACAGTAAAGTAAATTAAGTGGGTGCTTTTAATCCTCTGTGGAAATTGGTAAGACGGTTTGCAGCATCCATCACAAAGCTGGGCTCAATTCGCCTCAGGTCTGAAATAATATCTCACTGGAGGACCTGGTAAGTCTTCATCACCATCAGATTCGGCAGCAAATGATACAGTCAAGTCTACATACTTTCTGTCCACTGTTGGTTTCACTAGCTTCTGCATCCTGCAGTGGAAATATGTGTACATAATGGTTAGCATGGATTTATCAACAGATTCTTTCCCATTCCTGCCCTTCAAAACTCAGCCAGAAGCAAAGGCGGGTGTCAGTGCTAAAAGTGTTTCATAGATGCATCATTCCATCTGTTAAGACTGGAAAATGCGCTGCTCTTTTACAAATTATACCACGGATCATAAAAACGCATGAGAGAAGGACAAATGGAGACATGGTTTGACACTTTATCAGAAATAGTGAAACATAAGAAGAAGCATATTTGACCTGAAATATTTATTCAGTTTCTCTTTCAGTGTGTGCTGTTTGACCTGCCAAATATTTCCAGCATTTTCCGTTTTCACTTCATATTTCTTGTAACTGCAGTTTTTTTTAATGTTCATTTACCCAAAAGATTAATCTCCAGCAGTACTTTACTGAGGTGTAAACGTTAAAGCTTACTGGCTAGGCTTTTCTAATTATGAACCTCCTAACGTATAGATAAAGTTACTGAGCAGATTTTTAATGTTTATTCAATTAAAGATGTAAATGAAAAAATGAATTTCCATGAGTGATAAGCAAGCAATTTATCAACAACTAGAATAGAAAAATTAGCAAACGTTAATTCCGCCAAAAAAAATAACATTGCGATCTTGGTTGATTTGGAACAAATAATGCTGATCTTTGAAGGCTTTACTCTAGTTTATGAATAAGCACATTGGGCAAACATACTACTAACTATTACACACAAACATTATGCCTCAGCTCTGAAATCTAGCTGCACCAGCTTGAGATATTTCTCACACCAGCCACTCTTGCACAGCTTTTAAGTGAGATTATTAATTGTACTAGTTCACATGGCTCTTTTGCATTGCCTATGAATGCTGTATTGAATGGTGTGGCACAGTAATGTAGCAGTTCGTGCTGCTGCTGCTGCTGCATAGCTCCAGCGACCTAGGTTTAATCTGATCATGTGCAGGCTTTGCCTGTGTTCCTGCCAGTTTCATGCCATATTCCAAAGACATGCAGGTTAATTAGTTGTTGCAAGTTACCCTAAAATCAAAAGTGAATGCAATGAGTCCTTACAACAAAGGTGGAGGAAAGTTACATCCCATAAGTTGGTAGATATCAAACCACGATTCAGAATAGATAGCTTAGGTTGACCTGCAGGAGGCTAATTTAACTCATGCTAATTCAAACAATGGCAGCCTAGAGCCTAATGCACGGAAACATTCAAGTGCAGCACGGTGGCGCAGCGGTAGAGTTGCTGCCGTTTAGCGCCAGAGACCTGGGTTCGATCCTGACAATAGGTCGTTGTCTGTACAGAGTTTGTACATTCTCCCCGTGACTTGCGTTTTCTCTGGGATCTCCGATTTCCTCTCACACTCCAAAAATGTAGGTTAATTGGCTTGGTATAATGTGGAAATTGTCCCTAGTGCGTGTAGGATAGCATTAGTGTGTCCTGTCGGATCGCCGGTCGGCATGGACTCGGTGGACCGAAGGGCCTGTTTTTGCGCTGCATCTCTAAATTAAACAGTCCATTACCTTTTGGAGTTACTTACGTTAACTTCAGTCGTTTCACATGCCCTGGCATGACAGGCACATACAACATCTTCACTCCATGTACCACCATTGTTGGTTCAACTTTATAAGTTTCCTGTGGTGCAAAAGAACATACTTCATTATATTAGAGTCATGGAAACATGCCCTTTGGCCCAACTTGCCTACGCCAACCAACACTAGTCGCACATGCCTGCGTCTGGCCCATATCCTTCTAAACCTGTCCTACCCATGTAGGTTTAATTGTTTCTTAAACGTTGTCATAGTCCCTGTCTCAACTACCTGTTAGCAGTAGTCAGAAACCTGTATTCCATTAAATTGCATGCTGTTATCTGAGACAAACAAATTAATCCACATAAATAACATCATTAGGTGTAGGCACCCTCGCCTTAGAAGGCTGTGGGTTTCAATCCAACTCCGTAGACTTGTACGAAGGAGGAGTTAGGTAACAAAATATGCATTGAAATAAAAGGCCAAAGCGATGTATGCCAAAATTGAAACGGACACAAGCCATGTAATTGGAGAGTAATCTGGATGCATGTTAATAGCGGTAGAGAAACTGTTGGAAAGCATAACATTACCTGGCTGGTTTAATCAGATCTTAGAAGTAGTTACTGGGTGTAAAGGTAAAAGTACATGAAGCGGACATGTTATGTTTGGACTTTCAGAAAGCATGTAATATTAGTACAGCTTAATACTCTAAACAAAGTTGTCCAACGGTGGGTGCTGAATATAAAAGGATGGTGATGATGAGAAATTGACATCCAACATTAATCAGATCATAGGTACAGCTTAGTGTGTGGTTACATTGTAACAAAAGAACTGTTGTGAAGGTAATCAAACCATAAATGATGAAATAACATAACATCAATGGATTCACAGATCTACTATAAACAGAAACCCACATGAAACGGCAAGTTTTTGTTTGCCCGATATGGAATGCTAACTCTCAGCACACAATACATTTGGACATAAATGCACATGGGTTAGTTTGCAGACAACATCAAAATTGCTGCAGTTGCAAGGATGTCAAACTTGATGGAGTGATAAAGAAGGCATATGTTATGCTTGCCTTCATTGGTCGGGACACTGAGTATAGGAGTCATGAAGCCATGATACTGCTTTATAGGACTTTAGTCAAGCCTCATTTGGAGTATTGCTGGCAGTTCTGATCGCCCCATTACAGGAAGAAATACTCCATTTGGAGAGAGGGCAGATGAATTTGACCAAAAGGTTGTCTGTAACGGGAAGTGTGATAGACTTGGATTGCTTTCCCTGGAATGCCAGAGGTTGAGGAGAGACCTGATAGAATTACATAAAATTATGAGGCATTAGGAGGGTAGACAGATAGAATCTTTCCCAGTGTTTAAGAGGCTTTTTATATCGGCACATGGATATGAAGGGAATGGAGGGATATGGATCATGTGCAGGCAGATAAGATTAGTGCATCTTGGCATCGTGTTCAGCACAGACAATGTGGACTGTAGGGCCTGTTCCTTTGCTGTTTTTTTCTGTGTTCGACGTATAGTCTGAGACACGAGAGACTGCAGATGCTGGTGTCAGGATCTCAAAAAAGCAAACTGCTGGAGGAACTCAGAGGGACAATGAGCAAGTGGGGGGTCAGAGAGATAGTTGATATTTGAGTCAAGTCCCCGTATCAAGTCCTGTGTGAAACACTCATTGTCCTGGTTTCCACAGATGCTCCTTCTTCGCCAGCAATTTTTATTTCCACACATGAAATGGAACCAAAGGAAGACTCAAGAAGCTGTGAGCAGGTGCATGGCATTGCATTTTTTGGAAGTGGGCAATAGTAAAATCATAGTGACACAGCACAGAAACATGCCCTTTGGCCCAACTAGTCCAAGCCTAATCAAGATGCTCCATTTAAGCAAATACCATTTGCCTGCATTTGCCACATATTCCTCTGAACCTCCCCTATACATGTACCCGTCCAAAAGCATTTTAAATCTTGTTATTGCACCATCCGGGACTACTTCCTGAGGCAAATTCTATTCTATATGCTTATTCTATATGCCCACCACCCTCTGTATGAATCACTTGCCCCGCAGTTTCTTTCTAATGACACAAAGGTAATTTCCAAGGTTTTTCCAGGATTTATTGAGTTTCATTCCATTGAACAGCGTCAAAACCTTTCATATGTTCCCTGCACAATACAAACACGGAAGGACTGTAAAAACAAGCTGCAGCAATTTTTTATAAGCTTTGAATGCAGTTCTAGAATACAATTGGGAATCTGCCGACAAGCTAGAGATGGCAGCCCAGTGGTAAAGTTGCTTCCTTACAGAAACAGAGACCCGGGTTCGATCCTAACTATGGGTGCTGTTTGTACGGAGTTTCTACGTTCTCCCCGTGACTCGCGTGGGCTTTCACCGGGATCTCCCGTTTCCACCCACCCTCCAAAGATGTACTGGTTTGTAGACTAATTGGCTTGGTATAATGGTAAAAATTGTCCCTAGCGTATGTAGGATAGTATTTGTGTGCGGGAATTGCTGGTCTGCATGGACACGGTGGGCCAAATGGCCTGTTTCCACATTGTACCTCTAAATTAAACTAAACTGAACTAACATCTTGTTCCCGATGTTGGGGTAGTCCAGAACAAGGGGTCACAGCTTAAGGATAAGGGGGAAATCCTTTAAGACTGAGATGAGAAAGACTTTTTTCACACAGAGAATGGTGAGTCTCTGGAACTCTCTGCCACAGAGGGTAATTGAGGCCAGTTCATTGGCTATATTTCAGAGGGAGTTAGATGTGGCCCTTGTGGCTAAGAGGATCAGAGGGTATGGAGAGAAGGCAGTTACGGGATACTGAGTTGGATGATCAGCCATGATCATATTGAATGGCGGTGCAGGCTCGAAGGGCCAAATGGCCTGCTCCTGCACCTAATTTCTATGTTTCTATGTTTCTAACACGTGCAGAAAACAAAGAAGTCGCTTAGACTGGAGGGCTTGAGTTAGAAGAACAGATTGTATAGGCTGTGACTATTTTCCTTGGAATGAAAGAGGCAGAGGCAACCTCTACAGTAAAGTTATCAAACAATAAGATAACCAGTCTTTTTTCCCCAGAGCATGAGGACACAGATTTAAAGAGAACCTCAGAGGCAAGTTTTGCACACACAGAGTGGTGGATACATGTAATGAGCTCCAGAGGAGGTGGCAGAGGCTGGGACAATTACAATGTTTAAAAGATATTTGGACAGGTACATATCGAGGATCTGAGCCAATGTGGGCAAACGGAGGCATGGGTGAATTGGGTCAACGAGCTGGTTTCTGTGTCGTGTACCTTTAGAAGTGTAAATACTGGTTAGGTCTCACCTGGTGTGCAGTGCCCACTTAAGACAGCACACTTTAGGAATGATATCAAAGGCGCAAAGTAAATGTAAGGAACAGACTCTTGACAAGATCCTGCAAGACAGGCTGGTCTGGAAGGTCAGATCACATGGAATCCACGGTTAGCTAGCCAATTGGATTCAATATTGGCTTGAAGGAAGGAGTCCAAGATTAATTGTGGAGGGGAATTTTTCTGTATGTTGGCCTGTAACCTGTGGTGTATCACAAGGGTTGGTGCTGTGTCCACTGTTGTGTGTTACCTTAATGATTTGAATGAGAATGTAGGAATGGCAAATGGTATTTAACTCTGACAAACATTAGATGTTGCACTTTGTTCTGTCAAACCAGGACAGGATTTACACTGTAAATAGTAAAGACCTGGAGTACATGGTGGAACAGAGAGAACTGGGAATACAGATGCACAATTCCCAGAAAGTTGCCAGTCAGGGAACAGGATGGTGAAGGTGGCCTTTGGTATGCTTGCTTTCATTGGGAAGGGTGTTTTGTACAAAAGGTAGGACATCATGATGTAGCTAGCTGTACAAGTTGTCGGTGAGACCACACCTGGAGTATTGTGTGCAGTTCTGACCTTCCAGCTAGTTTCAAAATCATCAGGTGTCTTTAGTTTAGTTTAGAGATACAACATGGAAATAGGCCCTTCGGTCTACCGAGTCCGTGCCGACTAGCGATTGTTTCTGCACGAAGTTTGTACGTTCTCCCCTGTTGAGATGAGAGAAATGTGCCAGTTGCAATTCTAGAAAAAGTTCTATAGATATGAGGAGGGCAATGATTTACTTCTGCCATAACAAGTTAGGATGATTTGTAAATGCATTCCGGTGGAAGCAGATTTCGCAAGTTCCAAAGATGAACAGGATTTGTAGTAAAAAAAATAACATTTTTCAGAACGGAGAAAAAAAAACAGGAAAGAAGATAGTTTTGTTATGAGTTGTTATTAAAATAGCTTTTGATTCAATATTAATCACTGGAGCGTGGTTCAGTCTGTGATTAACCAAAGATTTGGTCCCAAGTACTGTGATTTTTCGAGAACGTTTTACAGCCATCAAGCATTTCCAGAATTATGCTTGATAACAGCCATAAGAACATATATGACAGATGCCACTCATCTTCCACTGGGCCTCATGCTGAAGCCAGATAAAGAGTCCATGGAGTAACATTCTGCATTTCTTTGAAGTTCGAACTGCTTCATACAACATGTAATAAGTGTGCCTTTAAATTAAACCTCAACATAATGTGGAAACTTACAAACAAGTTCAATAATGTTTCTTACTTTCACAGCATCTATGAAATTTAACAGCGTAAAGTCTGCTGCTCCATAAATTGTCCATCGATCCCAGATTGTGAATGAAATGTCATGCCTATTCCCACAGAAAAAAGGATCAGATATTAGGATAGTTGCTTTTACTCATCTATATATATAACAATTACAGCACGGAACCAGGCCCTCTCGGCCCTTCCAGTCCGTGTATTTACAAAGATCAACATGCTCAAATCCATTGGTTTACTGTAATAGGTGCATAGTACAGCACAGGAACAGGTCCTATGGCGAACAATGGCTGCGCCAAATAGGATGTCGTTAAACTAATCTCCTCTGCCTACTGTGATGCATATCCTTCCATTCCCTGCCTATCCATGTGCCTATCGAAAAGCTTCTTGAATGCCATTATCGTGTCTGGCTCCACCACCAGTCTGTTCCAAGCACCTACCACTTTCTGTGCAAAAAAAAACTTCCAGCACATCTCCTTTAAACTTTGCCCCTCTCATCTTAAAGCTATGCCCTCTAGTCTTTGATATTTACAGGTAGACAAAAGTGCAGGAGAAACTCAGCGGGTGTAGCAGCATCTATGGAGCAAAGGAAATAGGCAATGTTTCGGGCCAAAACCCTTCTTCAGACTTTGATATTTACACCCTGGGAATAAGGATCTGACTGTCTACCCAATAGGTTCATAGTTCATAGGTTTATATACATCGGCCAGGTAAAAGTAATTTTTGGAAATGTTTCAGAGTCCCCGACAGTCATACAGCGTGGAAACAGGCCCTTCGACCCACACGTTTGAAGATGTTACAAAGTGTATCGATGAGGGCAGACCAGTTGATGTGATGTACGTGGATTTTAGCATCGCCTTTGAAAATTTCCCAATTGGGAGAATGGCTCAAGAGGTGAGGACCCATGGATTTAGGGCAAATTGGTAAACTGGATCCAAAATGTACTTGGCAATAGGTGACTGAAGTGATGGTACATGGTTGTTCTTGCTCTCGGTTTCTTGTGCCTAATAGGTTCCAAAAGGATCTCAACTGGACTACAATGTGCAGTTAAAGTCAGTGTACAATAGGAAGGATGTGATAATGCTGGTGAAGGAGGCAAAGGAGACTCACTAGGATGTTGCCTGGGATGGAGTTCAGTTATGAGGAGAAACTGCAGAAGATATGCCTGTTCTTCCTGGAGTGGAGGCAGTCAAGAGAAAATGTTGAACCTAGCAGGAATCCTTCCCCATATCAGATATATGATCAATCCATAGGTCACAGATTTACGTGAAGGGAGAAAAGAGGGGGTTTACTTCAGAGGATGGCAAGCACCCGGCTGAGAAAATACTTGTTACTGCCACCATTTAAGAAGTGCGCAAGTGAGTACTTGAATTGCCTTGGCATAGAAAGATATGGACCAAATACTGGGAGCTGGGAGAAGGCATAACTACAGAAGGGTGCCAAAAGGCCTGTTTCCATGCTATACAATTTTATGGTTCCGTGACATCAATACCAGTTCTGAATTTAAATTCCAGTTAGATATCCATTTTCATGTAATCTCACCTGAAATTTGGGGCTGTAAACTCAGAGAAAGATGCAAGAGTTTGAAAGTCATGCTGGAGGAAGACTGGATTCATTTTAATTGAGTGCTCGCCTGAATAAGTGGGACACTGGGGAGTGTCCCGGGGAGCAGCGCGGGCCTGATCCACCCGCCGAACAACTGCGCCGCCACAGACCAGAACGACAACCGAGGAGCGCCCCGGTTGGCCTGACCCGCCCCACACACCTCCCAGGGGACTGCGGTGAAGCCGGGTGGCGAGGCCTGTCTGGGCCGAAGGAGCCTCAGTGGTGGCAGCGATGGGAGCCTCAGCAGCGGCAGTGGGGCCTCGCGGTCGATGAGCGTTGGGGGGGGGGGGGGGGGAGGAGAAGACAATGGGGACCTGGCGTGGGGGGACTGCCGTGAAGAACAAGGGGGACCCGGCGTGAGGGACAATGGGAGAATAAAGGGGAACACTGTAGTTTAGAATCCTCTGTCCAGGGGATAAGTCTGTTCCTTTGTTTGTTCATTTGTTCCGATGAAGGTGCCGTGCAAACAGCAGCCGGCCAACAGTCATTTGTCCTTTTACTTTTTGTTGTCACTTTTAATTTCATGTTTTTGTGTACCTTGTGTGTTGTGACTATTGGCAGACTAATTTCCCACTGGGCATGAATAAAGTTTTATTGTATCGTATCGTAAATTAATCCCACACAGAGTAAACAAATTTTGCAGTGCATCTGTCCTACTATTCATTGATAATGATTTGTTTAGTCTGAATATAAGCTCCAAAGGACTAACCTTTAGCTCCCATGGGCACTCAATTCATGGAGTGAATATTGTACCAAAAAAGTTGCTTCTGGCAGCAGGAAAATATTTCAGCTTTATATTCATTATTATTTACAAGATAAAATCCTATCACAGTTTGTATCAGGTGCAGGATTCCTTTACCTTATTTGTGTCCTCTTTACAGCAGCTGGCTCAGTAAATACTATGATGGGAATAGCCAAGTTAAAGAAACAATTTCTATATGCTTCAAATGGATGGTCTCCAACAAGTTTGATTAACTCGAGAGCAACCTGGGGAGAAAAGAGAAAAACAACTTGACCTTTTTTAAAAATTCATACTTTATTTGCAGGAAGGGAGGGGGGGGGAGAGGGGGGGGAGAGAGGGGGAGAGGGGGGAGAGAGGGGGGAGAGGGGGGAGAGAGGGGGGGGAGAGAGGGGGGGAGAGAGGGGGGAGAGAGGGGGGGAGAGAGGGGGGGAGAGAGGGGGGGAGAGAGGGGGGAGAGAGGGGGGAGAGAGGGGGAGAGAGGGGGGAGAGAGGGGGGAGGAGAGGGGGGGGAGAGAGGGGGGGGGGGGAGAGAGGGGGGGGGAGAGAGGGGGGGAGAGAGGGGGGGGGAGGGGGGGAGAGAGGAGGGGGGGAGAGAGGGGGGGAGAGAGGGGGAGAGATAGGGGGGGAGAGAGGGGGGGGAGAGAGGGGGGGGAGAGGGGGGGGGGAGAGGGGGGGGGAGAGAGGGGGGAGGAGAGGGGGGGGAGAGAGGGGGGAGGAAAGATAGACAGACAGACAGAAGGACTAAATCTATGGCACTAACTGGGGCAGACAGTCATTTCCGGGGCCATGAAATAGACTCATGATTGGTATATTGCCTTCTTGGTGCTAGTCAGAGATGTCTCAGAGTAGTTGCAGGACAGGCTGATCTGGAGGTTGAGATTTATGTCATCAATAGAGATATAAGCAAAAAGAGGGCTATGGTCCTGCAAAGTGGATTTAGTCAATTAACTTTAAAGAGCAGGAGTTGAAGGATTACTCCCTTTTCAGTAGAGAAATTGGAGGATAGGTCAAACCATAGCAAGGTTAAATGGGGTGAGGGAAGGAGGGGAGGTGCACTGGTGCTCTTGTTTCCTCACACAATCCAAAGACATACAGGTTTGTAGGTCAATTGGCTTCAGTAAGTTGTAAAACTGTCCCTAGTATGTAGGGGTGCACATTGGTTGGTGCAGCCTTGGTGGGCCAGAGGGCCTGTTTCCGCAATGTATCTCTAAAGTCTAAAAGAAGGAAGAAAGAAGAGAGAGAGAGAGAGAGAGAGAGAGAGAGAGAGAGAGAGAGATAGATAGAGGAAGGGAGACAAAGTGGGCTTCCTCCCTCCGAGCTATGTTCTCCTGTCGCAGGTATGACGATGACTGAGCGACTGGGACAGAGCCAAGAGTACCAGCGCCACCATGTGGTCAACACTGGACTGCATGAAATAACCCATAGACAACCATCGCTTGTACCCAAGGCTAAGACTGCATGGCCTGGAAGCCAGAAGACCTCTTCATGACATTGAGGACATACACAGACACACACACACACACACAGGCAAAGACTGGCCGCCAGGATAATCCAGCAACCACCAATATCGTCTTGACAAGCCAAAAGCTGAGCTGCAAGGAAGAAACCTGTACCGTCAGCCACTCCTCTCGAGGCAAGTACGAACTTCAAAAGAAGCCTGAAATCGCCATGTCTCCTTCTTCGAAGATCAGGACTCATTGGGGACCTCATTGAAACATAAAGCTTGAAAGGGTTCAGAAAAGATTTAAGAGGATGTTGCCAGGCCTAGAGGGTGTGAGCTATAGGGAGAGGTTGAGTAGGCTGGCTCTCTATTCCATGGAGCGTAGGAGGATGAGGGGAGATCTTATAGAGGTATACAAAATCATGAGAGGAATTGATCAGGTAGATGCACAGACTCTTTTACCCAAAGTAGGAAAATCGTGGACCAGAGGACAAAGGTTCAAGGTGAAGGGGAAAAGATTTAATAGGAATCCGAGAGGTAACTTTTTCACTCAGAGGGTGATCGGTGTATGGAACAAGCTGGGGTGGGAGATTGCAACCTTCACGTGGCCCACTCTGTTTAGACTAATGCAATCAACCTGATGTGCACAAACAAGATCAAATAGAAAAGTTGACCGACAACTTTAGGCTGTGCATGCCATACGCAAGAAGGAACAAGCTGCCAGAGGAGGTAGTTGAGGCTGGGACTATCCAATCGTTTAAGAAACAGTTGGACAGGTGCATTGGTAGGACAGGTTTGTAGGGTTATGGACCAAGCACAGGCAAGTGAGACTTGGGTAGTTGGGACATTGTTGGCCGGTGTGGGCGAGTTGGGCCGAAGGGCCTGTTTCCACACAGCATTAATCTATGACTCTATACAGAATAGAGAAAGGCTTGGATAAAGTGGATGTGGAGAGGATGTTTCCATTAGTGGGAGAGTCTAGGACTAGAGGTCATAGCCTTAGAATTAAAGGACGTTCTTCTAGGAAGGAGACGAGGAGAAATTTCTTTAGTCAGAGGGTGGTGAATCTGTTGAATTCTTTGCCACAGAAGGCTGTGGAGGCCATCAGCAGATATTTTTAAGGCAGAGATAGATACATTCCTGATTAGTATGGGTGTCTGAGGTTATGGGCAGAAGGCAGGAGAATGGGATTAAGAGGGAGAGATAGATCAGCCATGATTGAATGGCGGAATAGACTTGATGGGCCACATGGCCTAATTCTACTCCTATCACTTATGAATTTGTGACCTTATGACTAAGCTGCTGGGACAAGGCTGAGATTGCCAATGTGATCGCACATGCGCTCTAACGGCATGTGTGGTCACATGTGTCCTGGACCCAAGGCACACGTGGTCCTGGACTTTCTTACCACCGTAAATAGAATAAACTATGTGAGTTCACCATACAGCAAATGTTTATGTGGTCACTGTCAAACCCGGTGACATCCCCCGACATCACAGTGAGGTGTTGCATTTTGGGAAGACAAGCCAGGGCAAGATCTTTACAGAGAGAGAATCAGGCAACATCTCTGGAGCAAAGGAATAGGTAACATTTCTTCAGCATGAAAGGTAGAGATGTGGGGAAGAAACTGAAGACATGTTTCCTCTCCTCCCTGCCCCTGCCCCCTCACATCTAGCTTTGAGAGTGAAGAAGGGGTCCAACCCGAAGTGTCACCCATTCCTTTTCTGCTGAGATGCGGCCTGCACCCTGTTACTCCAGCATTTTGTGTCTACCTTCTGTGTAAAGCAGCTTCTGCAATTCCTTCGAACACCTTTACAGTGAATGGCAGAGTTCTGGGGAATGTTGTGAAGCACAGGGATCTAGGAGTGCAGGTAAGTAGTTCTTTGAAAGTGGCATTATAGGTAGATAGGGTGATCAAAAAGGCTTTAGGCACATTGTCCTTCATCAGTCAGGGTATTGAGTATACAAAATAGATACAAAGTGCTAGAGTGCCTCAGCAGGTCAGGCTGCATCTCTGGAGAAAAAGGATGGGTGACATTTCGGGTCGGATTCCTTTGAATAAGAGTGAAAGTAGCGGAGGGAACTGGAGGCAAGAAAAAGCCAGAACAAATCAGGGTCAGCAACAGATGACCAAGGAAGGTTGGAGCCCATAATTGGCTGAGGAAGAGGTGATAACGAGAGGATACAGGGATGTAAACAGTGGAACTGGAAGGACAACTAGGGTGAAGGGGGGGAGGGGGGGGGGGGAGAGAAAAAGGAAATGCAGGGGTTACTTGAAAATAAAGAAATCAATGTTCATACCGCTGGGCTGTAAACTGTCCAGGTGAAATATGAGGTACAGTTCGTCCAATTTGCATGTGTCCTCACTCGGACAGTGGAGGAGGCACAAGATTGAAAGGTCAGTATGGGAATGGGAAGGGGAGTTCAAATGTTTGGCAACAGGGAGATCGTGTAGGCTAATTGAGTATATAAGTTTAAGAAAGAACTGCAGATGCTGGAAAAATCGAAGGTAGACAAAAATGTTGAAGAAACTCAGCGGGTGAGGCAGCATCTATGGAGCGAAGGAATAGATGACGTATCTGACCGAGACCCTTTTGGTCTCCTTAGATTAAGAACCTGTACCAAATTGAGTAATTAAGTTCTTACCAGCCCCGATACTGCAGCAGTTGCGGTTGCGATGGCAGGAATGATCCGTCCAGCTATCCTCTTTGTCTTTAACCTGTCTGCTGTATCAATGTTGTACATCTTTGCCCGTATGTTGGATGCAGCCGTTATAAAGTCAATATGCCCATTGATGTCGTTGTCTTTTTCAAAGGAGACTGGCATCATGTGGAGATGATCTAGCATACAAGGGGCAACAAATGTTCATCAGATTTATTTTTCGGTACATAATGCTGAAATCTGAAAGCTTATTCCCTTGCCAAAACATCTCCCAATGAATTTGCCTCTCCAAGGAACTGACTTGTCCTGTGGACCACTTTAATATCATTGTTATCTTTTATTATCTCGTCCAACTGATCATGTATCATGTATAAGCCAGGACTGCTGCCAACTTGGACATCACCCTATCCTCATCTTCGTCTCACATAATTGGGGAGTCATTAATGGAAGTGACCAAATACAGAAAATCACAAGCACTAACAAAAAGGAAATTGTTCCCTCCACCCCAACCTCTGGCTCTTTACTAGAGCAATCCCTGTAATTCAGTTCAGTTTTATTTGTCATATGTAGGTTAACACAGGGTCAACAGTACAATGAAATGTGTTTGACAAGACAATGGATCACCTCAGCAATGATATTACAAGGATAAAATTAAGGTAAAAAAAAGATAAAAGTGACATTGGTAGGTAAAAGACAATAATAAAGAAATAAATAGAAAATAGATCCGCCATCTTTGCTTTAGCAGCAAACCTCATGCCCATGACTGGCATTGTTTCTCTGACAGAATTGGATTGCCACGCACAACTGAATGGCAAATATGAAGGAGCTAGGACTAAAACAGTAATTCAAAACATGACCACATTAGTATGCAGGCTAGGTACTCAATTTTAATAATTCCACGTGTGGGAACACCAAGTCCCTGTCAAGGAATATCCAAGAGTGGCAGGCTTTGAAAACTGGGACTTTTCATTTTGGAAAAACAGGAGACTTTAAGAAGACAAGATTATAATAGAACTATGCAGCTCGGACCATGCCCTTCACCTTACTTTGTCCATGCCAACCAATTTCGCATACTTGACCAGTCCCATTTGCCTGCATTTGGCCCAAATCCTTCTTATTGATATCTGTCCAAATGTCTTTTAGAAGTTGCAATTATATCTGCTTCAAGCACGTGTCATGAGTAATTACTCAGGGTAGGCACTCAGTCGGCTTAAAAAAAAAAAAACCGCGCATGCAAATATTGTTCTCTCCCGTTAAAAAAAGAAATAAATAAAAACAGTGACAATTCAATTTGCCTAAGGCTTCCTAGTTTCCTTTATTCTGAATTACTGAATGGGTGGGGGGGGAGGGGGGGGGGGGGGGGTTGAAGAGTGATGGCAGATGGTGAGATGGAGAGATGGTGGGAAAAACGGGAGTACAGGGAATAGTTGAATCTGTTGTCATCTTATTGAATGACAACACTTGTTCAAGGGACCGATTGGGGAACAGTTCCTTTCACAGCGTGTGGAGAGTCTGTGCCAGGGGTAAAGTTATGGGGAGGGCACAAGTGTTGAGAAGGAGGGTGTCGGGGATACTGCCAGTAACTCACTCACCGCTGCCGCAGCTCTCCGGGCGCGAAGCCACGCACTGTAGCTGGGGATAGAAGCAACTCGGGGAGCTGTGAGCGGACACCGGGACCCGACAGCAGAACTGGCCGCCACTTCAGCGCCTTCCGCCGGCCCGCTCACCTTTGGCAGTGCTCTCCGTCAGAACACCTGTCACCTTTCGTTCGCCGGCTTCGCTCATGTCAGAGGCTTCCTGCAAATCCTTAAATTCCCACAGCCGTGTAACCTCAATCGCGCTGTCGGAATTTAAGGACATAAGTGAGGCCAGCGAGCGGCAGGAGAGAGGTTTTTAGACAGAGAGCTGCCAGAGGTGAGCGGGGACCGGCAGAAGGAGCTAAGGTGGCGGCTGGTTCCGAAGCCACCCGAGCTACTTCTCCCCCCTCCCCCCCCCCCCCCCCCCCCCCCCAAATGCGGTGGCATTTCACGCCTCCGTGCAAGGTGCGTCGCAAGTGGCATTATCCCAATCCCCTCCTTCATAACATTCGTGCCCTCCCCACAACTTTACCCCGGGCCAGACTCCCCAAACGCTTAGAAAGGAGGGCTCCCCCCACCCCCACACACCGGGAAATACAGTATTTAAAAACATCACCAAGAAATGTACTTACCACATCATTGGTACACGACAAACCATATTTGAAAACCCCGCCAAGAAACCTGCGCTGCGCATGCGCAGTAGACTGATGCGCATGCGCACTGCTGCAAAGGCAGAATTTCAGCTGCCTTCAGCCCCAATTGAAATTGACGGCTTCAGGCAGCGCTGACAGCACGTGGGCTGCACAGACCTTCAAGGGTTACAAGCGCTGCGGATGAAAGAGACGGAGAATTATGCCTTACATAGGCATAATTCTCCCATGCCTTTACTATTTATATTTAGTAATTACAATGTTATAATTTTAGTCAGGGTAGGCAGTGTCTACTTTGCCTACACTGACGGCACGTGCCTGATCTGCTTCTAGTTTTGTCTGGCAACTCAGTCCATATACAGACTACCCTCTGAATGAAACAGTTGCCCAGAGTTACTTCTTAAATCTCTCTCCTTTCACCAGTAGGCTGTGCCTTCTAGTTTTAGAATCCTACATCCTGAGGGAAAAGACAGTGAGTGTTCACCTTATTAGAGTCATACCGTGTGAAAACCTGTCCTTCGGCCCAACTTGCTCATAGTGACCAACTTCACTAGTCCCACCTGCCTGCGTTTGGCCCATATCCCTCTAAACCTATCCTATCCGTGCACCTGTCTAAATGTTTCTTAAACACTGTCAAGGTACCTGCCACAACTACTACCCCTGGAAATTTGTTCCATACACCTACCACCTTTTGTGTAAAAAAGTTGCCCCTCAAGTACCTATTAAATCTTTCCCCCCTCACAACCCTATGTCCTCTGGTTCATTTACCTTATTTATTCCTCTCTTGATCTTGTACACCTCTATAAAATCACCCATCATCCTCTGTGTTCCTAGGAATAAAGTCGGAGCCAGCTCAACGTCTCCCTATAGCTCCTGGCCTCGAGACCTCGCAACATCCTTGTAAAGCTTTTCTGCACTCTTTCCAGCTTAACAACATCTTTCCTATAATAGGGTTCATTTTGAACAACTGAACACACTAAATGTGGCCTCACACACTTTCACACACTAATGTCACCTGCCAAACTGATCAAGATCCTGCTGCAATTAAAAAAAACATCTTTGCTATTTACAATACCACCCACTTTAGTGTCATCTGCAAATTTAAAATGCTTGCCCCACATGATCTTATAAACTTCAATAAGGGCACCACTCAGACTACAATTGCCCCAAGGAAAAAGTCCCAGTCTAGTTTTTTTGTTCAGAGATACACCGTAGAAACAGGCCCTTTAAGTGTGCAGAATTGTACTGTTTCTATCCAACGCACTAGGGACAATCTACAGACGCCAATTAGCCTGCAAACCTGCATGTATTTGGAATGTGTGAGGAAACTGGAGCACCCCAAGAAAATCCACGCAGTCACGGGGAGATCACACAAACTCCATACAGACAGCACCTGTAGTCAGGATTGTGTCTAAGATGGTGCCTGCCTGCGGCGACTTTTGCGGAGCTCCGGAACATAGAAGGCTCAACTACAACTCTCAACAATTTACCTGGATCATGAAAACGGCAGTAATCGGTGCCGTTTCAGACAGGCTGCTTGGGCAGCTGAAAGCGCTGGCAATTTTGTGATCTCCCGCAGCTGCGGGAGCCCCGGACTTTAAACTTTCCCGTGCTGGCTGTGAAACTCCCGACCCGACTGAGGAACCCAGGTACGGTACCTGGAAACCCCGGGATGACCTCTAGAGCCGACGGGCCGGATCACCCAGAAAAAATGAAGCTGGAGCTGCTGACTCTGAGGGAACCCCTGTTCGTTACGGAGCTGGAGCTGCTGTCTGTGAGGGAATTCCCGTTCCAGCGCAGGTCCGCAGAAACATCAACCCAGTACCTGGAAACAAAGGGGAAGCCTCCATTGTGTCCGGAAACGTGGCCGGCGGGCTGGACTTCAGGTCAGACTGAAGCGCAGGGACTTCGACCCTCTCTCCCTACTATCCTACTGGCTAATGTACAGTCCCTTGAAAACAAAGTGGAGGACTTAAGGGCAAGGCTGCTTTATCAAAGGGAGCTGAGGAAATGCTCTGTGTTCTGTTAGACAGAGACATGGCTCACCCCCAGCTCCCCAGACTCAGCGGTCCAGCCTGAAGGGTTCTCCATCCACCGCATGGACCGTACACTGGCATCGGGGAAAGGGAGAGGAGGGGGCGTCTGCCTCATGGTCAACTCTGCATGGTGCTCAGACTTGGCAGTCCTGTCCAACACCTGCTCTCCACACCTCGAACATCTGGCAGTGAAGTGCCGTCCCTTCTACCTTCCGAGGGAATTCATCTCCATCATCCTGACCGTGGTCTACATCCCACCCCAGGCAGACGTCCGTCAGGCACTGGAGGAGCTGCACACCGTGGTCAACAAACACCAGATGTCTTACCCTGAGGCATTTACCACCATTGCTGGGGACTTCAATAAGGCAAACCTAAAGAAATCACTCCCCAACTTCCACCAACATGTCTCCTACTGCACCAGAGGGCCAAACACCCTCGACCACTGCTACTCCACCATCTATCTATGCCTACCGATCTATCCCTCGCCCTCACTTCGGTAAATCTGACCATACCGCGGTGCTGTTTCTCCCTGCCTACAGGCAGCAATTAAAGAGCGCACCCCCAGAGGTGAGGTCAATACAGAGCTGGTCGGGGGGGGGGGGGGGGGGGGGGGGCAGAGATACAACTACAGGACTGTTTGGAGTCTGTAGACTGGGCAATGTTCAAGGACTCGGCAACGGACTTGAATGAATATGCTACAGTCGTTACAGACTTCATTAAGAAATGTGTGGAGGACTGCATCCCCACAAAAACCTTCCGAGTGTTTCCCAATCAGAAACCTTGGATGAACTGTGAGATCCGCACTCTTCTGAAGACCAGACACCGGCATGTCTGATAGATAGAAACATAGAAATTAGGTGCAGGAGTAGGCCATTCAGCCCTTCGAGCCTGCACCGCCATTCAATATGATCATGGCTGATCATCCAACTCAGTATCCCGTACCTGCCTTCTCTCCATACCCTCTGATCCCCTTAGCCACAAGGGCCACATCCAACTCACTCTTAAATATAGCCAATGAACTGGCCTCAACTACCCTCTGTGGCAGAGAGTTCCAGAGACTCACCACTCTCTGTGTGAAAAAAGTCTTTCTCACCTCGGTCTTAAAGGATTTCCCCCTTATCCTTAAGCTGTGACCCCTTGTCCTGGACTTCCCCAACATCGGGAACAATCTTCCTGCATCTAGCCTGTCCAACCCCTTAAGAATTTTTTAAGTTTCTATAAGATCCCCTCTCAATCTCCTAAATTCCAGAGAGTATAAACCGAGTCTATCCAGTCTTTCTTCATAAGACAGTCCTGACATCCCAGGAATCAGTCTGGTGAACCTTCTCTGCACTCCCTCTATGGCAATAATGTCCTTCCTCAGATTTGGAGACCAAAACTGTACGCAATACTCCAGGTGTGGTCTCACCAAGACCCTGTACAACTGAAGTAGAACCTCCCTGCTCCTGTACTCAAATCCTTTTGCTATGAAAGCTAACATACCATTCGCTTTTTTCACTGCCTGCTGCACCTGCATGCCTACTTTCAATGACTGGTGTACCATGACACCCAGGTCTCGCTGCATCTCCCCTTTTCCTAATCGGCCACCATTTAAATAATAGTCTGCTTTCCTGTTTTTGCCACCAAAGTGGATAACCTCACATTTATCCACATTATACTGCATCTGCCAAACATTTGCCCACTCACCCAGCCTATCCAAGTCACCTTGCAGTCTCCTAGCATCCTCCTCACAGCTAACACTGCCCCCCAGCTTAGTGTCATCCGCAAACTTGGAGATATTGCCTTCAATTCCCTCATCCAGATCATTAATATATATTGTAAATAGCTGGGGTCCCAGCACTGAGCCCTGCGGTACCCCACTAGTCACTGCCAGCCATTGTGAAAAGGACCCGTTTACTCCTACTCTTTGCTTCCTGTTTGCCAGCCAGTTCTCTATCCACATCAATACTGAACCCCTAATACCGTATGCTTTAAGTTTGTATACTAATCTCTTATGTGGGACCTTGTCGAAAGCCTTCTGGAAGTCCAGATATACCACATCCACTGGTTCTCCCTTATCCACGCTACTAGTTACATCCTCGAAAAATTCCACAAGATTCGTCAGACATGATTTACCTTTCGTAAATCCATGCTGACTTTGTCCAATGATTTCACCACTTTCCAAATGTGCTGCTATCCCATCTTTAATAACTGACTCTAGCAGTTTCCCCACTACCGATGTTAGACTAACTGGTCTGTAATTCCCCGTTTTCTCTCTCCCTCCCTTCTTAAAAAGAGGGGTTACATTTGCTACCCGCCAATCCTCAGGAACTACTCCAGAATCTAAAGAGTTTTGAAAGATTATCACTAATGCATCCACTATTTCCTGAGCTACTTCCTTAAGTACTCTGGGATGCAGCCTATCTGGCCCTGGAGATTTATCGGCCTTTAATCTATTCAATTTACCCAACACCACTTCCCGACTGACCTGGATTTCACTCAATTCCTCCTTTGACCCACGGTCCCCTGCTATTTCCGGCAGATTATTTATGTCTTCCTTAGTGAAGACGGAACCAAAGTAGTTATTCAATTGGTCCGCCATATCCTTGTTCCCCATGATCAACTCACCTGTTTCTGACTGCAAGGGGCCTACATTTGTTTTAACTAACCTCTTTCTCTTCACATATCTATAAAAACTTTTGCAGTCAGTTTTTATGTTCCCTGCCAGTTTTCTTTCATAATTTATTTTTCCTTTCCTAATTAAGCCCTTTGTCCTCCTCTGCTGGTCTCTGAATTTCTCCCAGTCCTCTGGTATGCTGCTTTTTCTGGCTACTTTGTACGCATCATCCTTTGCTTTGATACTATCCCTGATTTCCCTTGTTATCCACGGATGCACTACCTTCCCCGATTTATTCTTTTGCCAAACTGGGATGAACAATTTTTGTAGTTCATCCATGCAGTCTTTAAATGTCTTCCATTGTATATCCACCGTCAACCCTTTTAGAATTAATTGCCAGTCAATCTTGGCCAATTCACGTCTCATACCCTCAAAGTTACCTTTCTTTAAGTTCAGAACCATTGTTTCTGAATTAACAATGTCACTCTCCATCCTAATGAAGAACTCAACCATATTATGGTCACTCTTGCCCAAGGGGGTACGTACAACAAGACGGCTAACTACCCCTTCCTCATTACTCAAAACTGATGATACAGTGGTCTACACGAAGTCCAGATACGACCTTGGTAAGGCCATCAAAAAGGCCAAAAGGAACTTCTGCTCCAAGCTGGAGGATGAGACAGATGTTTGCCAGCTGTGGCGGGGACTGAATGCAATCACCTCCTACAAGGTGAAACCAGGAGGCAGCTCGGATGTCAGCGATACATCACTCACTGAGCTCAATGCGTTTAACACACTTTGATAGGGAGAACACAGATATGCCTACCCGAGTCCCCATCCGCTGTGATGGTATTTCAGTCTCAGTCACAGAGGCCGACGTCAGGAAATTCTTCAGTGGGGTGAACCCTCGAAAAGCGTCTGAACCTGATGGTATACCTGGTCGTGTTCTAAAAACCTGTGCGGACCAACTGGCTGGAGTTTTTACGAACATTTTCAACCTGTCACTTCTGAGGTCTGAGGTTCCCACCTGCTTCAAAGGGCATCAATAATACCGGTGCCCAAGAAGAGCAAGGTGACATGCCTCAATGACTATCGACCAATGGCACTAACGCCTGTGGTGATATGTGCTTTGAGAGGTTGATCATGGCAAAAATCAACTCCTACCTCGATAAAAACCTGGACCCACTGCAGTTTGCTTACCGCCACAACAGATGAATGGGGTTAAGAGGGGGAAGATAGATCGGCCATGATTGAATGGTAGAGAAGACTTGATGGGCCGAATGGCCTAAATCACTAATGACGTTATGACTCAGTTGCCACGTACCTTTATTTGCCACTCCTGCTCTTCTGGCTTGGTTTAACAATTCAATGGCCACTCTTTCCTCTTCGCTGCTTACGGCAAGTTTTGTCTGGTCAGATCTCTTTACATTCTCATCAGTTTCAATTTGCTACAAATAAAAATTGTTGATCTTTTTCATGTTAACAACAACAAGAATTACATTAAGAAATATATACCAATGTATTTACAAGCATTGTACCTTTCCTTGTCATCAATGGTTGGGGCTTTGAGTATAAAAGTCAGAAAGTATTGATGCAGTTTTATTGCACTTTGGTGAGACCGTGTTTGGAGCATTGCTTTTGGTTGCCTCGTTACGGGAAAATGCGGTGGCTTTGGAAATGACACAGAGGAGGTTTAACAGAATGATGCCTGGATCAGAGAGTATTAGCTATAGGGGAGAGGCTGGATTGTTTTCTCTGGAACATCAGAGGTTGCGTGGTGACCCGATAGAAGGATATAAATTATGACGCATAGATAGGTTAGACACCTATTTCTAAGATAGAAATATCAAATACTTTAGAGCAAAGTTTTTAGGTGAGAGGGGCAAAGTTTAAAGGATACTAGACCAAGTGGGACCCGTTGGGTCCCTGTCACACGGGAGGCCTGGTCCTCCAACGCAACCCGTTCCCCCAATGCAATATTCCACCACTCACCCATAGGAGGCCTGGTCCCCCAGCGCAACCCGTTAGATTTTAGAGTATTATGTTTAGTTTTGGACACTGTCATAAGATGATGTTAAGCTGGAAAAGATGCATAGAAAATTTACGAGAATGATGCCAAGACACGAGGTTTGATCTATAAAGAGATGTTGAGCAGGCTAGGACTATTCACTTGGAATGCAGGAGGATAAGGGGTGTATAAAAACATAAGGGGAAGAGATAGGGTAAATGCAGTCTTTTACCAGAGGACGTAGGTTTAAGATGAGAGGGGAAAGTGTGGTGAGCATATGGAATGAGCTGTTTTGAGGAGGTAATTGAGGCAGGTACTGTCACAACATTTAAGACATTTGCGCAGGTACATGGATAGGACAGGTCTAGAAGGATATTGGCCAAACACAGGTAGGTGGAACATGGGTAGATGGGGCATCTTGGCTGATGTGGGCAAGTTGGGCCATAGGACCTGTTTCCGTGCTGTGTGACTACGACAAGTCAGGGGTGTTGGTGCTTTTACGGTTTATTTAACCTTAACCAACACATTGGAAACTTACAACTAATCCTGATAAGTGTGAGAAGAAGCATTTTGAGGGAACTAGTTAAGTAGGACATATACCATGAATATTGGGGCCCGAGAGGGCATTGAGATACAAAGGGATCTTGTTGTACAGTTCCAGATCTTGTTGTACACCCTGAAGGTGGTAACAATGGTACAATTGCTTGCATTCATAAACCCAGCAGTGATGTAAGAGCACAGATGTTTGTACAAAGTTTTATGCCATTGAATCAGGCACATCTCAATATATTGTAAATGAAACATAGAAACATAGATGCAGGAGGAGACCATTCGGCCCTTCGAGCCAACACCGCCATTCATTGCGATCATGGCTGATCGTCCCCAATCAATAACCCGTGCCTGCCTTCTCCCCACATCCCTTGATTCCACTAGCCCCTAGAGCTCCATCTAACTCTCTCTTAAATCCATCCAGCAATTTGGCCTCCACTGCCCTCTGTGGCAGGGAATTCCACAAATTCACAACTCTCTGGGTGAAAAAGTTTTTCTCACTTCAGACTTAAATGGCCTCCCCCTTATTCTAAGACTGTGATGGTTTTATGTACCGCACTATAGGACAGAGAGGATGCAGAGATCTCCCAGGGCGTTTCCCGGGATGAATGTCTCAGCTAAGAGGAAAGACTGGAAAGGTTGGGTACGTTTTGCTTGGAGCAGAGAAGACTGAATCAATCCTGATAGAAGTGTATACAATTATGAGAAGCATAGATGGTAGGAAATTTTCCCTATAGCAGAAGAGACTATAACTTGAGTATGGAAGTTGGGAGGTCATGTTACGACTGTATAAGACGTTGGTGAGACAGCATTTAGAGTATTGTGTTCAGGTCTGGGCACCATGTTATAGGAAAGATATTGTCAAGGGTTGGAAGGGTTCAGAGAAGATTTACGAGCATGTTGCCAGGACAAGAGGGTCTGAGCTATAGGGAGAGGTGAGTGCAGGGGGGCGAGGGGTGATCTTATAGAGGTGTATAAACTCATGAGAGGAATAAATCAGGTAGAGAAGAATGAAAGAGATAAAAATAGGCCACTTGGCTATCGAGTCAATGCCATTTCTCATAGCAATATCATCAATCCCATTCCTCCACATATGTTGCTGTTTCCTGGAGTACATGGGGGGGATCCTGTGCGGTCACAAGCTCCACACAGATGGTACCGGAGGTTTGAATCAAACTGACATTGCTGGAGCAGAGAGGCAGCAGCAGCATTGTGCTGGCTGATAACAGAGCCATCAAATCTTCTTCACCATGCATGGTTATAGCAATGCCACTGTATGGAGTCTTTCTTTTTTTGAAATAATGTGATGTAACAAAAAAAGCTATCATTTCATAAGCGTGGATTAAATGTGCTAAAACAATGCCATAGTGCAAGACAAAGTGTCAAGCAGTAACAGCATTGATAGTCTGTGTCACCAAATATGACTTTGTCCTGTTAATTACTTACTTTTGCAGATGGTGTGAATTTTGGAATCTTAACTTCAGACAATAGCCGGGAAACACTTTCTTTAGATATATCCTGCAAAACATCAAATCAATTCTCCAATAATTGTGGTTTACATTTCCTGGTGTGACACAAACCAATTTACATGTGAAGTAAACTATTTTTTACTTTACTAAAATTACAGTAAAAGGTAGGACAGTTTAGTGGCCCATTTGAGCTGAAGGACCAGTTTCCAAGCACTATACAGTAACTCTTTGGCTCCAGATTGATAGCAGATGATAAACTCTAAAATTAGATAATTTATTGATCATTACACGAATATGCTTGCTCGAATGACGATCTCAATTCCCACCAAAACATTATATCGAGTATTATCAATGTATTTGAAACAAAATATGTGAATGGTCCGACCAGAAACGTCACCCATTCCCTCTATCCAGAGATGCTACCTGTCCTGTCGAGTTGCTCCAGCATGTTGTGTCTCTCATGTGAAACAAATAGATGGTACTTTTACGTCATAGAGTTATATAGCACGGAAAGAGGCCCTACGGCCACCTTGTTCATGCATCCATAGAACACACACCTCACCACCATGTCCACTTAATTTGCCAATTACAGGGAACCATGCACCTTTATTCTACGCACCTCACACATGTCAGAGTTAATCTCCATTTGAAATTCCATGGTTCATTTCCCCAATTGATCTGGATCCCATTGTAAACTCAGATATGCTTCAAGGATGCCATTTAAAACTCAGTCAAGTCTCATAGTGGTGGTCTCACCTGTCAGGATTTCCTTGCAAGAATGGGCAAATTAAAAATATCTCACAGGTTGGCTAAATAGCTAATTAACAACTGCCACTTAAAGGAGTGAAAGCCTGTGAAGCGGCCAAAATTAGGACGACAAAGTGGGAGTGGACAGGGTAAAAGTGAGACATTGAGGTTTTGGGTCATGAGGCTTCAGCGTGAGGAGTCTTCACCAAAGGTGATTGCAGGATAAGATTTGTTCTGTCACTTTCTGTTTGTTTCAGAGTGCAACTTGCTCCTTGTGTAGGTTGGATGGAAACTAGTGCAGTGGAGTACATAGAAGTTCAGTAGGTGTTCAGTGGATTACATAGAACATAGAACGCTACAGGCATGGGCCCTTCGGTTCACAAAGTTTGTGCCGAACGTGATGCCTAGCTAGAATGATCTCATATGCCTGTACACGATCCATATAGCTGTTCCCTGCACTTCCACATGTCTATGTACAAGCCTTGTAAATACCACTATTGTATCTGCCTCCATCACCACCCCTGGCAATTGGTTCCAAGCCACTGCCAGTCTCTGTGTAAAAACACTTGCCCTCACATCTCCATTAAACCTCCCTCCCCTCACCTTATAGCTATGACCATAGTGTTGGACATTTCCACCCTGGGTAAAAAGGTTTGACTATCTATCCTATCTATGTCTATCATAATTGATATACTTCTATCAAGTCTCCCTCAACCTTTGACATTCCAGAGAAAACAGTCTTTCCAACCTCTCCCTGTAGTTGAAACCAATAAATGCAAGCAACTTTCTAGTAAACCTCCTCTGCACCCTCTCCATAGCTTCCACATCTTTCGCGCAATGGGGCAACCAGAACTGCCTGCAATACTCCTAATGCACCCGAACCAAAGTCCTATAGAGCTGCATTATTACTTCCTGACTCTTATATTCAATGCCATTAGCAATTAAGGCAAGCATACCATACGCTTTTTCTACTATCTACTAGCACTCCCAACTTCAGTGAGCTGTGAACTTGGATCAAGATCCCTCTGCAAATCAATGCTATTAAGGGTCTTGCTATTAACTGTATACTCCCTCCTTACATTTAACCTCCCAAAGTGCAACACCTCACACGAGAGTTAAACTCCATCTGCCATTTCTCCTATTTCTGGAGCTGAGCTATATCCCGTTGTATCTTCTGACAGCAATCCTCACTGTCTGCAACTTACCCAATTTTGATGCCGCCAACAAATGTACCCAAATATATTTACGGCTGGGTCATTTAGAATCAAATAGAATGTCTTTTATTGTCATTCAAACAGTTTGGTTTGAACAAAATTGCATTTCTACAGCCTTAACATTACAAAAAAAAACCAAGACCCACATTTAACACAATTTACACAAACATCCATCACAGTGAATCTCCAACACCTCACTGTGATGGAAGGCAAAAGTCTTATCTCTTTTACATCTTATCTATTTACAGTGGATTGCAAAAGTATTCATACCCCTTGAACTTTTCCACATTTTGTCACGTTACAACCACAAACGTAAATGTATTTTATTGGGATTTTATGTGATAGACCAACACAAAATGGTGCATAATTGCAAAGTGGAAGGAAAATGATACATGGTTTCAATTACAAATTACAAATAAAAAACTGAAAAGTGTGGCGTGCAAAAGTATTCAGCCCCCCTGAGTCAATACTTTGTAGAACCACCTTTCGCTGCAATTACAGCCGCAAGTCTTTTGGGGTATGTGTCTACCAGCTTTGCACATCTAGAGACTGAAATGTTTGCCCATTCTTCTTTGCAAAATAGCTCAAGCTCAGTCAGATTGGATGGAGAGCGTCTGTGAACAGCAATTTTCAAGTCTTGCCAGAGATTCTCAATTGGATTTAGGTCTGGACTTTGACTGGGCCATTCTAACACATGAATATGCTTTGATCTAAACCATTCCATTGTAGCTCTGGCTGTATGATTAGGGTCGTTGTCCTGCTGGAAGGTGAACCTCCGCCCCAGTCTCAAGTCTTTTGCAGACTTTAACAGGTTTTCTTCCAAGATTGCCCTGTATTTGGCTCCATCCATCTTCCCATCAACTCTAACCAGCTTCCCTGTCCCTGCTGAAGAAAAGCACCCCCACAGCATGATGCTGCCACCACTATGTTTCACAGTGGGGATGGTGTGTTCAGGGTGATGTGCAGTGTTAGTTTTCCACCACATAGAATTTTGCATTTAGGCCAAAAACTTCAATTTTGGTCTCATCAGACCAGAGCACCTTCCTCCACATGTTTGCTGTGTCCCCCACATGCCTTGTGGCAAACTGCAAACGGGACTTCTTATGGCTTTGTTTCAACAATGGCTTTCTTCTTGCCACTCTTCCATAAAGGGCGATTTGTGGAGTGCACGACTAATAGTTGTCCTGTGGACAGATTCTATCACCTGAGCTGTGGATCTCTGCAGCTCCTCAAGAGTTACCATGGGCCTCTTGGCTGCTTCTCTGATCAATGCTCTCCTTGCCCGGCCAGTCAGTTTAGGTGGACGGCCATGTCTTGGTAGGTTTGCAGTTGTGCCATACTCTTTCCTTTTTCGGATGATGGATTGAACAGTGATCCGTGAGATGTTCAAAGCTTGGGATATTTTTTTATAACCTAACCATGCTTTCAACTTCTCCACAACTTTATCCCTGACCTGTCTGGTGTGTTCCTTGGGCTTCATGATGCCCAAGGAACATGGTTTGTTCACTAATGTTCTCTAACAAACCTCTGAGGTCTTCACAGAACAGCTGTATTTATACTGAGATTAGATTACACACAAGTGGACTCTATTTACTAATTAGGTGACTTCTGTAGGCAATTGGTTGCACTGGATTTTATTTAGGGGTATCAGAGTAAAGGGTATCAGAGTAAATACTTTTGCACGCCACATTTTTCAGTTTTTTATTTGTAAAAAAATTTGAAAAGCATGTATAATTTTCCTTCCACTTCACAATTATGCGCCACTTTGTGTTGGTCTATCACATAAAATCCCAATAAAATACATTTACATTTGTGGTTGTAACGTGACAAAATGTGGAAAAGTTCAAGGGGTATGAATACTTTTGCAAGCCACTGTACATATATCACAAACAGTAGAGTTCCCCGTTCAGATCCCTGAGGAATTCCACTAGTCTCGGATCTCCAGCCAAAATATTTATCCTCCACCACAAGCCTCTGTCTACTATGCATAAGCCAGTTCTGAATCCATTCGACCAAGTCAATCAAGTTAGTGAGATACGACCTGCCGCCTACAATGCCCATACGGTGGAAATTAGGTTAATTTCTATCTCATTCAACGGTGGCTATACCCAATTAGCGATTTATCTTCCAAAATGAGCAAATCAAATCTAGAAGAATGCTTTCCAATAGTTTCTCAACAACTGATAGGAGTCTCACCAGCCTATAGTTCCCTGGATTCTCTCTACTTCCTTTCTTAAAGAAAGGAACAACATTGGCCACACAAGTCATCCAGGACCTTGCCTGTGGCTAGAGAAAAAATAAAGATCCTTGTGGAGGCTCCATAATCTCCTTTCTTGCATCCCCCAATAACCTGGGATGATTCTCTGTATCTTCTCAGAAACATCGAAATACAAGCATGTTATGCCGCAAGTCATGTACCTCTCACAACCAAGTTACCGTAATGGCCACATCGCAATTCAAAACACTGATCCAGGATCTAAATTCATCAGCTTTACCCACAATACTCCTTGCATTGACATAACATTTCAGCCTTTCCTTATCCCAATATTCATGAACATCTCCCTGCCTGTCCTTCCTTTCAGACTTCCTCGTTATAAACTCTACAGTCATCGACCAACGTGTCCCACTAATCCCACTTGCCCGAGCGTGGCTCATATATATCCAAATGTGTCCTATCCATGTACCTGTCTAATAGCTTCTTAAACGTTGCGATAGTCCATACGTTCACGTTGCTTCAACTACCTTCTCTGGCAGCTCGTTCCATACGCCCACCACCCTTTCTGAGAAAAAGTTACCCCTTTCACCTATGGCCTCTGGTTCTCAATTCCCCTACTCTGGGTAAGAGATTCTGTACGTCTACCTGAACTATTCCTCGCATGATTTTATACACGTCTATAAGATCACCCCTCATCCCCCTGCACTCCAGGGATTAGAACCCCAGCACAACCTCTCCCTATAGTTCAGACCCTTGAGTCCTGGCAACATCCTTGTAAATCCCCTCTGCACCCTGTCCAACATAATCATTCCTATATTACAGTGACCAGAACTGAACAAATACTCTAAAACCAATGTTTTAAATAACTGCAGCATGACCTCCCAACTTCTATACTTAATACTCTGACTGATGAAGGCCAAAGTGCCAAAAGCCTTTCTGACCACCCCATCTAGTTGTGATGCCACTTTCAAGGAACTATGAAGCTGCACTTCTGGATCCCTCTGCTCTAGAACACTCCCCAGAGTCCTGCCATTCACTGTGAACATCCTACCCGGGTTTGACTTCCCAAAACAAAACCTTGCACTTCTCTGTATTAAACTCCATTAACCATTCCTCAGCCCTTTTGCCCAACCAATCAAGATCCGGGTAGTTAACAAATTTCCGTCGACTCTCAGGCTCAGCAAGTGCCCAGTTGCTGAAGCTATAATCAATGCATTTGCTACACCCACACATACTATTTCAACCTCTTCTGGCTATCCTCCTATTTTCCATTACCTTAATCACAGTTAATTCCTTTGGGGCACACTAATTCTTCTCCATACTAACCTGCATTGGCTTCTAGTACATTAAGATGGCAAATTTAAAAAATGCGATTCATTGAATAAACCTGGTCTTGGTCTCTTCTTTGTAGACTCCTCCCATCTGAGAAATTGCATTGTTGCAGTTGTGACTTTTGTAAATTCCTGACTTACTATACTCTAGTATTGTCAACTGTGCATTCAATTATGTTCTGGATATATGGGTGTTCCCGTAAATAGTAGTGAAACTGAAGGTCTCCAAACTTCCAGGTTATTTTCTTGTTTTTTATGTAATATTCCCATTGTTTCATATCCTGTATTTTACGTAGTATATAGATCATAGTGTACAGCCGAAATAATGAGATGAAGCAAAACTAAATCAATCTGTTTTTACAAGGAAAAGCATCAAATATGTCCCTGTAGTTTCTTGCCTTTTTTGGTGACATTTTTCAAGCAGGATTTCATAAAATCCTTACGGTAAGATCCGGATCTGCAATGGCCGTGGGCCCCAGGCTGAGTTCGACGATCGCTTGCCTGCTTCTGTTGGAGGTGAGATGTTGCGCCGCGCCAGGGTCTTGGGCCTGTCCCACTTTGGCCGTCAGTTACGCGACAGGCCGGTGGCGCGCGAAAATTTAGTTCAGGAATAAGTCCACACTCCTCCTTGCCACTCCACACCATGCGCCCGTCCCACGCACTACCCACACGCTAGCAGGTCGCATAAATGGCGCGCGAAAGACAGCCAAGTGGGACAGGCCCTTTAGTGTCCCATATGTCTTGTAAATCTTTTTCCAAATTTTGAAAGTATTAAATTTTGGTCAAATGTTAGTCGATTGTGATCAAAAGGATCATAGGTAGGCCCATTTTTAATGCTGTGGTATTTCATTATGATTTAATAACTTTCGAATTTGGCCACCATATCACAGGTTGGGCAGTGGGCAGGTGCTATAGACCTGCACGGGAAGCTAGATGCTCCCGCCCCCATTAGTCTCGGTCAGATGGGGCTCCTCAGCCTGGGAAGGCAGTCCATCTAGGAGAGGGAAAACTCTGACTTAAAACCTCCACTGCATTGTGGCCATATCCAGACATGGAAAAAGCTCCTGGAGTAAACCTCAAGAAAATTCGGAGTCGGAGCCCCTTACGCAGTTTGTCGTTGTCTACAACCTCACTCTGGCAGCTACTGCGACGGCTCTGGTGCCAAACTGTAACGGCCTTGCTGTTTCTTTGGATCAATCAGCGACGTGCAGAGGGGGAACATGCTGCATGGGCATCAGCCTGTCCTCCACATGACATAGCCCAGGCTTTCATCCGACCGCACATCACCTGCAAACTAGGATGCATCACCCATGGTCAGTCAAGACCGAGGGGGGCCTTTAAGAACCCTTATTTACAGAAACGCCCATATTCCCTAATTCGCTGGTTCTCTTTTCTTCCTCTTTTAAGATATTCCTTGTTCCACGGTCTAATTGGTTCTTTAATGTCTACATATTTCCCTGTGAATTGTCCTGGAATATTTCAGAACATTAAATGCACCACAGAAGTGCATATAGATACTCCTGATGTTGAAGAGAATCAATCACCTTAATTTGATATTAAAAACCTACCTGTTCTGTATAAGGGATCCTGTAAATAGCTGCAAAGAGTCTTGCTGCACTTGCGATAAAAGAGTAATGCCTAAAATAATGGAAATTCAAACATTTAGAGGTCTACATAGAATTATACTGCACCTGTAAATAAAACAGGACATAATTAGTGCAAATATTATCATCATTACCAAGGAACAAATTTGATTTTGAGAAATATTTAAACCATGCATTTATAAATATACATACTGATTAACAATTGTCCTTATATAATTTACGGAATATAACCCTTGCATCCTACTTTATTTGATATGGATGTATGGTCATCTATTTTTTTTCTCTGTAAACCACTTTGGCTTCAACATGATTTGATTTATAAGTGCTATATAAATAAAAATTACTTACTTAGCAACATTCATTAATTTCAATGGTACTTTATTGTTACATGTCCCCAGGTACAGCAAAATTCCCTTTTTTGCATACAGTTCAGTAAAAATCCAACTATAAAGTACAATCATACATAATTACAAGAGTGTAAGATTGATACGTACACTGAGGGAGTACACACGAGGCGCCACATTTCTGGCACATTCTGACTTTGGTAAAAGATATTTATTAATATTTAATCGTGTGTAAATACCAATTGAAGGAATAATTGAGTTTGAGTACAATACACCAAATGTTTTTCAGATGTTAGACAAAGCAAGGTAAAAATGATTTTGTGTAATTGTATTTATTCCAATGTCCAAAAAAATTACTAATGTCATAATCATTTTAATGATCATTATGTATCAAATTATCAGTCTTCAAAGTTAATAGGATACATTTATTTTACTATTAAACAGGATCGAAAAATGCATCTGGCTGGACTAGTTATATGATCATATTTTTGTATGCTGTCCTTTGTTGCAGTTTTAAAATAGTGGTCAGTTTTTAAAAACAGGACTTGTAATTGTGATAAAATTTGTTTACTCTGAAATAAACCAAATTATCAATTCTGGTGGTTACTTACAACTCATCATTTATGTCGAACTGTATTGGACAGGGCGGCCTTTTTGGTGACTGCCAAAATAAACCTGCAAACATACAACATTTCAATATTTGTGGTACAATAAAACAGCCTGTAAAAACTTAAGGCAACAACTTGATTATAGAACATCGTACAGCACAAGAACAGGGTGGGAAGGTGGCACAGCTGTAGGGTTCGAACCTGTCTACGGGTGCTATCTGTACGGAGTTTGTACGTTCTCCCTGTGACCTGTGTTGGTTTTCTCCGGGGAGCTCCGGTTTCCTCCCACACTCCAAAGACGTACAGGTTTGTAGGCTAACTGGCTTGGTATAGATGTAAATTGTCCCTAGTGTGTGTGGGATAGTGTGCGGGGATCGCTGATCGGCACAGGCCCGGTGGGCTGAAGGGCCTGAAGGTACCAAGAAAAACTTATTCTCCAAGAACCCTTTTTTGCTTAAGTCCACCCTCCACCACCTCCAGTTCAAATTGCATTTGGAATATTTTGAAGGACCAAGAGCCAAGAAGAAGAAGAAGACAAAACAAAGCCAGCAACGATGATCAAAAAGTTGTAGTTGACAAATCAAAGCCCGGACTCGAGGGTCTGAACTATAGGGAGGGTTGAGCAGGCTGGGTATCTATTCCCTGGAGAGCAGGAGGATGAGGGGTGATCAGAAGAGCTCAATGTCCCTGACTTCCAGGAGTAAGTGCATTCCTGCCACCTCTACGACATGGAGGAATCGAAAGCTACCAAATAATGAAAGGCCTGGATAGAATAGATGTGGAGAGGATGTTTCCAGTAGTGAGAGAATCTAGGACCAGGGGGCACAGCCTCACAATAAAAAGATGTGTCTTTAGAATGGAGATGAAGGAGTTTCTTTAACGGGGGGGGGGGGGGGGGGGGGGGGGGGTGAATCTGTGAAATTCATTGCCATAGACTGTTGTGAAGGCCGTCGTTGGGTATTTTTGAAGTGGAGATTAATAGGTTCTTGATTAGCAAGGGCATCAAAGGTTACAGGGAGAAGGCAGGAGAATGGTGTTGATCAGGAAAAACAGATCAGCCATGATTGACTGGCAGAGCAGACTTGATGAGTCAATTGGCCTATTTCTGCTCCTGTGTTTTATTATCTTATGACATGAACAATGTGACTAAAAATATGCTCACTATAGCTTTAATCTGATCTTGAAAATTGTCACTTCATGCCAAAACCCAACTGCGAATACCAGGTTAAGATGCAGGGGAACAAATACACAAACATGAATTACAATTGCTTGCGTTAAATATCTCCTCCTTGTAACGAGAGGAGCAAACATTACCAACAATGTACTCACTTCCATCTTTTAGTTTGGTGTCCAAAGGGAATGAGTGGAGAAGTTGTACAGCCTGAAGGAGGACAAGATGTACTATCACTCTCAGGCAGCAGATTATTATATCGATTGCTACAGTTTTATAATCAGTCACATTGAACATTAACACATCAGTTGGCTAGTGGGCTCTGGAAAGTGACATATATCCACCAAATAAGTGGTGGTTAGGAAATTCAACAAAGTTAAAGGCGTCTTAACTAAGGCGCTGGGCAAAGGGGGGGGTGGGGGAGGGCTAAGAGAGAGGAGAAAGATAGGGTAAATGTTATACAGTCAGAGAGTCACACAACACAATAATACGTACTTCAGCCCAACTCATCAACACTGACTGAGGTACCTATTTATATTAATCCCATATTCATGCATTTGGCCCATAATCCCCTATTCTTTTTCTATCTTATACCTGCCCAAATGTTTTCAAACATTGTGATCATACCTGCCTTTACTACCTCATCAGTTGGCCTGTTCAAAATGCCCACCACCCTTTTTGTGGAAAAACCTGTCCCTTCTTCTTCTTCTTGCGTATGGCATGCACAGTCTAAAGTTGAATCTGTCCCTCAGACTTTACGAGTCATGGAGTCTTGCAGCGTGGAAGACCTTCGGCCCAACTTGCCAACATGTCCCATCAACACTAGTCCCACCTGCCTGCATTTGGCCCTCATCCCTCTATACCAATCCTATGCATGGACCTATTCAAATGTTTCTTAACCGTTGCGATAGTACCTGCCTCAATTACCTCCTCCAGCAACTTATTCCATGCACCTACTACCATCCTTTGCCTGAAAAAGTTACTTCTCAGGTTCCTATTAAATCTTTTCCCCCCTCACCTTAAGCCTATCTCTTCTAGTTCTCGATCCCCCTATTCTGGGCAAGAGATTCTGTGCGTTTACCCAATCTATTCTTCTCATGATTGTGTACACCTCTATAAGATCACCCCTCATCCTCCTGCACTCCAAGGAATAGAGTCCTAGCATACTCAACCTCTTCCTGTAACTCAGGCCCTTAAGTCCTGGCAAGATCCTTGCAAATCTTCTCTGCACCCTTTCCTGCTTGACAATATCTTTCCTGTAACATGGTGCCCAAGACGCAACACAATATTCTTAATATGGCCTCACCGATGTCTTATATAACTGCAACATGACCTAGGCTCAATACTCTGACTGATGAACGCCAATGTGCCGGAAGCTCTTTTGACCAACTTATCTGCCTGTGACACCACTTTCAAAGAACTATGTACCTGGACTCCTCGATCCCTCTGCTCTATAACACTCCCCAGAGCCCTACCATTCACTGTGTGGGCCCTGCTCATGTTAGACTTTTGTTACAAATCTCAAATTGAGGAGTACAGAGGCAAATAAATAAATGATGGGTCTTTGCCCAAAACATTATGGAGAGCACTGTACATTCTCATCCAATTCATTGATATAGATGACAAACAGCAATGGACACAGCATCGAACCCTGAGGCACACCACTAGTCACAGGTCCCCAGCCTGAAAAACAACCTTCCACCATCACCCTCTACTTCCTTCCATGAAGCCAATATTCTATTCATTTAGCTATCTCTTGGATCCCGTGCACTCTAACCTTCCAGAGCAGCCTACCATGCACTATAATATATGCCTCAACAACCAACCTGGCAGTGCCAGCCAGGCACTCTCCACCCTCCGTGTAAAATGTTGCCCTGTAAATCTCCTTTAAACTCTGCCCTTCTCACCATAAATCTATACCCTCTAGCTGTTGATTGTTTCCATCCTGGGAAAAAAGGATTTTTTTCTGTTGACTTGCAGATTCTGACCAAACCGTTCCAGGGGCTCGGACTATCGAGTAGGACCGTGGATGTGATTACTGCGGTCTGGAGAGATAGTACTAAAAGCAATATGTATCTCATATTAAGAAATGGGAGTTGTTTTGTTTACAGTCAGATATATCTTATCATACTGCAGGCATTCCGGATGTATTGGAGTTCCTTGCTACATTGCATTTTGACGAGCAATTGAGCTATAGTGCCAGTAATAGTGCTCGGAGTGCTTTGTCCTCCTATTTAGGGCAAGGGTCGGGACAACATTTAGTCGGATCTCATCTATTAGTGTCCCGATTCATGAGAGGTATTTTTAACAAAAACCCTTAGAAAAACGGAAATCTGGGATGTGAGCATAGTTCTTACACTGCTTCGGCAATGGGCTCCAATTAAATCTCTGTCTTTTCAGAAGTTAACGCTCAAAGTGGTCATGCTCATAGCGCAAGTGTCAGCGCAACGGGTCCAAACATTGCAAAAGCTATGACTGGACAGCATGCATTCTTCTGTATGATAATATTACGTTTTATGTATATGATTTCATCAAACAAAGCAGGCCAGGGACGGCTGGAACCAAAATAAGCTTTAAAGCATACCCCATTGACCTGAGGCTATGAATAGTTACGCACCCGAGTCAATATAGCGAGGTAACCAAGAGTCTCAGAGGCTCTGAAATAGCGATGCTCATCAGCCACAAAAAAACCCATAAAAAGGTGTCAGTACAAACTCTTTCTAGGTGGCTTTAACAGGTTTTGGATTGTGCTGGAGTAGACACTGATGTGTTTAAATCTCACTCCACCAGGGCGGCATCAACATCCGCAGCGAAGACACAGGACGTGCCTTTAGACCAAATCCTCGGGGCCGCAGGATGGTCCAGTGAAGGAACTTTTTCAAGATTCTATGATAAACCTGTCCTCGCATTGGAAGGTTTTGGGCATGTTGTTTTGGGTTCTGTTTAATTTTCATTTGTAATTTCCCCCTGGGAGAGAGGGGTTATTACTGTTCTTTTATTATTAAAAACGTTCATTGTATAATTTAAGCAATACTCAATACATTATTTGTTTATCCTGTGTCAACCGAAGCAGTGTATCATATGGAACTGAATCTACGGCATGAAATCACAGAGCTTTAAAATCTTCACGGAATCATTCACGTGACCCCGAAGTAAAATAGTAAGATTAAACGAGAACTTACCAGTTTGAAGTTTGATCTTTATTTTATGAGGAGTTACGGTGAGTGATTACGTGCCCCCCGCTCCCGGCCCTCATAATCGCAAAGATCATCTGGTAGTTCGAGTCTTCTGAGTCTTACTATATCACTTTGACGGTAGTTACTGTGATTTCACGCCGCTGCTTTGAAGATTGATGCGCATGCGCACTGGTGGAGTTTCTTCACGTAATCGCTCACCGTAACTCCTCATAAAATAAAGATCAAACTTCAAACTGGTAAGTTCTCGTTTAATCTTACTATCAATTGCATGATTCTTAACAGCATTGATGTACAAAGGGATCTTGGGGTCCAAGTCCATAACTCCCTGAAAGTGGCAGCACAAGTAGATGGTGTAGAAAAGTAATTACTTTTTTGGCTGCATTTGGAATATTGTGTGCAATTCTGGTGCCCGTTACAGGAAGGATGTAGTGGTTTTGGAAAATGTATAGAGTTTACTAGAGTGATGCTTGGATTAGAGCAGGGGTTCCCAACCTTTTACATCCCGTTTACCCCTAGCAACTTTAATAGAATGTTATTTCACTTATTTATGAACAACTAATGAACAACTAATGATGAACACATACCAGAACCAAACACAGTCAGTCAACGAGAAAATGTATGTACAAATCAAGAATCAACAAATTTACCCCCTGGGTTGACAAAAGTTACCCCCTGGTTGGGAACCCTTGGATTAGAGGGTCTAAGGGGAGAGGTTGGACAGATTTGGATTTTTTTTCCTCTGGAATGCCGACGTTTGCAGGCAGACCTGATAGAAGTGTATAAAATAGTTCGAGGCATAGATAGGGTGCACAGTCAGAACCTTTGACCCCAGGATGGAAAAATCAAATACTAGAGGCCATAGCTTTAAGGTGAGAGTGGCAAAGTTTAAAGAAGATGCATTAGGCAAGTTTTCTTACACAAAGGGCGGTGAGTGCCTAGATTGCGTTGCGGGGAGTGGGGGTTAAAGTAAAAATATTCATGGCATTTAAAAGACTTTTAGATCGGCATATAGATATGCAAGGTTTGGAGAAATGCCTGTTTTTGTGCTGTAATGTTCTATGTTTTATTGTAATTTGTTGTACTCCAATTTAGTACCTTCCTGCAAGAACCAGACTTATTCCTGTTCCAAATAATCTTAACACCAATGGGGACACAAGGAACTGCCGATGATGGTTTAGCAAAAAAATATGCAAAGTGAAGGGTCCCGAATCGTCACATATATATGTTCACCAGAGATGCTGCCTGACCCACCAGAGTTACTCCAGCCCTTTGTGTCTTGAAGCTTAAGGTATTGTGATCACTATCCCCAAAATGCACTTTCACTGAAACACTGATCACGTGGCCAGGCCCGGTTCACAACAGAAGATCCAGTTTGTTCCCTTTTCTGGTTGGAATATCCATGAACAATTTCAAAAAAACACTCCTGGCTACACCTAAAAAACTCTTCTCCATCTAAGCCTTTGTCACTGAGGAAGCCTGTCACGGTGGCGCAGCGGTAGAATTGCTCCCTTACAGCGAATGCAGCGCCAGAGACCCGGATTCGATCCTGATTATGGGTGCTGTCTGTACGCAGTTTGTACGTTCTCCCCGTGACCTGCGTGGGTTTTCCCGGAGATCTTCGGTTTCCTCCCACACTCCAAAGACGTACAGGCTTGAAGGTTAATTGGCTTGGTAAATGTAAAAATTGCCCCTAGTGAGTATAGGATAGTGTTAATGTGCGGGGATCGCTGGTCGGCGTGGACCCGGTGGGCCGAAAGGGCCTGTTTCCATGCTATTTCTCTTAACTAAACTAAACCAAAGTAAACATTGGGGCACTTCTAAGACAAGCTTGTTGCGTTTGCATCTTTTGGTCATCTGCCCACATGTCTGTCCCTCTATCTCCCGTTGGCAATTGGAGGCCTGTGGTACAATCCTATCTTTTAATATTTTTGAGCTCTCGATCACCAGATGAAACCCCTAGTATCTGTGATAGTCTTCCTGATTAGAACAATTCCTCCACCTCTTTTCCCTCCCTACAATGTCAGAAACCCTGGAACGTTGAACTGCCAGTCACGTCATTCTTGCAACAACCTTTCCGCCAATGCCCAGGACATCTTAGTTCCAAGCAGCGATCCAGGCCCAAAGTTCTTGTTTTTCCCATGATACTCCTTGTATTGAAATGGTCACACTTCAGCCCATCAGCTTCACCATACTCCTTAACCTCTCCCTGCCTGTTCTTCCTTTGAGACCTACTGATCCTAACTACCTTCCCATCAGTCCTTCCATTTGCTGATCTACTACCTTGGTTCCCAGGAGCACGGAGGTTCTACTGCAGTTGTACAGGGTTTTGGTGAGGCCACACCTGGAGTATTGCGTACAGTTTTGGTCTCCTAATCTGAGGAAAGACATTCTTGCCATAGAGGGAGTACAGAGAAGGTTCACCAGACTGATTCCTGGGATGGCAGGACTTCCATATGAAGAAAGACTGGATAGACTCGGCTTGTACTCGCTGGAATTTAGAAGATTGAGGGGTGATCTCATAGAGACTTACAAAATTCTTAAGGGGTTGGACAGGCTGGATGCAGGAAGATTGTTCGCGATGTTGGGGAAGTCCAGGACAAGGGGTCACAGTTTAAGGATAAGGGGGAAGTCTTTTAGGACCAAGATGAGAAAATCGTTTTTCATACAGAGAGTGGTGAATCTGTGGAATTCTCTGCCACAGAAGGTAGTTGAGGCCAGTTTGTTGGCCATATTTAAGAGGGAGTTGGATGTGGCCCTTGTGGCTGAAGGGATCAGGGGGTATGGAGAGAATTTGGTACAGGATACTGAGTTGGATGATCAGCCATGATCATCTAATTTCTATGTTTCCCATCCCCATGCCACACTTTACTCTTCCAAATGGCACCAATGAACCTTCCTGCAAGGATATTGGTCCTCCTACAGTTTAGGTGCAAGCTGTCCTTCTTGTACAGGTTACGTCTGCCTTAGAAGAGATCCTAATGATATAAAAATCTGAAACCTGGCCCCCTGCACCAATTTCTATGCCACAAAAACAGGCACTGGAAGTAACATGGAGAATACTACTGCTTTTTACTCTTTTGACTAACTCCCTCAATTCATTCAACAGAACCGCTGCTCTTTAACTGTGAAAATGACATGGCTGTTTACCCTCTCCTTTGAGGAATTTCTGCGACCACTCCGAGACCTTCTGGACCCTGGCACAAGAGAAGCAACACACCATCCTGGAGTCTCATTGTTCCCACAGAATTTCCTACCAATCTCTGCAGCAAGCCACCATTTACAGACTTCTAGCCACACAGCCAACTCTCTACCACTGGTCGAGCTACTGGGGGTTGATCCTGACCCTGGGTGCTGTCTGTGGAGTTTGCACATTCTTCATGTGACCGCGTGAGTTTCCTCCCATATCCCAAAGATGTGTGGGTTTTTTAGGTTAATTAGCCTCTGTAAATTGCCCCTTGTGTGCCGGACGTGGATACAAAAGTGGGGTAACAGAGAACCTGTGTGAAAGAGTGCTTGATGGGTGGTGTGGACTTGATTGGCCAAAGGGCCCTTTTCCAAGCTGAATTTCTAAACCAAATCTCTAAATCCTATACTCAGCCTCCTATCCTCAAGCCAATTTTGGATCTATTTTGCCAAAACAGCTTGAATCCCATGTCCTAACTTTCTGGACAAATCTACATGTGGAGTACAGAGGCAAATAAATAAATGATGGGTCTTCATCCCAAACATTATGGAGGGCACTGTACATCTATTGCTTTACTTCAATTTGAATTCCAAGACATTGCTTGTAAATTATGAACTACGTCATCATTTCTGTTATCTTTCATTGCCCCCAAAACAAGCATAAGCTAAAGATGGCTGCAATACAGACCTGGCAGAACATCACCAGAGAAGACACCCAGCAACTGGTGATGTCCATGAATCGCAGACTTCGAGCAGTCATTGCATACAAACGATATGCAACAAAATACTAAACATGACTACTTTCATTTCTGCATGACACTGCTGTGTCCCAAACATTATGGTGCCCTGAAATGGGGGGGGAGGGGGGGTGGGGACTATGCATAAACACAGCTGTAATTTATAAATGTATTAAAAGACCCTTTAATAAAATCTGACAATGTGCACTTTAACCACGTGTTTTTTTTCCCATTACAAAACTCAAATTGTGGAGTACGGAGGCAAATAAATAAATGATGGGTCCTTCTCCCAAACATTATGGAGGGCACTGTATATATCAGTATATTACAATAGAACACAAGGTTGCGCCGTGGCACAGTTGGCAGTGCTGCTAGTGTAGTCACTGCCTCACATACTGGAGACGGGTTCAATCCTGACCTCAGGTACTGTCTGTATGGTGTTTACATGTTCTCACTTTGACAACGTGGATTTACTCCACGCGGTCTGGTTTCCTCTCACATCCCAAAGAAGTGCAAGCGGTAGACCTATTAGACATTGTAAATTGCCCTTATAGAATCTGGGAGAGTTGCTGAGCATAAAAGTGGGATTCAGGATGATCTTGAATACGTTGGGTCAAAAAGCCCGTTCCAATGCTGTAATCCTTTGATAATAACATTTTCTTTAAAGAATACATTGATATGTAAATAACTGATGGACAATGTAAAATATTTATCATCTTACCTTGTGATGAAAGTATTTTTCAAATTTTACTCGCGCCAATGACACACAATGATGCCAGTCTGTAGGCCATCTACTAATTAATTTAACAGCTTGAAATGATCCTTCTAAGCTCTCTCCTTTTTCCATCCGCTGTAAAATACAAAAAAATAACTATTATAACCTCCCATTATACATTCAGTATTATAATATTTTATCAAATACTCATTGCTTTAATGCGAAAAGAATAGAGCAAAAGATGGCACAAATATCAACTATGTTTCCAATTTAATGCAATGCATGCCAAACTTAGGCAGCCTTTAGTTATCAATACAAAATTGGAAACAGTTGATCCTGCCTGAATTTAACATTTTGTAAGTAAGTATGTTATTGCAAAGCCCAGTTGAAAGGTTAAGAAATGGTTTAAATGAGCATAAATAGAGTGAATATTCACTGAACGTACAGGAAAAAATAACAAAATGTTCTAATTGGCTTGGCACTTTGGCTACACATTTGCTTTGAGATAAAATTTAAAGGAGAAATTGAGCTTTTTAGTTTTATTTAAATGCTAGTTGTTTTAGTAGTTTGTTATTGATGCTTAAAATATAATCGGTTGGTTATAATTGGTGAGTGGGCAAAGTATGCATGAAATAAAGATAGGCACAAAATGCTGGAGTCACTCAACGGGACAGGCAGCATCGCTGGAGAGAAGGTCAAGACCATTCTTCAGACCCATTTTTTGTGTCTATCTTTGGTTTAAACCAGCAGTTGTGGCTGAAGGTTTGGTGTGGGAGAAGCAGGTTTGAATTTGTGGGATAATGGCATCACGTATTGAGGAAGGAGGGAGCTATTCCACTGGGATGGACACCACCTGAACCTTGCTGGGACCAGAATCCTGGCAAATCATGTAACTATAGCAGAAGACAGGGATTTAAACTAATAGTGGAGGGTTGATGGGAGATGGATTAAACATATTGGGAAAGTCTGGATAAAGTTAAAAGGAAGGAGAGGTTACCAAAGTCTCCAGAATGACAAATAGGAAAGGAGGTTTAGAAAGGGTCAATTGTCTAACATCAAGCAAAATTGGGACCAATTTGAGAAGAGGGGTGGTGAATAGAGAACTGAAGGCGTTGTATCAAAATGCACACACACACACACGACACAAGGCGGATAAGGTTATAGCTCAGTTAGATGTCTGCAGGTATGATGTTGTGCGCATCACGGGGTTTGATCAGCATCGCTGCTGGGAAGCCATCACCCCACTAGGGCCCAAGACCATTAATTGAAGCTGGATGCAAACATTGCAAGAACTTAATGAAGAAGGGTCACAGTTTACAGCCCTCTGGCATAGAAGTTATTAGTTGAAATGTGTTAAAAGCAGGTGAATCATTTGCTTTTAAACTTATCCTGGAACAACTGATGACATGCTTATGTTAAGTGATGGAAATGACTTTTATGAAATGTTTTCACTTGAACATTGTACATTACATACTTTTGACATTTTTCATAAAGTACATTTTGAATTATTAAAAAAGCTACAAAACAATCAATAATTATCCACTAAGCCAGCCAAGTGTACAAATGAAAGTGTGCCACTTCTTATTCAAGAGCAATATGCAGTAAATGCAAATGGAATCCCAAAGTAATAACATTTAAAATAATGAGATAGAGAGACAACAGTCTACAAAATAAATCCTGCCCGTCCAGTCATGAACACTAAAGTCTGGCCTGCACTTTTGTATTAGCCATAATGAACATTACCCCATCAGTTAGCTGATGCCCTCTGGAAAGCAAGAGTTCCAACAAAAAAAATAGTGGAAGGGAATTATTGCCAAGGAGGATGAGGTTAAACAGAAACAGAGGGAAAGCATATCAAATTCTTAGAGGATTGGACAGGGTAGATGCAGGAAAAATGTTCCCCATGCTGGAGGAGTCCAGAACCATGGGTCACAGTTAAAAATAAGGGGTAGTCCATTTAGGGCTGGGTTGAGGAAAAACGTTTTCACAAAGAGAGTTTTGGATCTGTGGAATTCCCTGCCACAGAAGGCATTGGATGCCAATTCACTGGATGTGTTCAAGAGTTAGATTTAGCTCTTAGGGCTAAGGGAATCAAGGGATATGGGGGAAAAATCCAGAACAGGGTACTGATTTTGGATGATCAGCCATGATCATATTGGATGGCAGAGATAGCTCGAAGAGCCAAATGACCTACTCCTGCACCTATTTTCTATGTGCTGTCCCCTGTCCAGAGCTTTTCTATTGGTGACAATAATGTGATTTGAACAGAAAGGCAGATAATGTAGGACCAGACATGTAAAGCCAGAGCAATAACTTTAAAAGTAATCAACCACTCCATCAATTAAATGTCTTCTTTTGCAAACCCTCTCAGGGTTTTGGAAAAGAAGGCCCACTTAAATGTAGAAAACACACACATTAATAAACTTTTCAATCACAGACAATGTAAGGTCCTCTAGCTTGGTCTCACCTTCAGAACATTGTCTATTGATATGTATGTATCCCAGAACTTGTTGTACATTGAAGGTTTGTATGAAAAGGAGCTTTCAAACTGGAATAAGAAATGGAATAAAAATGTTAGAATTAATTTGCTGTTTAAAAAAAGGCTATTGTAACTATAGATAGTCCACCTGCAGCATACCTTGTCTCTGGACCATTGTATTGTGTGTTCTATTAATGCTGGGAAGGATTTCAATGTACAAAATGGGATTTCTTCTTCAGGAGGATCTCGCTGTACAAAACAAACAATGAGTTAGCAAAATGTCAAAACATGTTAATGTTTAATAACTCACATTCATTTCATCTCAAATATTTATTCCACCAATCTTTATTTTCTGCTTGTATAGAGTACAGAAATATCACCAATCAATATTTTACCACAGAAATTAGTTTAACCTGCTGAGCCTTACCTAGTTTGTGCTACCTTGTTTTGCTATCTGTCCAAGGCTAATTTTTGCTACCCATTTCTTTTCCTTTACTGACTTTCTCAAAATGCTTGACTTGTTATTGTAATATTAAAAGCTGTGCCTTAATCATTTAATTAAAATATGATGATTAACTCTAACAAGTGAAAGGTCATGGAGTGTGGAAGGCAAGATATGCACAGTGAATGGTATCACACTCAGGAGTGTTGATGAACAGAGGGAACTTGGGATTCAGGTCCATAAATTTTGAAAGTGACAACTCAGAAATGGGTGGTGAACTATGCTTACCTTTATCAGCCATTGTATATAATATAAGATCAAGGACATCATGTTACAAATTAGTTAGACCCATACATCACAAAACAGGTCCTTTGGCACAGCTCATCCATACCAACCAAAGTGCCCGTTCTATGTCCATCCCATTTGCCCGCATTGGCCCATAGCCCTCCGAATCTTTCCTATCCATACATGTGTCCAGGGGTCTTTTAAATACTGTTATAGTATCTGCCTCAATTACCTCCAATGGCAGCTTGTTCCTTATAACCACCACCTTCAGTGAAACAGTTGCCATAAACAGGGGTGTAATGCTGAGGCTTTATAAGGCACTGGTCAAATCTCATTTGGAGTATTGTGAGCAATTTTGGGCCCCATATCTGAGGAAGGCTGTGCTGGCATTGGAGAGGGTCCAGAGGTGGTTTACGAAAATGATCACAGGAATGATTGGGGTAATATACGATGAGCGTTTGATGGCACTAGGCCTGTAATCACTGGAGTTTAGAAGGATAAGGGGGGAACTCCCTGAAACTTACCGAATAATGAAAGGCCTGGTGTGGACAGGATGTTTCCAATAGTAGGAGAGTCTAGGACCAGAGGCCATAGCTTCAGAATAAACAGACGTACCTTTAGAAAGGAGATGAGGAGGAATTTATTTAGTCAGAGGGTGGTGAATCTGTAGAATTAATTGCCATAGACTGGTATGGAGGCTAAGTCATTGGGTATTTTTAAGGTAGCCATAAAATGCTGGAGTAACTCAGCGGGACAGGCAGCATCTCTGGAGAGAAGGAATGGGTGATGTTTCGGGTCGAAACCCTTCTTTTTTTAAGGTGCAGCTTGAGTTTCTTGATTAGTGAGGGTGTCAGGGGTTATGGGGAGAAGGTAGGAGAATGGGGGTGAGAGGGAAAGATAGATCAGGTACTATTGAATGGTGGAGTGGACTTTATGGGTCGAATAGCCTAATTCTGCACCTAACATGAAGTTATTAGCATTCCTAGTGATCGACCATCAACTTTTGGCGTGTATCTTAGGTGTGACTGCCTCACTATAACTTCTGCATATATGCACATGCTTTTTCTCCAGCACCAAATTGGAGCCAGAATTCTTGCCCACTATCTTCTCTTTCAGGGCTGAGTACCTCCCAACCTTAATAGCAAGTATCAGTGAAATACTTCATAACTACGAAAATAGCACTCAATCTAACTTGCCTTATCCAAATCTAGCACAGACCAATGGAAGATACAAAATATGGATGTAAGTTGAATAAACATATGAAATATAATGGTACATAATAATGAATCTTACTTCGGAGTCACGTGAGTGACTTCGTGAAGACCCCGCCAGCACGCATGCGCAGCATATCGTCGTGCACATTTGCATCGGCAGGCTGGGGGGGGGGAGTGCGCTCTCTTCTCCGGCTCCTTCATAAAGGCCGGCAGGTAAGTACTTACCTTCACTCCACAGGATGGACAAGGGCAAGAGGAAGGCGACGCTGTCTAGGAGCCGAGCTGCATCGACCAGCCAACGGCCCTTGTCCCCGGAGCTGCAAGCACCACCGGCAGCTTCGAGACATGTGGGGGCAAGAATGCGGAAGTCGGGCACTCCTGCTACTTTAGCGCCCGACTCATCACCCGAGTGGTTTACCGCCCCGAAGCTGGATGCAACGGATCCGGACTTCGAGTCCCCTTCCCCCAAGAGGGGGGAAACAGGTACGTGCCAAGGGGCCTCGCTCATCGCAAGCGACCTCACCCCGAGTTCCAGTAGACCTGAGGGGGCTGGGCCGGGGAACAGCTGCACTGCAGGGGAGCCCTGCAGCTGTGCTCCACCACGTACCACTGCCAGGGAGATCTGCCGTAGTGCAGTCTGGCAGCACTACTGCTGCGTCGAGCAGGCCTGCAGGAGCAGGTGCCGCCGACAAAACACCCCGTCAGGCTGCGGTCAAGGGCGGAGGTGGCAGCAGTAGACGGTCTGTCAGCTCAGCTCTGGGAGTGGCCGACCATGCGCCTCCACGCCAAAAATTGGGCGATTGTGGAGGTAAGCCTGCACGGATTCCGGGGAGCCAGGTTCCGGGGGCCGGCGCCGATCCAACTCACCTGCCTTCGTATCAGACAGGTGGGCCGCCACAGTCTGGAAGAAGACAGACTAGCGGAGAGTCCGTGCGGGAGTCGTATGAGCCTACTCGGGCGGTAGGTCACGACAACCTGCCATTGGACCCTAGACAGCACCTTACGGAGGTGTGGTCCGATGGTGGAAGTCCCAGTGATTTCGCAGGGCCTGGGGAGGTCGGCTTGTCCGCTGCACATAGCAGGGACGGTCGCATAGAGCGGTTGGAGCTCTTAGTGGAGCAACTCCTCCAGCGGGACCGGGAACGGGAAGAGCGGGACTCACGGGCATCCACAAGCCGTGCAAGGAGTCCGCTCAGCATCTCGTCGTCACCAGCCAGGAGTGCTAGCAGTTGCCCAGCCGCTGTGTTTGAAGACGACCTGGGACAGCCTGTGACCGCTGAGCCAGAGCATGAGCAGGATATGCTGGACGTGGTGGGCAAGTTTGCCGCTACTACACAAACAGGGGAACCCCTGCACCACAAACTGGCGGGCACCATTGATTACTTGACTACTCACCAACTCCAGAGTCAGGTTCTCAATGATACCATGGAGAAAATAAAACCGCCCGAGAACTGCATCAACCTCAGTGTGCCCTTGGTTAATGCCCAGATCTGGGGACACGAGTACGGCCACCAGGATGCAGGATGTCCGCCACCAGCGTATCTTAAAGGTTCTCTCCACGGGCATAACGGCGTTTGCTAGGATCCTGGACGGGGATAATGTGTCCAGTAAACAACAAGATGCCCTGGCACTCCTATGCAACGCCCAGTATGAGATCAACAGCCTGCGTAAGAGCTCCATTAAGCCCACACTCAACCCCAAATTCGCGGGGTTGTGCCGTCCATCAACCGCTCCACCGCCTCATCAATTGTTTGGATACCTGTCCAAACAAGTGAAGGAACTAGAAGAGGAGGCCAAAACAGCTGGCCTCATGAAACCTCCTACGGCCAGACTTCACCCATACCACCGGCAACAGCCAAACACAAACTGGAAACCACGACTGCCGGACAGGACACAAAGGCCCTATCCACCTCCACTTCCCCAAACACAACGACCTTTTTTAGGACAAGGCCAACAACGGCCTGCATGGAAGATGCGGCCGCCATCCCGTCAACCTCCACAACGTCCACCCAAAACGCCATACGTAAGGAACCGTCGCTAACCATGGGGGTAAGGGGGCCTGGTTCCTCTCACGCTGTAGCATCCCCTCCTGCACAAATTGGTGGGCGATTGCGGGCTTTTTTGGAAATATGGAACACTGTCACTACAGATGAGTTTATTTTACAAAGTGTTCAAGGCTATGTTATAGAATTTATTGGTGGTATAAATCCCCCTACCCAGCATTCGCCTCATAGGAAATTTACACTATCCCAAAAAGATGTGGAGGCAGGACATGCTGAAATTATACGGCTGGCAGCAAAAGGGGTAATTGGCAAAACAACGCATGAACCTATTGAGTTTGTGTCCAACATTTTCACCAGAATTAAAAAAGAAGGGGGATGTCGGATTATAATAGACTTAACTGAGCTGAACACTTTTGTACAATATACCCACTTCAAAATGGATACTTTTGAAACAGCCAAGCAGATGCTTTACCCAGGGTACTTTATGGCATGCATCGATTTAAAAGATGCATACTATACGGTGCCCATCTCTGAGGCTCACAGGAGATTTCTAAAGTTTGTCTGGAAGGATTAATTATGGGAATACAAGGCATTGCCCAATGGAATCACCACAGCCCCTAGGCTGTTTATAAAATTAGTAAAACCTATATTGGCTCTTCTCCGACAACAAAATTATATGGTTATGGCATATTTGGATGATATCCTTGTAGTGGGTCAAACCCTCCAATTGGCTACACGGGCAGTGGCTGCAACTAAGGCTCTCTTTGAGAAGCTGGGATTTGTAATCCATCCAGACAAGTCAAAGTTGCACCCGGTACGGGTTATGGATTATTTGGGGTTCACCCTAGACACCAATTTAATGAAGATTACCATCCCAACCAATAAAGCTACTGCTATAAAAGAAGAGTGCCACAGTCTTACTTGCGCCAGGGTACCGACCATTCGACAAACAGCAAAAGTAATAGGGAAATTGGTAGCTACATTCCCAGCTGCACAATTCGGACCACTACACTACCGAAATTTACAAAGAACAAAGATCACAGCATTAAAAGCAAATGCTGGGCACTTTGATCGGCCAATCCGGTTCCAGGCTAGAAACGAGCTACAATGGTGGGTTGACAATATTAGTGAGTGTCACAGACCCATCATAGAAGCAACCCAGACGTCGTGCTACACACTGACGCAAGCGCACAAGGCTGGGGAGCAACTGATACGATGTCCAGTTGTGGTTGCAGATGGAATTCTCGTGAGTCTACCTTCCTGGAGTCACACGGGATAAATTATATAGAAATGCTGGGGGCATTTCATGGACTGCGGGCTTACTGTACTAACTCACGGGATTTACATGTCCGCCTCCAAATAGATAACACCACAGTGGTGGCTTACATCAATCATATGGGTGGTATCAGGTCGCTATCTTGTGATGAATTGGCAAACACAATTTGGCACTGGTGCATTGAAAGGAATATTTGGATTACAGCGATCTATTTGCCAGGGAAGCTTAATACAGTGGCGGACACCAGGTCACGAGTATTCAATGACAACATCGAGTGGATGTTGAACCCCCAAATTTTTGGAGACATTATAGCTCACTATGGGACACCAGATATTGACCTTTTTGCGTCCAGGTTGAACCATCAGATACCAACGTATGTGTCTTGGGAACCAGACCCTGGGGCAATAGCAATGGATGCGTTTTCTATCCATTGGGGGAAATGGTTTTGCTACGCATTTCCCCCATTCTGCCTCATCAGTCGGGTATTGCAGAAAATTAAACTGGACTCTGCAACTGGCATATTGATCATTCCCGACTAGCCTACACAACCATGGTACCCGATGGTCGTTAAAATTTTAAAACAACCATGGATGTCGATTGGGAAACACCCCAAATTGATTACTCACCCCATTACGGGGGATAGTCATCCTTGCCATGGTCACCTAAACTTGTTGGCCTACAGGTTCTGAAAAGACCACTCATCCAGGCGGGCATCTCACCACGAGCCATGGAACTCATCTCCGCATCATGCCGAGAATCAACTCGGAAGCAGTACCTCACGCAAATCAGAAAGTGGGAGGCATTCTGTGCTCGTACCAACAAGACCTCCAACACAGCAACGATACCTGATGTCCTGGAATTCCTAGCTGGCCTCCATTTCGGTGCTGGCCTCCATTTCGGTGCTGGCCTTAGCTACAGTGCCATCAACAGTGCCAGGAGTGCGCTGTCCTCATACCTGGATATAGGTATAGGCTCCAACCACCTGGTGTCTAAACTCATGAGGGGAGTGTTCAACACCAACCCTCCGCGACCCAGATATACTTTCACGTGGGATGTGGGGATCGTGCTGACCCTACGGAGGAGCTGGGCTCCAATAAATGAGCTACCACTGAAACAGCTCACCCTCAAGGTGGTGATGCTGATGGCACTGTAGCTAAGGCCAGCACCCCTGGTCAAATAAATTTCTTTGTCCAAGATTTATTGAAGCAGCACAGGCCAGGGGCTGCACTTGGAGTTTCGGGCATACCCTGTAGATGCCACTCTCTGCATAGTCACCCATCTCCACCACTACATCGGGATTACAGGAGCCATCAGGATGAAGGAACACGGGCTCCTCATCAGCCACAAACCTCCGCATCATCGGGTGACTGTTCAGACTATCGCCAGGTGGCTCAGGATGATGCTGGATGCAGCAGGGGTTGCTACTAACATTTTTAAATTAAATTCCACTAGGGCTGCATCCACATCAGCGGCGAGGGCCATGGAGGTGCCCATGGACCACATCCTCGGCACCGCGGGCTGGGCCAGTGAAGAAACCTTTCAATGGTTCTACAATAAGCCACTGGTCGCCCCTGCGACATTCGCAGATGCTGTGCTGGGGACCGCTCAGTGAATGGCTGTCCCCGAATTAGGGGTTATTTGTTTGTTTTATTTGATTAATATATTTTTGTTACTTTTTCAGCCAGTTTCGACTGAACTGCATTAACAGTCTTCCTCCATCAGACTTGCGGCAGTGTGATAAGCATGGACGTTGTCCAGGGCGTGAAATCACAGAGCTTTGAAATCTTCACGGTCACTCACGTGACTCCGAAGTCAAATAGTAAGATTAAACGAGAACTTACCAAGTTTGAAGGTTGATCTGTATTTTACGAGGAGTCGCGGTGAGGGATTTCGTGCCCCCCGCTTCCACGCTCTATCATAAGGTCAACTAGGAAGTTCTACGTTCTTCATCTTACTATTTTTAGTCATGGTGCGTTCTGTGATTCCACACCGCTGCTTTGAAGGATGCCGCGCATGCGTGCTGGCGGGGTCTTCACTAATCTAAAATACTCACCAATCAGCTGGGCAGGAGGCGGGCCGGTGACGTCATCACGCAAAGGTACACCAGGCGGTGACATCACCGTGCAACGCCACACGCCGCATACGGCGTGCAGACACTGCGTACGGCGTCATTACGCTGCGTACAACCTCGATGCGGCTGCGGGCAAGTCGGCCGTTGTTGCGCGGGATTTTGAACACTGTCAGTTTTTCGGAGACCCGCGCGATGTCGGGACCAGCCCCGCACAACTCCATACGCCTCTTCAAGCAAAGTCAGATGAATATTAGATAAAGATTATGAAAATTTGGTATGACACAAGTATTAAGTCTTTTAAGCGTTTCTTTCTTGATTGGAGGAATGGCCAATATCTAACATTAAGTAGTTCTATTGAAAATACATATAGGGAAATGAACTGTACATTTTCCTCCACAACATTTTCCTCATTGCCACAAAAGGCTGTGGAGGCCAAGTCAATGGATATTTTTTAAGGCAGATATAGATAGATTATTGATTAGTACGGGTGTCAGGGGTTATTGGGAGAAGGCAGGGGAACGTGGTTAAGAGGGAAAGATAAATTAGCTATGATTGAATGATGGAGTAGAGTTGATGGACCGAATGGCCTCATTCTGCTCCTATCACATACGAGCATTTACAATTTACCCTCTTGCACATCTTGACATAATTATTTATTCAGTTTTTGCCAATTTGACTGACCAGAAGCATGAATGGGACAGTTTCCCCACTAAGTATTAGTCCACTTACATGGCTGTTGTATGATTCTGTCAGTTTTGGCACAATGACCTCTGTGTGTCCTTTTGTACCCATAGTTCCCGAATCCAGAAGAGGACGTTGATTTGATACACATCGACTGAAAATGGAGGATAAGAGACAATTGTTCAGCTAAGTAAGCAATAACTCAAACGATACTGAATGATACAAATGACAATTAATCCATTTGAGGGGAACAAATCGTGCAACAGATGAGATTTACATATTAGCCGGTGCTACATAAATCATAACATTTGACACAAATGTTAAGATTTCAAGTAAAAAATAAACTGCTGGTGGAACTCAGCGGGTCAGCAGCATCTGTGGAAACAAAAGGGTAGTTGATGTTTTGAGTCAGAAAACTCAGAATTATTCAAATGTTAAAGGTTTCCATAATTGCTGACTGTGATTCTCTGTCATTATATTACTTTTGACAGACAAACACTTTGGTTGTTCTTCTAGATGAAAGCTCCAAAGGATTTTCACAGAAAACATACCAAAATGCAGTTTAAAGAATATGGAATGTTAATTGTACATTAAGTTAATCATTGATTAAGAGTCATACGGAGAGTCATATAGACATACAGCGTGGAAACAGGCACTTCGGCCTAAATAGCGCATGCCGAGCAACATGTCCCATTTACACTAGTCTCACCTGCCTGCATTTGGCCCATATCCCTCCAACCCTGTCCTATCCATGTGCCGGTCTAATTGTTTCTTAAATGTTGCAATAGTTCCTGCCTCAACTACATCCTCTGGCAGCTCATTTCTTACACTGACCACTGTGGAAAAAGTTACCCCACAGATTCCCATTACGTTTTTTCCCCTTCACCTTAAACTTATGTGTTCTGGTTCTCGATTCTCCCCCTCTGAGCAAGAGATTCTGTGTGTCTACCCGATCTATTTCTCTCATGATTTTATACACCTCTATAAATCACCCCTCATCCTCCTGCGCTCCAAGGAATAGAGACCCAGCCTACTCAACCTCTACTCAGAGCTCCGGCCCTCTAACCCTGGCAACATCCTCGTAAATCTTCTCTGTACCCTTTCCACCTTCACAACATCTTTCCTATAACATGACATGGCAATGACTGCATAATTCAAGACAGCTTGATTATCAGTAAAACAATGACAGAGGTGTGTTCAAGTCATCAACAGAAGATAACTAAAAAGGCAATACGGGGAGAAAAGATGAGGTACAAAGGTAAGCCAAGAATATAAAGAAGGATAGTAAAAGCTTCTTTAGGGATGTGAAGATGAAAAAATTAGTTAAGACCAAAGTCGGACCCTTGAAGACTGAAAAAAGTGAATTTATTATGGGGAACAAGGAAATGGCAGATGAGTTGAACAGGTACTTTGGATCCATCTTCACTGAGGAGGACACAATCAATCTTCCTGTTATACTAGAGTGCTGACATGGATAGAAAATTGGTTGGCAGACAGGAAACGAAGAGTAGGGATTAATGGGTCCCTTTCAGAATGGCTCCGTGCTGGGACCGCAGTTATTTACAATATAAATCAATGATTTAGATGAAGGGATTCAAAGTAACATTAGCAAATTTGCAGATGACACAAAGCTGGGTGGCAATAGACAATAGGTGCAGGAGTAGGCCATTCGGCCCTTCGAGCCAGCACTGCCATTCAATGTGATCATGGCTGATCATCCCCAATCAGTACCCCATTCCTGCCTTCTCCCCATATCCCCTGACTCTGCTATTTTTTAAGAGCCCTATCTAGCTCTCTCTTGAAAGCATCCAGAGAACCCGTCTCCACCGCCCTCCGAGGCAGAGAATTCCACAGACTCGCCACTCTCTGTGAGAAAAAGTGTTTCCTCTTCTCCGTTCTAAATGGCTTACTCCTTATTCTTAAACTGTGGCCCCTGGTTCTGGTCTCCCCCAAAATCGGGAACATGTTTCCTGCCTCTGGCGTGTCCAAGCCTTAACAATCTTACATGTTTCAATGAGATCCCCTCTCATCCTTCTAAACTCCAGAGTGTACAAGTACAGCTGCTCCATTCTCTCAGCATATGACAGTCCCGCCAATTAACCTTGTAAACCTACGCTGCACTCCCTCAATAGCAAGAATGTCCTTTCTCAAATTTGGGGACCAAAACTGCACACAATACTCCAGGTGTGGTCTACACTAGAAAATTGCAGGGACATGCTAGGGACATGCTATGAGAATGCAGGGTAACTTGGACAGGTTGGGTGAGTGGGCAGATGCAGTTTAATGTGGATAAATGTGAGGTTATCCACTTTTGTAGCAAAAACAGGAAGGCAGATTACTATCTAAATGATGTCGTTGGGAAAAGGGGAAGTACAACGGGATCTGTGGGTCCTTGTTCATCAGTCATTGAAAGTAAGCATGCAGGTACAGTGAAGAAAGCGAAAGGCATGTTGGCCTTTATAACAAGAGGAGTTGAGTATCCTTCTGCAGTTGTATATGGCCCTAGTGAGACCACACCTGAAGTATTGTGTGCAGTTTTGGTCCCCTAAATTGAGGAAGGACATTCTTGCTATTGAGGGAGTGCAATGTTTACAAGGTTAATTCCCGGGATGGTGGGACTGTCATATGCTGAGAGAATGATGCGGCTGGGCTTGTATACTCTGGAGTTTAGAAGGATGAGATGGGATCTCATTGAAACATATAAGATTATTAAGGGTTTGGACATGCTAGAGGCAGGAAACATGTTCCTGATGTTGGGGAGTCCAGAACCAGGGGCCACAGTTTAAGAATAAGGGGTAAGCCATTTAGAACGGTGACGAGGAAACACTTTTTCCTCACAGAGAGTTGTGAGTGTGTGGAATTCTCTGCCTCTATGGAGGCCGGTTCTCTGGATACTTTCAAGAGAAAACTAGATATGACTCTGAAAGATAGAGGAGTCAGGGAATATGGGGAGAAGGCAGGAACGGGGTACTGATTGGGGATGATCAGCCATGATCACATTGAATGGCGGTGCTGGCTTGAAGGGCCGAATAGCCTGCTCCTGCATCTATTGCCTTTTGTCATTATTGAATTCAACCTTTATCTCTGTCAACAAACAGCATCTTTGTTTCTACATTACCTGTCGACATATCTCCTTGCTTCCACGTTATCCAATGCAGTAACCACAACATCTACTTGGGTATAAAAGTTATCATTGTAAACGTTCTCAGTAGATGGACACACTTTGTTCAGGTGAGAGTCTATTTTCATCTGGGGATTGATCATCAAGGTGGCTGCTGCAGCAGTGTAACTCTTTGGTTTCTGATTTAGAAAAGGAAAATATAAATTACTGCAGAGGAAAACTTGGAATACATCAAATGAACTATGAGGCTCCAATAACTACACAAAGCTCAACTGTAAAACCAGTCGAGAAAGAATATCAACAGTTCACCAGTGACTTGCACCTTAGATTCATCAGGGTCAGGATAATTGTCTCGTTAGTCACACAGCACAGAAGGAATCCTCAACCAATCTAGCCCCAATTGTCCACAATTGGCTCATATTTCTCTAAACCTTTCCTATCCATATACCTATCCAACTGTTTTTCAAATGTTATTGTGTCTGCCTCAACAACTTACTGTGGCAACTAATCCATATACCCACTACCCTCAAGTTGTTCCTAATGTTCCTATTACATTTTACCCCATCATCTTAAACCTATGTCCTTTAGTTCTTGATTGACCTACAATGGTAAAATGAGATTTTCTGTATTCACCCTGTGCTGTGCTCTTCCTAACTTTACACACCTCAATAAGGTCACCTGTCAAACTACTGCACTCCAAGGAATAAAGTCCACAACTGACTAACCGCACTTTATGCCCTGCAACATCCTTGTAAATCTGTTCTGCATTTTTCCAGCTTAATAGTATCTTTCCTGTTGCAGGGTGACAAAATTCCATACTGTATTTCCGCACGGATCAAGGTTAGTGTGCCAAAAGCCTTCCACATCACCCAAACTGTCTGTAATGCCACTTTCCAAGAACTATGTACTAATCAATCCCTCTGCTATACAACTCTCCCCATGACCTACCATTGGCTGCAGATGTCCAGCCCTGGTTTAGACTTCCAAAATGCAACTGATCACACTTATCTGAATTAAACTCCATTTAATGGAAGCCCACTTCCTCAGCTGATCAAGATCTTGCTGCCATTCTTGATAACAATCTACCCTGTTCATGATACCGCCTATTTTACTATCATCTGCAAACTTACTGATTATGCCTTGTACATTCTCATCCAAACAGGTGACAAATGGCAACGGGTCCAGCAACAACTCTTTGCAACATTTATTTTCTAACATGCATACAAGAAAACCTGAGCTTTTTCGAATCAGCAAGAAAATCTAGGTATGCCCAAAAATCTAGCATAAACATTTTTTCAACAAGAAATCTCATTAAAAGGACTCTAATTCAATATATATCCAAATATAAATGTCATTGAGGCACAAGATAAAATGGGTGCTCAGGCAAAGGATAGCTTGTGAAATACAAACAGAAAGTTTAATCAATATGGTAGATTTTCATAGGATCTTAATTGAAGCAAGAGGGAGAAGTCAAAAGGGTCAAAGGGAAAGATATTCAAGAAAATGGGAGCAAAGTGGATTAAGGGATGTCAACAGTTTAGATCTGCTTAATATTTAATGTTGGTATCAGCTTAACATCACCATTGTTTAGTCTTGTAATTATTTGAATATTTTAATTTAATTTTTATTATTGATGGTTGTTAAGGGGTAATCTTTCCTCATCAGTTTCAATGAGAGCAACACGTGCATATAGAACACAGCACAGAAACCTGAAGCGAAACTTAGAAGGTGGGTTGAGGCACAATATTGGTGTTTTCTTCAGTATTACTTGTACACAAGGAGCTGGAAATGTTTTACTCAGTTCTTCATGGAAACCTTCAGTCTCCTGTCAGAGAAGTCTTTCTCTCTCTCTCTCACCTACTGCTGCGGTCACCAATCTTCTTTCAACTCTGCCCTTGTATCAAACCGTGGCTGCAATATTCACTGTTATGATAAACATACCCAGCCCCTTCCACCAAACAGATTGTCATGGGTGACTACAGATAATTTGTTAAGATTCTCCTACAAAGGTCTAACTACTCATTGTGCAAGTTTCCACGTGGTCTGCTGCTGGGCAGGAAATGCTAAGTAAGACTCGCCATTAAATTCAATGGATTCTCAACCTTGTTATACAATGTCATTTGCCTCTTCCCTAAATATTGCGAGGCCAATTGAAGTAAATGTATTACCAATTATGACTATAAGATTATTTCACCGATGTGGAACTCCAGGGAATAGGAAGACTGGACGGCAGCCAATGTTGTGCCTCTATTTAAGAAAGAATGCAAGGATAAGCCTGGGAACTATAGACCAGTGAGCGTATGACAATGTTTACAATGATAACATCTGTGGACAGACATGTTACTGGAGATGATACTCTGGATAAGATACATATGCATTTGGATAGACATGGGCTGATTTGGGATAGTCAGCATGGTTATGTATGTGGGGGATCATGTCTAAAGAATTTGATGTCTTAAATAACTAAAAAGGTTAATGAGGGCAAAGTTGTCTATATGAACTTCAACAAGGCATTTGATAAGGTTCCGCAAGGTAGGCTGCTCTGGAAGGCACGGAATCTAGGAAGAGCTAGCTGACTGGATAAATAATTTGTTTCATGGATGGAAGCAGAGGGTAATGGCAGAAGGATGTTCTCCACGCTGGAGGCCTGTGACTATTGGTGTGCCTCAGATATTGGTGCTGGGCTCATTGCTGTGTGTGATTCAGAACAACGATTTGGATGAGAATGCAGAAGGCATGATTAGTAAGTTGTCAGATGACACTGAAGTGGGTGGTACTGTAGATAGCAAAGATAGTTATCAGAAATTACAGCAGCATCTGTATCAGTTGGACAGGTAGGCTAGGGAATGGTTAATGATTATTCCATTCTCTTTTAATTTTTTTAGTATCTTTTCTCGCTCTCTCTCTCTATTATTTTCTATCTATATAAAAATAAAATAAAAATATATAGAAGTACAATTATTATACAATTGATAACATAAATATTAAATGTATGACTACTACAAACAAAATGTTTTTTATTATGTATTTTCTTCTAATAAAAAAATAAAATAAAATAAAAAAAATAAAGGAATGGTTAATGCAGTTTAGTTCAGATATGTGACAGCTATTGCACTTAAAACAAACCAGGACAGGATGTTCACAGTGAATGGCAGTGCCCTGGGACATGTTGTAGAGCAGAGAATTGAGAGTACGGGTACATAGTTCCTTGAAAGTGGAGTCATATGTACTCAAGAAGGCCATTGGTACATTGGCCAACATCAGTGAGTATAAAAGTTGGGATGTTAGGTTATAATTGTACAAGATGTGAATTAGGTCACATTTGGAGTATTGTGTTCACTTTGGTCACCCTGCTAAAGGAAGGATATTGTTAAGCTGTAAAGAGTGCAGAGAGGATATATGAGGATGTTTTGTGGACTTGTTCGCCTGAGCTGTAGGGAGAAATTGGGCAGGAGAATACTTTATTTCTTGGAGCGCAGGAGACCGAGGGGTGATCATATAGAGGTGTATGAGATCATGAGGGCAATAGATAGGGTGAATAGATAGTCTTTTACCCAGAGTAGTGGAATCAAGAACCAAAGAACATAGAATGTGCCAAATGCAGGCAGGTGTGATGAGTGCAGATGCAGTTGGCATGGACAAGTTGGGCCAAAGGGCCTGTTTCCGTGCTGTATGACTACGACATTTCCAGGTCAGGCAGATGATGCATTAAGTAGTTGCAACGTATTCTTTATCATACCTGTATGTGTTGTGGTCTGAAGAGAAATTGTCTGTTTAAATTCGATTTTTCAATTAAATCAGGGTCAGTGATGGTAATCTGCAAGGGATCATACCATAGGTTAGTTTGGAAACTTGACATTGCACATGCATTTAATTAAATTCCTCTTCCTCATCCCCCCCCCCCCCCCCCCCCCCCCCCATACTATGTACAGTAGCTGGCACTGCCAATGAGAATCCTTTAAAGCCAACCGTCACGCGAGAACAAATTACCAACATCTAAGCTATCTGGTTATAAAAGGAAAATATTTTTGCTTCAATTTTGTTGTCCGCTTTAAACACCACTGAAATAACGCGCAAATAACAATCAGTTCTTAAATCCAAGTTACATTAGTCACAACTAGGAAATTATATGTACATCAAATTTAAAGGGACAAAGTGAAATGCATAATCGAGGAAGAGTCTTAAGAGAATGTTTAACCCCTCCATGGCTTTAACTGAGGTCGAGAGACAGGACATTGAAAAGACAACAGTAGACAAGGTGAAAGGAAAAAGACAGATATGTAACATTGTAGCAGAGCAGCTGATTAAGATCAAATTGCATAGGCCTTAAGTAAAGTGGTGACACACAAGTTGCTCTCTGGTCATCATCCCAATAGATCAACTAGGAAATGAAACTATATTTCAGACCACAACTGTCGCCGCATGTACGGTGCATTCAGAAAGTATTCAGACCCCTTCACTTTTTCCACATTTTGTTACGGTATTCTAAAATGGATTACATTATTTTCTTTTTTTTAATATCATCAATCTACACACAATACCCCATGATAAAAATGCAAAAACAGGTGTTCAGAACTTTTTGCAAAGTAATTAAAAAAAAATAACTGAAATATCACATGGAAGTGTCTTGAGGACAGTCAGCATTACAAGTGCTGAATGTCTAAAGGTATCTGAAGGTAGCTAATTCTCTGGACCCTGATCAGATATATCCAAAGGCACTGTGGGTGTCTAGAGAAGAAATTGCAGGCGCCCTGGCTGAGGTGCGCAAACCATCATTATATATGGCTGAGATGCTAGAAGACTGGAAGGCGGCTAATGTTGTGTCTCTATTTAAGGACTGCAAGGAAAACCCTGGGAACTATAGACCAGTGAGCATAACATCTGCGGTAGACAAGTTACTGGGGAATACTCTGAGGAACATGATATATATACATAGGATGTGTAGGAAAAAACTGCAGATGATGGTTTAAATCGAAGGTAGACCAAAATTCTGGAGTAACTCAGCGGGTCAGGCAGCATCTCTGGAGTAATTCCTTCTCTCACCCGCTGAGTTACTCCAGCATTTTGTGTCTACCAAAGATATATATGCATTTGGATAGACAGGGGCTGATTAGGGATAGTCAGCATGGTTTTGTACGTGGGAAACCCCGTCTCATGAATCTGATTGAGATTTTTGAAGAAGTAATTAAAAAAGGTTGATGAGGGCAAAGCCATAGACGTTGTCTGAAAGCACTTCAGTAAAGCATTGGTAAGGTTTCACATGAAAGGCTGCTCTGAAAGGTTAGATCGCATGGAAACCAGGGAGAGCTAGCCGAATGGATAAAGAATCGGCTTCTTGAAAGGAAGCAGAGGGTGATGGCGGAAGATTGTTTTTTAGATTGAAGACCGGTGACCAGTGATGTGCCTCGGGGAACACTGCAGGACCCTTGCTGTTTGTGGTATATATCAACAGTTTGGATGAGAATGTACAAGGCATGATTAGTAAGTTTGTAGATTGGACGTGAGGGTTCTCAGAAAATTGCAGCAGGATCTTGTTCAATTGGGCAGATGGGCTGAGGAAAGGTTAATGGAGTTTAATACAAAGAAGTGCGAGGCATTTACATTTTGGGAAGGCAAAACAGGGCAGGACCCTGGGAAGTAGTGTAGAGCAGTGGAGTGCAGGTGCATAATTCTTTGACAGTTATATCATAGTCATAGAGAGTCAGAGTGATACAGTGTAGAAACAGGCCTTTTGGCCCAACTTGCCCACACCAGCCAACATGTCCCAGCTACACTAGTCCCACCTGCCTGCACTTGGTCCATATCCCTCCAAACTTGTCCTATCCAAGTACCTGTCTATCTTTTTCTTAAACATTGGGATAGTCCCAGCCTCAACTACCACCTCTGGCAGCTTATTCCGTACACCCACCACCCTTTGTGTGAAAAAGTTACCCCTCAGATTCCTATTAAATCTTTTCCCCCTCAATTTGAACATATGTCCTTTGGTCCTCGATTCCCCTACTCTGGGCAAGAGATTCTGTGCATCTACCCGATCTATTCCTCTCGTGATCTTATATACGAGTAAATAGGATGGTCAAGTAGATAGGATGGTCAAGGAGGCTTTTGGCACATTGGACTTCATCAGTCCGAGTATTGAGAATAGCAGATGGGATTTTATGTTACAGTTATACATGATAATAGTGAGGCTATTTGCAGTATTGTGTTCATTTTGGTCACCTTGATATAGGAAAGATGTTATTTAGCTGGGAAAAGTGTAGAAAAGATTTACAAATACTTTGCCAGATCCTCAAACCTTTAGCTATAGGGAGAGGTTTGGACTTTATTCTTTGGAATGCAGGAGAATGAGGGGTGATCTTACAGAGGTGTATAAGATCATGAGGGGAACAGATAGGGTAAATGCACAGTCTTTTACCCAGCATTGGGGAATCAAGAACCAGAGGACATAGGTTTAAGGTGAGAGGCAAGATTTAAAGATTTTAGTTCCCACTACCTCCTCGCTGATGTTCCCCAATGTTCACCCATGGTCGGGGCCTCCCGAGCACACCGTAGTCGCCGCTACGGGCGGCCCATGTTCATCGCTTGGAACCCCGGTGTGAACATCCTCAACCTCTGAATCGGTCACCTTCCATCTTAGTCCGCGGCTCCCGATGTCCACAGGGCGGAGATTCGCACTGGCGACCCCCGGCAAAGGGTCCCAGGACTCCGCGATGTTAAAGTCAGCGCAGCCCGCGTTGGGAGCTCCGCGATGTTGGAGCAGCGGCCCAACACTCCGGAGCTCCAAGCGGTGATCCAGGTAAGGCCTTGCCCGCTCCGCGATGTATCGAGCGCAGCGCCGCAGCTGCAGAAGCTCTGGCAGGAAAGACCGCGCCAGTAGTTGGTAGGCCGCGGGCAGGGGGGCGAGGACACGACTCGGATAATAGCCGCATCCTCACCAGGAAGCGACTGAAGGACAGTTCCCCCCTTACCCTACCCGCTTCCCCCCCACATAAAATACTGAAAAATAACTAAAAAACACACTCTAAACACAACAAAAAGCCAACCAGACCAGAGGCAGTCTAGTAACAGCACCACCGGATGTTTCCATGCTGTATGACTCTATGATTCTATAAAGTCAAGAGACAAACAGAACAAAACAGGTCCTTTAGCCTTCTGCATCGATGCTAGACAACAAATACCTAAATGTAATTTATATCTGTGCCGATCATTAAAATAATTAATCCTTAATTGCAAACTTACCATTCCCTGTTCAGAACCAGTGCTAATCCCAAGCAGTGCAAAGTTTTTAAGCATTTCACAACCAATTGCACCACATCCAACCTATAAAAGTAAAAACCTCGTTATACACACACAGGATTCCATAATGTAGTGCGTTGAAATGAAAAAAAATCTTAAATGGTCCCAAGTTCATGCTTTACAAATTACGAAAAGTACGGGCACATTTGAATTTCCCTTCAGCATCCTGCAATACTCAAAGTAAAAGCTTCAAGATAAAAGCTGTATTGTTGTCCTTGGATGTCATTTGCATGCACTACAACTACAGTATGTAGTTAAAATACAGTTTAAATAAGGCATGATTGGAATTATTTACATAATTACTGCACCATCATTACTACAACTGTTTAGGATACACACCTGGGTATATTTGACTTTTAGTATGACGTTTAAACGAATAATATCTGGTCAGCTCTAACATTGCTATTCCCTCAAACACATGCAAACAGTGATTTGAATGAAGTAACATATGTTGGCTGTACTTCCAAGAATATAAAAGGAATTTTACAAAATTGTTTAGGTACACATCAGAATATAATTTCATTGATATAAATTCAGAGACTATTGGATTTTGATAATGGTCTCAAATCAGATCAGATGGTGAAGCAGCACAAGAACATGGCCAATCATATATATATATTTTTAATTTAGTCCAGGATAAGACAGCTGCAGTGCATAAAAACAGGTATAGTAAGTAGAGGAAAGGATTGTTTTTTTATTGAAAAATGACACTCTATGATTACCAATTGCAAGGGAATTTGTTTTATATGTTCATTATTCTTGAAGGCAGGAACTTTAGCAAAAACCTATATAAATGCTGCAAATGTGCAATATTTTCAGTTCTGATGTTGTCTTAGAATGAAATAAATAAATTCAGAACCAGGCTGTTCAGCTTCACCCCCCCCCCCCCCCCCCGATCCTCATATACATGGAACCATTCACAAAGGTGGTATTTACCTCAGTGTCAACATTCAGATGTAAGCCCATATCCCGTGATTCACTTAACAGCCAATGATCTATTGATACTCATTTTTAATTTAGTTTTCTTGGATAACTAATTCAAATGATTGACTACCCTAGGGGTGGCAAAACTCTCATCTTATAACATAAAACATGAGGACTGAGAAACTTGGGGCAGTCAATGGAAGTGTTTTGACAGCAGTCAGTACTCCGGTTGAAGAGGTCCTGACACTTATGAAGGCAAACAAATCTCCCAGGCAGACCAGATATATCCAAGGACACTGTCGGAAGCTAGAAAGGAAATTGTAGGTGCCCTGTCTGAGATTTATGAGTCGTCTTTCAATACAGGCGAGTTGCTGGAAAACTGGAGGGTGGCAAATGCTATGCCTCTATTCAAGAATGACTGCAGGATGGGAACTACAGGCCAGTGAGGAGGTCGGTGATCGGGAATTTACTCGAGAGAATATATTACTGACAGCTCCACAGACTTTCTCAGCAGAAAGGCAGCACGGTGGAGCAGCGGTTGATTTGCTGTCTCACAGCGTCAGAGACTGGGGTTCAATCCTGACCACAGGTGCTGTCTGTACCACATCTGTACTTGCTCACTGTGAACACGTGGGTTTTCTCCGGGTGCATCAGTTTCCTCAAACATTCCAAAGATGTGCAGGTTTGTAGGTTAATTGGCTTCTGTAAATTGCCCCTAGTGTGTAGGATGCAAAACTGGAACAACTATGTACGGGTGATCTTTAGTTGGTGCGAACTCAGTGGACTGAAGAACCTGTTTCCACGTTGTATCTCTAAACTAAAACTAAACTAAGTTCAGTGGACAGCCAAGCAGATTTTGCTGCCATTGCCATTACTCTGCCTTAACTGATATTTTCCTCAACAATCCACAATACTGTTAGTGCAAATTAAGGACTCTTCTCTTGAGTGTTGAATAATGTTGTTTATAAAAAAAAATACTTACTATGAAAACATTAAGGTTCCTGAGTTTATGACAGATAGATTCTCCAACACATGCACGCAGAGCATCATATCGATCTCCTCTGTATGAAAGCACAAATATATTATTATAGCCATTAGATAACCGAGATTCATGGACACATATGTCTATGTGACTTGAAGTTAGAGTAATCAATAGTCATACCACTGAGTAGTAAGCTGCCCAAGCGAAATATGAGATGCTGTTCCTCCAATTTGCCTTTGTCCTCACTCTGACAATGGAGAAGGCCAAGGACAGAAAGGTCAGAGTGGGAATGGGAGTTAAAGAACGGAGACGAGGAAACACTTTTTCTCACAGAGAGTGGTGAGTCTGTGGAATTCTCTGCCTCAGAGGGCGGTGGGGGCAGGTTCTCTGGATGCTTTCAAGAGAGAGCTAGATTGGGCTCTTAAAAATAGCGGAGTCAGGGGATATGGGGAGAAGGCAGGAACTGGGTACTGATTGGGGATGATCAGCCATGATCACATTGAATGGCGGTGCTGGCTCAAAGGGTCGAATGGCCTACTCCTGCACCTATTGTCTATTAAAGTGTTTGGCAACCGGGAAATCAGGTAGGTCTAGGGCGTGGAAGATTGCAACCTTCACGTGGTCCGCCCTGTTTCGACTAATGCAATCAACTCGACGTGCACAAACGGAAGATCAAATAGAACAAGTTGTCCAACAACTTTAGGCTGTGCACGCCACATGAAAGAAGAAGAAGGTAGGTCTAGGCCGACTGAGAAAATATGTTCAGCGAAACGATCGCCCAGCTGAACACATTTGCTCAGTCTGCCTAGACCTACCTTCTTCTTCTTTCGTGTGGCGTGCACAGCCTAAAGTTGTTGGACAACTTGTTCTATTTGATCTTCTGTTTGTGCACGTCGAAAAAAAAAAATCAGAACTCTTTAGATTCTGGAGTAGTTCCTGAGGATTGGAGGGTAGCTAATGTAACCCCACTTTTTAAAAAGGGAGGGAGAGAGAAAACGGGGAATTACAGACCAGTTAGTCTAACATCGGTAGTGGGGAAAATCCTAGAGTCAGATACAGATACAGATAGATTTTATTTATCACGTGCCAATTGGCACAGTGAAATGAAGTCACCATACAGCCAAAAATAAAGAACACAACACAGAGTAGATAGAAATTCAACATAAAACATCCCCTCACAGCAGGATCAAAATTTCCCACCGTGAGGGAAGGCACCAAAGTCAGTCTCTTCCCGATGCTCCCCAATGTTCACCCGTGGTCAGGGCCTCCCCGAGCTCTCCGCTGTTGCCGCTACGGGCGGCCCGATGTTCTGGCCCGCTCCCCGTGGTGATGTAAGTCCGATGTCGGGGCTGGGTGACATCCTCAGCGGCCTGGACCCCGGGTCGGCCCCCTCCTACCGGAATCCGCGGCTCCGAAAGTCCACTGGCCGCGCCGGGTGGAGATGCAATGCTGGAGGCCCTCGGCAAAGGGCCCCAGGACTCCACGATGACAGTCAGCGCCGCCCGCGTTGGGAGCTCTCCAAACCAGAGCTCCACGATGTCCCCAACGCTCCGGAGCTCCAACGGCGACCCAGGTAGGCATCGCCCGCTCCGCGGTGACTCCAGCGCCGCCGCCGCTGATTCGGCTCTAGTCCGGTTCCCGGTCTCCGGCAGGAAAGGCCGCTCCAATCCAGGAGGTAGGTTGCGAGGTGGGGGGAGAGGATGCGACTCGGAGAAATAGTCACATCCCCGCCAGGAAGCGAATGGGAGTTAGTTTCCCCCTTACCCAGCCCCCCTCGCCAACATATATAAAAGTCAAAGATTCCCCAAATAACACACTTTAAACTGACTAAAAATAAAAAAAGAGGAAAAACAAACGGGCTGCAGGCAGTTATTAAAGATGGGATAGCAGCACATTTAGAAAGTGGTGAAATCATTGGACAAAGTCAGCATGGATTTATGAAAGGTAAATCATGTCTGACGAATCTTATAGAATGTTTCTAGGATGTAACTAGTAGAGTGGATAAGGGAGAACCTGTGGATGTGTTATATCTGGACTTTCAGAAGGCTTTCGACAAGGTCCCACATAAGAGATTAGTATACAAACTTAAAGCACACGGTATTGGGGGTTCAGTATTGATGTGGATAGAGAACTGCCTGGCAGACAGGAAGCAAAGAGTAGGAGTAAACGGGTCATTTTCAGAATGGCAGGCAGTGACTAGTGGGGTACTGCAAGGCTCAGTGCTGGGACCCCAGCTATTTACAATATATATTAATGATCTGGATGAGGCAATTAAATGCAACATCTCCAAGTTTGCGGATGACACGAAGCTGGGGGCAGTGTTAGCCGTGAGGAGGATGCTAGGAGGCTGCAAGGTGACTTGGATAGGTTGGGTGAGTGCGCAAATGCATGGCAGGTGCAGTATAATGTGGATAAATGTGAGGTTATCCATTTTGGTGGCAAAAGCAGGAGGGTAGACTATTGTCTGAATGGTGTCCGACTAGGAAAAGGGGAGATGCAACATGACCTGGGTGTCATGGTACACCAGTCATTGAAAGTAGGCATGCAGGTGCAGCAGGCTGTGACGAAAGCGAATGGTATGTTGGCATTCATAGCAAAAGGATTTGAGTACTAGAGCAGGGAGGTTCTACTGCAGTTGTACAGGGTCTTGGTGAAGCCACACCTGGAGTATTGCGTACAGTTTTGGTCTCCAGATCTGAGGAAAGACATTCTTGCCATAGAGGGAGTACACAGAAGGTTCACCAGACTGATTCCTGGGATGTCAGGACTTTCACATGAAGAAAGACTGGATAGACTTGGCTTGTACTCGCTAGAATTTAGAAGATTGAGGGGGGATCTTATAAAAACTTACAAAATTCTTAAGGGGTTGGACAGGTTAGATGTTGGGGAAGTCCAAGACAAGGGGTCACAGTTTAAGGATAAGGGGGAAGTCTTTTAGGACCGAGATGAGAAAAACATTTTTCACACAGAGAGTGGTGAATCTCTGGAATTCTCTGCCAAAGAAGGTAGTTGAGGCCAGTTCATTGGCTATATTTAAGAGGGAGTTAAATGTGGCCCTTGTGGCTAAAGGGATCAGGGGGTATGGAGAGAAGGCAGGTAAGGGATACTAAGTTGGATATATCAGCCATAATCATATTGAATGGTCGTGCAGGCTCGAAGGGCCGAATGGCCTACTCCTGCACCTATTTTCTATGTTTCTATGTCTTACAAGCTACATGCAAATTGGAGGAACAGCATCTCATATTTCGCTTGGGCAGCTTACAACCCTGTGGTATGATTATTTGATTTCACTAACTTCAAGTAACCCTTCTCTCCATCCCTCCCCCACCCAAGTCGTACCAATTCAAAGTTGTCTTGTTGAGTCTCATTGTCTGTAACTCGTTTTCACCTAACACACAGCCAACAATGGCCTGTTTACTTTATCATCCAGATTGCCTGACTATAGTGGTTGGTAAGATTTTAGAGCCCATTATTAAGGGTAAAGTTTAAGCAAACTTCGATGCATATGATGAAATAGGCCAAAGTCAGCATGGTTTTCTGAAGGCTATATCTTGCGAGACAAATCTGTTGTAATTCTTTGAGGAAGTAAATAGTAGGTTAGACAAATAGGAGAGTCAGTGGATGTTGTTTACATAGATTTTCAGAAAGCCTTTGATAAAAGTGCCACATGTGAGGCCACAGATGGTTGTGGAAGCCAAGTTAATTAACATTTTTAAGGCTGAGATCGAAGGATTCTTGATTTGTAAGGGTGTCAGGAGTTATGAGAAGGCAGGAGAATGGGTTTGAGAAGGCAAGCTAGATCAGCCATGATTGAATGACGGGGTAGACTTGATGGGCCGAATGGCCTAATTCTGCTCCCATCACTTATGAACATTCCACCGCCCTAACTGTCATTTTCACTGCACAAAGACTAAAGAGACAAAAAGACCTAACCTTATCTTACCTTTTACCTCCACTCAGCCTCTTTGCTGAAGCCTTTCCAGTCAAAACCTCGGCATTTACCCTCAATCACAGAACTTGGACATCAGGCACCACCACTCCTAAAAATGGCCGTTCTGCTAGTACCAGACGTCCTTTCATAATGGTTCCCTTTTAAATCTCCCACGCTGCACCCACTCAGCTGTGTACTCACTGTAAAACTAACCAGATACTAACAGCTCCAGTCCTTGTTGTTTCATGGAACACTTTCAATGCAAAGGCGACTCGTCACCATTTTCTCAAGGGAAGTTTGGAAGGGGAAATAAATATTGATTTTGCCTAGAATGACCACGCTCTCTATAATAAAACAAATATCATCTGCATACTGTGTAGGAATGAACTGTAGATGCTATCAACCGAAGATAGACACAAAATGCGGGACTGGCAGCATCTCTGGAGAGAAGGAATGGGTGACGTTTCGAGTCGAGTCTGATGAAGTGTTTCATCCCGAAACGTCACCCATTCCTTCTCTCCAGAGATCCCGCTGAGTTACTCCAGCTTTGTGTCATCTGCTCACTTCCAACTTTCAGTCACACCTGCTAATTGGCTTTAAATCATTCAACATTTTCAAGTAAGGGTTGGATCTTTAGTTTCCAAAAACACATTTATCTTGAATTTACCAATCCATAAATTATACATACGAGTACAAACTGATATGTCACACCTACCGTGGTTGGAACTGATCACTGTTCGTGCTGTCTAGAGTCTCAAATATCTCCATTGCATCAAAATATAGCTAAAAAAAAGGTAACATTTTGTTAATCAATAAACTCCATTGAAATGGTTTTTTTTTAAAGTAATCAGTGAAAAACTAACCCACTGCTGAAGAGGAGAAAATTTTCCTGTAAGGGCTTTCAAGACTTCTTGACTAACAATTCCGCCAAAGGCAGCAGTAAGAGGGGCCAGACATCCTCTTGCTGTCCACGAGAGCCACTTTACCACAGCCTGATTAACTGTAGTCTGCAATACAGAAAAATGCAAGTGAAATATTCATTATTGCCAGACACTTACAGTAAATGCCAACATTGCTTCTCGCTCTCTGCAGTTGCTGCCAAGCATTTTGAAAAGCTAGGGATGAACGGAACTGCAGGTGCTGGTTTACAAATAAAGGCATAAAGTGTTGGAGTAACTCAGCAGGTCAGGCAACATCTCTGGAGAACGTGGCTAGGATGAAGTAGGGTCCCACCCTGAAATGTTACCTATCCGTGTTCTCCAGAGATGCTTCTTGACCCGCTGAGTTACTCCAACCTCCAACGCTTTGTGTCTTTATGTTGACAATTTAATTCCCTTTCCGTTTCTAGTTCAGAAGTCACTGAAATCTAGCAAATCGTCTCACAGATAAGCTTCATGATTGCTTTGTCAAAATTACAATGAGGACTGGGCTGTGGACATTGTCTATGTGGACTTTCACAAAGCTTATAACATGGTCCCGCATGGTGGGCTGGTCTGGAAGGTTAAATCTAATGGAATCCAGGATGAGCCAGTAATTGGATTCAAATTGACATGGAGGAAGGAATCAAAGGAAGCATGTGGCGCTTTCCTTTTTCCCCAATTGGAAGTCTATGACTAGTGGTGTGCCACAGGACTCGTGCTAGGTCCACTGTTGTTCGTTATCTACATTAACACTTGAGATGACATGTAGTTAACATTGTTAGTAAATGGAAAAATATCTAAGCTTACAACAGTATCTAGGTCAGTTGGGAAGGTATCTCAAGGCACAGCTTGTGAGAGGTGTTGCACTTTGGCATGTCAAACCAATTACAAAGCCCTGGAGAGTGTTGTGGAACAGAGATATCTAGGGGTACAGGTGCATATGGCCAAAATGGTCTCAATGGACCGAAAAGTCTCCATGTTGTATACAGTAGGGTCAGCAATGGAAGGTGTAAATAATTTTGGCATAAAAGCCAATGGCTTAGACGACACAAACTATATTTTGGTGTTGATTAAGCAAAAAAGATGCTCGGTGAAAATAATCACTCACCTTATTTTTCAGTGTTTCACTTAAAGTTAAAGCCAATTTCATCACTTCCTCTGCATCCTGAAGACACCTTTTTGCAAATATATAATAATCCAGCTTTGTTAAGTCTGCTACTATCAACATAATGGCAAGCCATTATAATGCAAAAAGCAGTCAGTTATAGTCAACATACATCAACAAATAAATAGAACAGAAGAGTACAGAGAGAGATACCTTCAAAATTACTGCTGAACAAATCTTGTTGTTCTTCACCATCCACATTCCTGGAACCTTCAAATCACATTTCCTTGTAAGAAACAAAATCACTGTTCTACTGTTTCAAATTCTAAACTTCCTAACTTTGGCACTCAATTCATTAAAATGTTTCCACAGCTATTGCTTAATTCAACCACTTCCTTTCCTGTAGCTTTATTAGCCTTGACCGAGTGTAATTTTCTACTTTCCTATTCAACTAATTTTCATATTCCTCACCTATCGAATTCTCATTAACATGTGTAGGAAGGAACTGCAGATGCTGGTTTAAACCAAAGATAGACACAAAAAGCTGGAGTAACTCAGCGGGCAGGCAGCATCTCTGGAGAGAAGGAATGTGTGACATTTCGGGTCAAGACCCTTCTTCAGACTGAAAGTCATGGGAAACGGAAACGAGAGATATAGACAACAATGTAGAGAGATGTAGAACGATGAATGAAAGATATGCATAAAAGTAATGATGATAAAGGAAACAGGCTATTGTTAGCTGTTTGTTGGGTGAAAAAGAGAAGCTGGTGCGACTTGGGTGGGGAGGGTCCGCCAAGGCCTACTGAATCTCCCGGTTGCTAACCATTTGAACTCCCCTTCCTATTCCCATATTAATTTTTGTGTCCTGGGCCACATCCATTGCTTGTGAGATCACAGGCAAACTGGAGGAACCGCAACTCATATTCCCCTTGGGTTGCCGATAACCTAACAGTACGAACATTGAATTGAACATTTAGGTGACTCTTTTTCACTTTTCCAACATCCTTCCCCCACCCCTCCTCCCACATTCCCTGCGCCCCACCTGGACACACAGTAATTTCTCTTGTCCCCCCACCAAAATTCCTTCTTCTAATGTTATCTCACACGTTTTGTCTTCCCATTTCTGACCTCCGTCCAACCATCTACCTTTTAAACCCCCTCCCCCACCCCCATCACCTATACCCACCCATCGCTTGCCAGGATTTTTCCTGCCGTTCCTCTCTTCCAGCTTTCTCCCTCCACCACAATCAGCCTGAAGGGTCCCTACCCGAAAAGACACCTATCCATTTTCTTCAGAGATGCTGCCTGACCTGCTGTGACTCCAGAACTTTGCGTCATTTAAAAAAAAAAATCTACATCCGGGCCTCAGCAAAATCTCCCCTTGCCTCACACAGAAGCCTGTGATTCTCATTTCACCAGGCCGTAGTTCCATAGTCATATCACACAGAAACAGGCCTTTCGGACCAAGTACTCCATGCCAACCAGGTTTTATAACTGTCCCATTTGGCTACATTTGGCACATATCTCTCTCAATTTTTCCTATATTTGTCACATTATTAACATTTCTATATTTGTCCATATAAGATGATAAAGTAAATAATCACCCTATGTTCGGGAGGCGTTTGTGTTGCTCCTGAAATGTATCCAAGCTCAGCATTGCTGTGTGAATCTGCAAGGGTGCCTGTTGAAACAAAAATAGGATTGGTCTATATTGTATAGTGCAAGAGAAAATTTAGCACTTTTGGGTGCTAAACACTTTTCAGCTCATCAAATAACTTTCCTTTACTCCTAGATCCGTCTGCTCTCCAACACTCACCAGAGCCCAGCCATTCAATAAGTAGGTCCTGCCCATGTTATGCTTCCCAAGATGTAACACCTCACATTTATGCCCAACTGATCAATATCCTGCTGCTATTTTTGACAACCATCTTCATTATCTACAAAACTACCCTCTTTTGTGTCATCTGCAAACTTGCTAATCATGCCATGTATGTTCTCATCCAAATAATTGGTATAGATGACATACAGCAATGGGTTCAGCACTGAATCCTGAGACACATCACTAGTCACAGGCCCTCTGTCCAAAAAGCAACATTCCACCACCATCCTCTGCTTCCTTCCATGAAGCCAATTTTCTATCCATCTCTCTCCTTGGATCCTATGCGATCTAACTTTCCAGAGTAGCTTCTCATGTGGTATCTTGTCAAATGCCTTGCTGAAATTCATATATACAACGTTTACAGCTCTGCCCTCATCAACCTTTTAGGTCACATCTTCAAAAACTCAGATTCGTGAGACATGACCTCCCACATACAAACCCATGCTGTGTAGGAAGGAACAATGTAGGAAAGTCTGAAGAAGAGTTCCGACTCAAAACATCACCTATTCCTTTCTCCTGAGATGCTGCCTGACATGCTGAGTTACACCACTTTGTGTATATCTTCAGTACAAAACCACACTGACTATCCCAAATCACCCCTTGTCCATCTAAATGTATGCATAGCTTATCCCTCAGAATACACTCTAGTAACTTTCAACCACAGGACATTCCAGCAAAGGATATAGTGGTAGGAACACTATGATTTGATTTTCGCAAAAAAAAAAAGGATTAGCAAAGGTCTTATCCCTCCTGCCAGCAAATGTACCCGTGAGGAAATTACATGACTCAGACATAAAATTCTCCATTGTTAATGAACATGCTTTTACTCAGATGGAAAATGCTGCGTGGCATTGAACAAATGTCTTCCAGCAGCTATAGAAATATAACCAGATGTAAACTAATAATTTCAGAACAAAAAGGGCCACAGGCAATAATAAAGATGATGTTAAATATATAGTGTAGTTTTAAGAGGTGTAAAATGCAAGCATATCTGAAAAGCAGATCTTTCAGTAGACGATTTAAGGTGAGGGAAAGATTTAACAAGACCCTGTGGAGCAACATTTTTTAAACAAAGGTTGGTAGGTGTATGGAACAAGCTTCCAGAGGACATAGGTGAGACGGTGCTGTCATAACATTTAAAAAACATTTGGACAGGCACATGGAGAGGATAGTTTTAGATTGATACAAGACTAGTGCAGATGGGGCATGTTGGCCAGTGTGGGTAAGTTGGGCCTAAGGGCCTGTTTCCATGCTGTATGACTACGACAGGGCTGTTTATTGTAAATGCATTGATTTTCTCACTTGCATGCATGCATCAACTCAACAAAATTATATTTTCATCTTCCCCCTTTCATCAATCACTGGCTCTAACAGAATTTCAACAAATACTATATTTCCATTTCAGTTTGCATTTATCTAAATTTAGAGCTAGCCAAATGAGCTCAAATGTTAGTCAGACAATCAGAATCTTACAAAGGTATCTGTGCAACATGGAAACAAAATCTCAGACATAAAATAAATCTTACCTCAGGTTTGCTGAAGTCCACATTAAAGCATCGAGGATTTAAAAGTTGCGTCTCCAAATTTTCCTACAACCAGAACGGTAATTAAACAAAAACAATGTAAGTTACAATAATATAGCAAAAGTTCAACTAATTGGAACTGCGAAACAAATCCAATCAAACCAAACAAGCTGAAGCAATTTTAACAATATTGTTTAACTAAATAGAACAGCTCAATGGTTTGCTGTAAAATCATGCATTGAGGAGATTCCCAAGAAATGGTCAATCATTCAGCACTTTTAATGGAAAGAGTGGACAACTAAAATCCAGATGTTGCTTTTTGTCGATCCACTACTTGGTGGTCATTAATATCTATTTCTTCTTTGAACAAAATTTCTGCGTCAAATGGTGCAGCTAAGTCTTTCTCTCCACATGGTCAAAATTAAACATATATGGTTATGACATCTAGAAGAAAATTCTTTCCATAAGCTGGAAAATATATAAAGTCAGCTGATACGATAACCATACCACCACAGTATTGTAATAAATAATGTGGATGAATGCCAATTAACTTTTTTTTTATTATTGTTTCCGCTGCCGGGTTATAATGGCATAAATTCAGGAAGACACACATTCAATAGCTGGTTGTGGTGGCCTTAAAGTACCAGTGGATGTTTGACTAATCAGAAAGAACAATTATGAAAAGTGGAGAGAGTAGAAACTGGTTCTGTCATTTGTATAAAAGAGCATATGGACAAAAATGACTCAACTTTAATGACAGTTACAGGAATGGTTTCCTCTATAGGGATGTCCATAAGTCTGGCACTCATTACCTTGGGATAGCTGTAATTGCAATTTTTGTATATTAAATACTTTAATGTGATAATCAAGATTTTTTTTTAAAGACACAAAGTGCTGAAGTGATTCAGCGGGTCAGGAAGCATCTCTGGAAAACATGGAAAGGTGATGTTTCAGGTCAGGACTTTTCTTCACACTAATTGTAGTGGGGGTTAGGGGGAGGGGAGGGGGGGAGAAAGAAGAAAGAGAGGAGAGGCAGGACAAAGCCTGGCAAGTAATAGGTGGCTGCAGGTCAACGAGGTTTCTGATAGGCAGATGGTTGGACAAAGGGCAGACATGAAATGACAGAAGATGCAAAACAAAAGGACTGAGAGTTACGCATGGTGAAGCTAGAGGAAGGAGTGTAGGTGGAGGGGAGAGAAACCAGTGAATCCAGATGGGGCATCGAGGTGGGAGGGGGGTAGAAAGGATGGGTGGGGGCAGGAGAGGGGGAGTTTGTTTACCTAAAATTGGAGAATTCAATGTTCATAACATTAGGCTTTAAGCTATCCTGGTGGAATAGGTGGTGTTCCTCCAGTTTACGTGTGGCTTCACTCAAGCAAAGAAGGAGGCCCAGGACAGAAAGGTCAGGATGGGTATGGGAAGAGGAGTTAATATTGTTATAAAGCGGGAGATCCATTAGGCCTTGATGGACCGAGCGCAAATGTTTGAAGAAATGGTCGTGCTTGGTCTCGCTGATGTACAGGAGGCCACATTAGGAGCAGCGAATGCAGAAGATGACGTAAATTAAAATGACCAGAAAAACAAGAAAGATTCATACAGACATGCCAATGTACACTCAAGATTGTTTTCAGCTGAGATTTGTAATTTTTAAAATACAATCATGGGATCACCAGCTAGGTTGGGATTTATTCCCGACTTCAAGGGGCCCATGAGAAGGTGAAAAGCTCCCGTTTTGAATTATTGCAATTCCCGTTTATGATACAAACAATATTGTCTATAATCAGGCAAGTTACATCCTTATCTCAAAGGATCGAGTACACGTCTATTTTAATAATCAGTAGAACAAATACTTACACATAGGAAGATGGGTTGGATAATGTAGACATTTTATATGGGTCTCACAAGAGTATGAGGCCTGCAGATCTAGCAATATTAAGTTGTATACTATACATGGTGCATCACACAAAAATACTCACAAATGTAAAGGTTTTGGGCATTTTCAGCTGCACAGCGATTCCTCCATGCAAATATGGGCTGAGGCTTGAAGTATCTCCAATACTAAATGAATATAGGGATAAAACTGGAAAAGGCAAAGACAAATAATTGCACCAAGAAATGCATCCTACCACAGATCCAATACTACACTACCTTTACAAAAAAAAACACACTTTAATGGTAACAAAACTGGTTAAAATTGTTTTGCAAACTAAAACTAAACTGTCCACTATACCATCAACTTCAGTGTCATCGGCTCTCAAGCTTTTGTATCTACTGCCAAATGGAAGAGGGAGGAGGAGGAATGACCAGGGTCATTGGTCCATGATTATGTTGGCTACTTTCTCAAGGCAGCGTGAAGAGCAAATGGAGTCAAAGAGAGAGGGGGGAAGTGAGAGGAAAGGGAGGAGGAGGGGAGAAATAGTTGGGCGTCCTGGTGAAGCACAGAGGATAGGTGGGAGGGAGAAAGTCGGCGAGAAGTATTGGTGGGGGGAGGGGGGTTGCAGATTGGTGAATTCAATGGTCACACTGTTGGGTTGTAAACTAACACGAGGTGCTGTTCCTCCAGTTTGCATGTGACCACACGCTGGCAGAGGAGGAGGCCCAGGACAGAAGGTCAGTATGGGAAGGGGAAGGGGAGTTAAAATGGTTAGTAACGGGGAGATCCAGTAGGGCTTGGCAGACCGAGCGCAAGTGTTCGTCAAAACCATCGCCGAGTCTATGCTTGGACTCACCGATGTAAAGGAGGGCATATCAGGAACACCAGATTCACCGGATGAGGTTTACAGGGAAGCACGTGAACCTTTCTCTCACCTGGAAGGACGGCTGGGGTCCCTGGTAACACATGGAAGAACTGCTGGGGACATTTTTATAAACCACCATCTGCAGTTCCTTGTAATTTTGTAAACCAACATCTGCAATTCATGTTGCTCCATTTTACGTTAAAAGTTATTTATTCTCTATTTCGCACTGAAATATTTGAAGTTGTATCACTCAAAATAAATAGCATACCTGTTACTTGCAGAACAGATTCATTTAACTCTGTCATCCCATTGATTTCCCGAAATGTTACAAATTGTCCTGTTTCCAACCCATGGTTAGCGTTATCCATGCATGTTACGATTCCAGGATTAGACTGTTAATGAATAGATAAAAGGCATTTAAACATGTATGTATACAGTCATCCATAGTTTATATTTTGACAGCCTCATTCTCCAAGGAGTTTAAGAACAAGACAGTTGCGTCTTGTTTGAATCGAGCCGTTGGTCTCAAGTACGAATTAATTTACATATAAACAAGAGTGATGAATAAAATTTAAGAATCTGGCGCTTGAAAAGCATAACTTATTTCATTCAAATAAAGTGAAAAACTGTGGTAGAGGCTCAGAGGGGTGCAATTTTTGAGGCCTGTCCAGAAGAGCTTTGTTGCAGTCTGTAGATAGACCGTCACGGGAAGGAGCATTATTGGAGCCTGGTTGGGAACGTATCTGGTCAGTTGGAGGGAGCATTGGTACGGAACTATTTTGGAGGTAGTAACAAAAGCTCAGAATATTTTAAAGTTGTTATGAGAAAAGATAGGGATGGAGGTCTTAAGTTGGGGGAAGGCAAATTCCATTATCATAATGGAAATGGCAAAGATAGATTGGGAACATTTACTTGCAGTTAACTACATTTACCCAATGGAAACATGTGTGTAACATGTAACAGTATAGCAGAGGAACGGGCCCTTTGGTTCACAATGTGATGAACACAATACCAAGTTAAACTAATCTCGGGTACACAAAAAGCTGGAGAAACTCAGCGGGTGCAGCAGCATCTAAGGAGCGAAGGAGATAGGCAACGTTTCGGGTCGAGACCCTTCTTCAGATCTGCTTGCATGTGATCCATATACCTCCATTCCCTGCATATCCCTGTGCCTATCTAACAGCTTCTTAAATGGCAGTATCTTATCTGCTTTCACTGCCACGCCTGTCAGCACGTTCCAGCCACCCACCACTCTTTGTGTAAAGAAAAATACCCTGCACATCACCTTTAAACTTTTCCCTCAGAGGTCAAAGTTCTGCCTTCTCGACTTTGACATTTCCAGTCTGGAAAAATGGTTCTATCTACCTGATGTGTGCCACTCATAGTTTTATATATTTCTATTAGATCTCTGCTCAGCCTCCAATACACCCGACCTTAAAAGTGTTTGATATACTAATATCTAAAATCCTCTTTTTGTTATTTACCAATGGGTTTAACTTAATTCACTCACAGAGCAGATTGTGATATGTGTGTGTTGAGCATGCACAATCATTTTGGCACAGTATTTTCCACAAGGTGGGAGTAGAGGGTGATAGCGGAATATTTGGATTAAATGGATTTCTCATACATGGAGCTGGCAAGGGCTCAATAAGCTTGAGCTGTGAACATTCTATGATTCCAGAATAAATTGAGGTTGTTGCTAGATAATGTGAAATACCAATGAAAGTGATTATCATCTGTGGATATTACCTGTGTGATACTCTGAATGAAGATTTCCTTAGGTTCTTCTCCACTCGGGTCCGATACATCAAAATGGTCTCCAAAATCACAGAATACGCGACAGAACACTCCATATACATCAGCACTAATGAACTGGAAATGGAGATACATAAAGTTAACAACCCTACATCTTCCATCCATGTATCTTTAGGGGATGCAACAGAGTTGAAATGGAAAGATTTCCTTGAAATTGTGAGCAGATGACACACCATGGGCCCACATCAAGTTGTTTCATTGGACATTTTTGTTTTTGCAGCCTGAGTTTCTTTAATTCAAGGAACAAAGTCCAATTTTGAGTCTTAACCCAATAAATCACAGATTTGTTAGTGGCAACAAGAATTTGAGATTTTGAGACAACGCTGTAGGAAAATGGGAAAGAGAAGTAAATAAAAACCATGCACAACGACAGAAGAAAGGGATAAAGGGAAGCAAATTCAAATGAGTTTGTATTAAAATAGTTCTTAGAGTATGAACAATCCTAACAAGAGAGCATCTTAGGTTATCGTGAGAAGATGCTGTTTAGCCTTCTCCATCTTCTTCTTCTTGCGTATGGCGTGCACAGCCTTAAGCTGTAGGACAACTTGTTCTATTTGATCTTATTTGATTGTGCACGGCAGATTGATTGCATTCATCGAAACAGGGCGGACCGCGTGAAGGTTGCAATCTCGCACCCCAAGCCTTCTAAATGAATCTCAGTAGACAATCATGACTGTTAAGCCAGAAATGATAAGATTGCATCAGAAAACCTCTGCAGGCCTGAGTGAGAACTGCTAGAATCATTTTTTTGGAATAAAATCTCTTCAATTTAACTTTTTTGATGCATTTTAGTACAAAAGAACAAATGCTGGTTGGTTTTCTTGTTAGAACAGAAATGCAATATTGATCAGTGTTTTTTTAAATGGTTGATATTACATTATGCATTTATTGGCATATCAACATAACTTTCCCTGCGCATCACACTTAATATTGGACAAATAAGTGTGCATTGTGCAATTTGAGGCTTCAGGCACATCGTGAACAGTGAAGGAGGCAAGAAAGGAAATTGCGGGGGTCTTGACAAGGATTTTTGATTCTTCTCTAGCCTCTTATCAGGTCAGGTCAGAGGGGGAGTTTCTCCCGCCTCGGGTACCATGTAATCCCGTGCTACCTGCTCCATAGTCGGATAGTCGGCGACTAAACCGTCTGAGGAGGGGGCTGTGGACCACCAGCAGGACCAAAAACCAGATCTGTCAAAGGGAAGATGAGCTTCTAGCGAGTCAACGGCCAGCCACACTTCAGTGGGAGTTGCGATCATTGTCGTGCATAGCATTGTAAGGAATGATGATAAAGCACACACACCAAAATCCTATACTTCCAGCGGCGGAAGTCCGTAGGAACTGGAGGACAGAGATGTGTGATGCGTCCGTCACCGTTCCCGTCGGAAACCAGCACCACTGTGTCGTTAATGTTTTCAACAATGATGAATGAATGAATCTAGCTACAGGCAAGGTCCCAAAGGACTGGAGTGTGACCAATGTCAATCCTTTGTTTAGGAGAGAATCCAGGGAACTATAGGCCGGTGAGCCTCATGCCAGTGATAGGGTAACTATTGGAGAGAATTGTTTGAGATAGGATTTACTCCCATTTGGAAGCGAATGGAATAATTAGGGATAGTCAGCACAGAATTGTACGTGGCAAGTAGTTGTTCACTAACTTGAATCCGTTTTTTGACGAGGTGACAAAGGAGATTGATGAAGGTAGGGTGGTGGATGTTAAAAACGTGGATTTTAGTAAGGCTATTGATAAGGTCCCTCATGGTAGGCCAATCCAGTAAATTAAGATGTATAGGATCCACGATGACTTGGTTTTATGGATTTGGAACTGGCTTATTCACAGAAGACATGGGGTTGTGGTGGAAGGTAGATATTCTGGTTGGAGGTCTGTGACCAGTGTAGTTCCACAGGGGTCTGTGCTGCAACTCTGCTGTTTGTGACATATATAAATGGCCAAGACGTAAATGTAGATGGGTTGGTGAGTAAGTTTGCTGACGACACCAAAATTGGAGGAGTTGCAGACAGTGAGGAAGCCTGTCAGAAGATACAACGGGATATAGCTCAGCTGCAAAAATGGGCAGAGAAATAGCAGATGGAGTTTAATCCGAGCAAGTGCAAGGTTTTGCACTTTTACAGATTGAATGTAAGGAGAGAGTGTACAGTTAATGGCAAGACCTTTGGCAGTGTTGTTGTGGGGAGGGATCTTCGTGTTCAAGTTCATAGCTCACTAAAGGTGGCAGCACAAGTAGATAGGGTGATAAAGAAGGCGTATGCCTTCTTTGCTAGGGGTATTGAATACAAGTCAGGAAACAGCAAACCAATAGTGTGACATCTGGAATAACCTGGTAGGTACAATACTGTTTAGAAACAATTCATGCTCACTGCATATACTATTTCTATACTAGTTTACAGCAGAATAGTATCCAAAAGCAAATAGATATTCTGCTTGGTTCTGTTATCCAACAAAAGGCGAGGAATAATTATTTCTTGTCTTGCAATATTGCACACTTAGACAACAACATTGAGACCGGTTGCAAATTTACAGTGATCAATTAAGTGGTGATGGAAAGTTCACGCCCTGTACATCACGAGTAAAACATACCTTGATGGGTGGCTGATGAGAACGGCAAAAGTTATTAATCTTCTTTTGAAGTGAAAGTCTAGTCTCTGTTAATACCACACACTACAGATGAAATAAAAGACTCCAATTAATATAATTACAAGGTACAATGCCACAGTAAGAGTCATACAGCACAGAAACACGCCCTTCAGACACTGTGACATGTTTAGAAAAAAAAATACAAATGTCGTAGCAAGACCACTCTTATCTGCCTGCACATACTGTAATCCACATCCCTCCATAGCCAGCATGGCTTTATACACAACAGGTCGTGCTTTACTATATTGATTGAGATTTTTGAGGAAGTGATGAAGGGGATTGATGAATGGAAGGCGGTAGATGTTGCATATGTGGATTTTAGTAAAGCTTTTGATAAAATTCCTCATGGTAGGCTGATCCAGGAGATTAAGATGCATAAGATTCACGGTGACATGGTTATATGGATTCAGATCTGGCTTATTCATAGAAAATAGAGGGTTGTGGTGGGCTGTGACCAGTGGTGTTCCGCAGCGATCAGTGCTTGGACCTCTACTGTTGTGACATATACAAATGACCTGGATGGAAAGAAAGATGTGTTGGTGAGTGAGTTTTCAGACAACACCAACATGGGAGGAGTTGCAGACAGTAAGGAAGGCTATTAGAAGATACAGGGGATATCGATCAGCTGCAGAAATGGCAGATGGGAGTTTAAACTGAGCAAGTGTCTAATTTTTGCTTCTTAATATTTTCTGTACACACTCATTATTCACTTCTGAAAAGTAAGAATCGCAATAGCACTATCCTCTTTTCTTAATGATGTTTCCAGCTTGCAAATGTTCTCGGGCTATTGTTCATATCCTGATCACTGCCCCCTCTGAAGACACTTTGAAATTGCCTAGCAAGTCAATCAATCACGGTGCCTCTTCACAACTTATTTTAAAATAGCCATATGAAAAAGTGTTTTGCCACCCATGACTCTAATGTAGTTAACTGGATTCTGAACCTCTGGGGTAAAATTTTGTTATGTTCTCGACATCCAGAAGTGCAAAATAATCTTTGACCATTTTGTTACTCTTAGGTCTTCTCATAATCTCTAACCTCCAAAGACTCATGGGATTTATTTGTTGTGATAATTAAGATGGTTTGTTATGGCCCATTTCTAATCCCTAAATTAGCTGCACAAACCATCTACATACTATTTGGCTTACACACAATCTTTAATACGGTTGACCACACAACTCTTCCACCATTATCCTCACACTTCCATTCCTGCATCGACACAAGTACTTCAGAACACCTCAAATAACTCTCCTGTACTCCTATTGATTCCTCATTTTTGCACTGCTCTTTGCATATCCAATCAAAGACAAGAGATAAGTTGAATCTTATCCGCATTTTCCAATTCATCCCTGTACACACAAGTTTTTTTCTGGATAGAACATGAGCAAATCCAAGATCTCAGACATCAAATTCACTTGGACGATCTCTGACATCTCCCTACCGTTTCTAGGTCTCACATTCTCCATCACAGGAGACAGACTATTGACTGACGTCTATTACAAACCCAATGACTCCCATAGCTATCTAGACCACCCTGCTTCCTGTAAAGACTCAATCCCCTTCTCCCAATTCCTCGTTTACCCCGCATCTGCACCCAGGATGAGGTTTTCCATACCAGGTCATCGGAGATGTCCTCATTCTTTAGGGGACGGGGGTTCCCCTCTTCCATCATAGACGAGGCCCTCACTAGGGTCTCCTCAATATCCCACAGCTCCACTCTTGCTCCCCCTCCCCCCATTCGTAACAAGGACAGAGTCCCCCTTGTCCTCACCTTCCACCCCATCAGCCATCGCATACAGCACACAATCCTCCGACATTTTTTCCACCTCCAAAAGGATCCCACTACTAGCCACATCTTCCCATCTCCACCCCTTTCTGCTCTCTGCAGAGACCGTTCCCTCCTCAACTCCCAGGTCAACTCATCCCTTCCCATCCAAACCACCCCCCTCCCCAGATATTTAACTCCCCCTCCGATTACCACACTGACCTTTCTGTCCTGGGCCTCCTCCATTGTCAGAGTGAGGCCCAGCGCGAATTAGAGGAACAGCACCTCATATTTCACTTGGGCAGTTTACACCACAATGGTATGAACATTGACTTCTCTAACTTCAAGTATCCTTTGCTTTCTCCCTCTCTCTCCATCCCGTCCCCCTTCCCAGTTCTCCCACTAGTCTTACTGTCTCCGACTACATTTTATCTCTGTACGGTCCACTCCCCTGACATCAGTCTGAAGAAGAGACACAACCCAAAACGTCAGCCATTCCTTCTCTCCAGAGATGTTGCCTGTCCCGCTGTTACTCCAGCATTTTGTGTCTTTCGACACCAATGTGTATCTGGTGCAAAGAAAGGGTATCTACCCACATCATTTTCACGGTGGCCATAGCACGTATCTTTCTTTTAACAACACTAACAATTTTGGAATATCATAAAGTCCAAGATCATTTTAGATACAAGCCACTAAAGTAAAATACCGATTTGTCTAAAGTGGTGTCAAGGTAAGAAATGAACCAGTCATTTTGCGATAATACTGATTGAAATGGAACAAGCTCAGAATGAATGAATGAAACTTTATTATCACAATATGACATGTCACAGTGAATTCTCTGTTTTATATTTACATTTTGGTTGAAATGAATGCGCTGGGCCAAAGGGCCCTTTTCCCTGCTGTATAACTATGATTCTGTGACTGGCTAAACATATTAAAAGTTTGAATAAATTGCCTCAATTACCTGATACTGCTGCAGAAAACTAAGATCTGTATTTTCGTCCAAAAGGATGTTGGAAGAATTGACCTGGACGTAAGGATTCAGCTCAGCAAGTTGCAACATGGTGGCCTTGGCTCTACAAATTAAATAAAGAAACTCATTACCTTTCAGAACAAATTAATTGACTTGTTTAGTTTGCTTGCACTTTTGTTGTATTTCTAATAAGCAAAACAATACTAATACATGAAAACAGGAATGAATACAAAATATGATCTTGATCCAGAACAGAAGAACAAGAATAATCAGCTTCACAATCATTCAATTCCAGAAACATTCACTGGAAGGAAAAGAAACATGTATCTGAATGTTTCATTGTCATACGTACCAAAACTGAACAATGAAAGTCTTACTTACAAGTTAGGGTGATAGTCACAAAGAGGGATGCAATGTGGAAACAGGTCCTTCGGCCCAACTTGCCCACTGGCCAACATGTCCCAGCTACACTAGTCCCACCTGCCAGCATTTAGTCCATATCCCTCCAAACTTGTCTTATCCATGTATCTGTCTAACTGCTTCATAAACATTGGGATAGTCCCTGCCTCAACTACCTCCTCTGGCAGCTTGTTCCATACATCCACTACCCTTTGTGTGAAAAGGTTACCCCTCAGATTCCTATTAAATCTTTTCCCCTTCATCTTAAACCTATGTCCTCTGGTCCTCAATTCACCCACTCTGGGCAAGAGACTCGGTGCATCTACCCGATCTTTTCCTTTCATGGTCTTAAACACCTCTATAAGATCACCCCATCATCCTTCTGCGCCCCAAGGAATAGTACCTGCCTACACAACCTCTCCCTATAGCTCAGACCCTCTCGTCCTGGCAACATCCTCGTAAATCTTCTCTGTACCCTTTCCAGCCTGACAAACATCTTTCTTATAACACGGTGCCCACAAGTTAATAAGACATGACCTGCTGTCCATGACTAATTAGCTTACTGTCCCTAATTAGCCTTCACTCCTCCAAATGCGAGTTGTCTTGCCTTCATAGTTCAGGACTTATCATGTGTAGGAAAGAACTGCAGATGCTGGTTTAAATCGAAGGTAGATACAATATGCTGGAGTAACTCAGCGGGTCAGGCAGCATCTCTGGAGAGAAGGAATAGGTGATGCTTCGGGACGAGACCCTTCTTCAGACTTATCATGTTGTACTTGGACTATTCTGGATGTTACGGAGCAAGACAAATGGGGAGGGTGAAAGGAGGTTCTCCCTTGCTTAGATCGTAGGACTTTAGTTATGATGAGAGATTGAATAGGTTGGCCTTGTTTCCCCTGGTAGAAAGTAGGCCGAGGGATAGTCAAACTTTTTTCCCCTATCGCTTGTCGGCGCGGACTCGGTGGGCCAAGGGGCCATGTTTCCGCACTGTATCCCTAAACTAAAGTAAATTAATAGGCATACAACATTATTATGAGCATGGATATGATGTCAGTAAGATTATCTTCCCCTTAACAGAGGTGTCTGAATGCAGAGGGAATAGGTTTAAGTCAAGGAACCAGAAGTTTTGAAAATATCAGAGGTAGAACACTTGGAGAGTGTTGGGACTGTGGAATACACAACCTGACTGGCATAGATTAACAACATTGAACACGTATCCACATGAGCATCTGCTTTTCCAAGACATGGATGGGCACAGAGCAAGTACTGGTCATAGAGTCACACAGAATAATAACAGGTCTTTCGGCCCAACACGTCCATGCCCGCCAAGATGTACCATCGAAACCAGTTAATTTGCCTGTAGTTAGCCCAAATCCTTCTAAACCTTTCCTATCCATACGTCTTTTTAATGCTGTTATAGTACCTGCCTCAAAATCCTCCTGCACTCCAAGGAATAAAGTTCTAGCCTGCACAGCCTCTCCCAATAGCTCAGGCCTTTAAGTACAGGCAATAAATGTTCTCTGCAATCTTTCCATCTTAACAACATCCCTCCCATAGGAAGGTGACTAAAACTGAACACAATACTCCAAATGTGGCCTCATCAACGTTTTGTACAACTGTAACATAACATTCCAACTTCTATACTCAATACCCTTAAAAATTAAGGCCAATGTACTGAAAGCCTTGACCACCATGTCAGGCCGGGTGGAGTTCCCACCGCCACAGGTACTATGTATCCCGTGCTACCTGCTCAATAGTTAGATAGTCGGCGACTAAACCGTCTCCCCCACCTGGTTTGCCAGGTGAGGAGGGATCTGTGGACAGCCACACTTCAGTAGAAGTTGTGATCACTGTCGTACATAGCATTGTAAGGCATTGTAAGGAAACTAGGTTGCAAGCCCGTTGATGTTTTCGACGATGATGATGACCATGTCTACCAGTGACGCAACTTTCAATGTACTATGTACCTGCACTCACATATCCCCTTGCACTACAACACTCAGCAGGGCCCTGACATTCACTGTGAAGGCCCTGTCCTGGTTTGACTTCCCAAAATGCAATGCCTCACATTTATATGCATTAAGCTCCATTAGCTATTCCTCAGCCCACTTGCCCTGCAGATGGAATGTGGTACCCTTGTAGAGAACATGGGGAATTATAGACCAATTAGCCTTACATCAGTCATAGGGAAGATGCTTGAGTCAATTATTAAAGATGTTATAGCAGCGCATTTGAAAAGCAGGGACTGGATTGGTCAAAGTCAGCATGGATTTATGAAGGGGAAATCATGCTTGACTAATCTTCTGGAATTTCTTGATGATGTAACAAGTAGAATGGATATGGAAGAGCCAGTGGATATGTTGTATCTGGACTATCAAAAAGCCTTTGACAAGGTCCCACACAAGAGATTAGTGTACAAAATTAGATCACATGGTATTGGGGGTAGGGTATTGACATGGATAGAGAACTGGTTGGCAGACCGGAAGCAAACGGTAGGAATTAACAGCTCCTTTTCAGAATGGCAGGCAGTGACTAGTGAGGTGCAGCACGACTCGGTGCTGGGACCCCAGTTATTTACAATATATATTAACAATTTTGGCGAGGGAATTATATGTAACATCTCCAAGTTTGCGAATGACACAAAGCTGGGTGGCAGTGTGAGCTGCGAGGAGGATGCTATGAGGTTGCAGGGCGACTTGGATAGGTTGGGCAAGTGGACAGATGCATGGCAGATGCAGTATAATGTGGATAAATGTGAGGTTATTCACTTTGGTGGTAAGAACATGAAGGCAGATTATTATCTGAATGGTGTCGGATTAGGAAAAATGGAAGTGCAACGAGACCTGGGTGTCCTTGTACATCCGTCATTGAAAATAAGCATAAAGGTATAGCAGGCAGTGAAGAAAACTAATGGCATGTTGGCCATTGCGAGAGGATTTGAGTTTAGGAGCAAGGAGCTCCTATTGCAGTTGTATAGGGCCCTGATGTGACCGCACCTGGTATATTGTGTGCAATTTTGGTCTCCTAATTTGAGGAAGGACATTATTGCTATTGAGGGAGTGCAGTGTCGGTTCGCCAGGTTAATTCCTGGGATGGCGGGACTAACATATGAGGAAAGAATGGGTCGACTGGGCTTGTATTCACTGGAATTTAGAAGGATGAGAGGCGATCTTATAGAAACATAAAATTCTTAAAGGATTGGACAGACGAGATGTAGGGAAAATTATTCCCAATGTTAGGGTAGTACGGAACCAGGGGTCACAGTTTAAGAATAAGTGGTAGGCCACTTAGGACTGAGATGAGGAAAAACGTTTTCACCCAGAGGTGATAATTTGTGGAATTCTCTGTCACAGAAGGCAGTGGAGGCTAATTCACTTGATGTATTCGAGAGTGTTATAGCTCTTAGGGCTAAAGGAATCAAGAGATATGGGGAAAAGGCCAGAATGGGGTACTAATTTTAGATGATCAGTCATGATCATATTGAATGGCGGTGCTGGCTCGAAGGGTCGAATGGCCTACCCCTGCATCTATTTTTCTTTGTTTCTATGATAAAGATCCTACTGTAATTTGTGATAACCATCTTCACTTTCTACAAATCTACCTACTTAATGTACTTACTAAACTTACTAATCATGCCGTGTATGTTATCATCCAATGTGTTGATATAAACCACAAATAGCAATGGGACTAACACCGATTTGAGGCACACTACAGGCATCCAGTCTGAAAAACACCCTTCACCACCACCTTCTGCATCTTACATGAAGCCAGTTCTGTGTCCAGTTAGACACAAAATGCTGGAATAACTCAGCAGGACAGGTATCTCTGGAGAGAAGGAATGGGTGACCTTTCGGGTCGAGACCCTTCTTCAGACTGATGTCAAGGGAGGGGGCAGGACAAAGATAGAATGTTGTCGGAGACAGTAAGTCTAGTGGGAGAACTGGGAAGGGAAGGGGAATGGAGAGAGAAAGCAAGGGCTATCTGAAGTTAGATAAGTCAATTTTCATACTGCTGGGGTGTAAACTACCCAAGTGAAATATGAGAGTAAACTACCCAAGTGAAATATGAGAGGAACTGGAGGATATGTTCCTCCAGTTGCGCTGGGCCTCACTCTGACAATGGAGGAGGGCCAGGACAGGAAGGTCAGATTGGGAATGGGAGGGTGAGTTGGAGCTGAACCACCGGGAATCAAGTTAGCTCACTTTCCCTGGTTCCCATGCGATCATACCTTCCAGATCAGCCTACCGTGTGGAACCTTATAAAAGGCCTTGCCCTTATTGAGCAATTTAGTTATTTTCGAGTTGATCGGATGGTTAGAGAGAAATGGTTGCTAGGAAATAAGTGAATGGTGGGCTGATGGGGGTGCTTTGCAAACTTGCACGTACTTCATGAGATTGATAACATCTTCTATCTCATGAGAAAATGTGAATATGAAATTGTATACAATGATTTTGGAAAATCACATTTTATGAATTAGGACACATATTCCAAAATAAATTGTGTGTTGCTGAAATTAAATTAATGTTTATTTCTGCTAAGCTTAGAGATTTTATATCACTTTCACAATTCTCACCTGTTTCTTTGATTGGCAATGTCATCCTCATGCAAAAAGAAATTAGACCCTAGATCCCAAGTTTCAGATGGTTTGGTGTCATGGATGGTAAGTGCCTGGTGCAGAGTGGGGAAAAAAATTAGATGTCATTATATATTCAGCAGTATAAATAAAAAAATTGCTATGAATTATTTATATTTTCTATGTTATCAGTACAAACTGTTCTGCTATAATCTAATAAGTGTTCCGAAGAAAACCTTGTGTGTTAGAAATTATGTGGGTGCCTGGAGCACAGTGCATAGGGTAATGGTAGAAGCATACTATAATGGCACTCAAGAGTCTTTTAGAAAGGACAATGGAATCGGGTCATGTGGATCATGCCCATGATTCCAGAGTGACAGCAGGGCCTACAGACTGTAAATTGTTACAAGCTCTCAACAAGCTTTTACAGTTGAATGTGTGGCACACGATATTTATTTGCGGCTTTGTCGCTGTTAAATCATTGTTTGAGTTGAAATGTTACAGTAGTTTTATTGTTGTTCTAGTCATTTTTTGTCTCTGAACTTTATATTGTTTGAGTGTTCTTCCATCATCATTCATCCAAATCCTCAAAACCCGCTCATATCTTGTTGCAATAGCTTCCTTTACTGCTTCAACAAAACACTAAGTGCTGCAACTCAGTAGGTCAGGCAACACCGGCAGGGAGAATGGACAAGTGACGTTTCAAGTCAGGACTCTACTCAGACCGATAGTGAGGGACGACAACTGGCAAAGGGAGGTGGGCACATAGCAAATCCTGGCAAGTGACAGGTGATCAAATGGAACATGCAGTGTTTTTTTCACCTTAATATTAAATTTACATATCATTGATCTGACATGCAATTTCTTGGAACTGCACAATCTTTGCAACACAGGCACCTAATAATTCAAACAATTAATTTATGTATTCACTGATTGAAGAGAGTGTTTATAATTTACTAAGATTGACCCTACCTTTATACCCGCAAGAATAATGTTCTTTGCTGCCAAAAGAAAGGTGATCCGTTATTTTACCTTAAATAATTTTAACACAGCAATTCAGTGGATTTATTTTAACAATAATATGTACCAATTATAATGCACAAATAATATTTAATTAAAAGACTGATGGTAAAGCATACACTTAGATTACTTCTCCCTTTCTTTTTTTCAATCTTGTAATGCATCCTTCAAATAATTCAATTGAATTTGATTCAAAGATCTTTTGAAAACTCAATTTACACATCCCCATCTCTTGGCAAGGGAGACAAAATATAAAATATTTGAATAGCTGGGTTCAATATGATCAGTACTTCCGTTTTGTTCGAATTCAAGAGATTCTGTGCATCCACCCAATCTATTCCTCTCATCATTTGATTGAGTTTTTTGACCACCCCATCTACCTGTGACCTTTTTTGCCCACCCCATCTACTGCGATTTAGGATTATGATGTTGTGGCCTTTAGGGAAACTAGGTTGCGAGAGGGATATGACTGGCTGCTCAACATACCCAAGTTTTGATGTTTCAGATGAGATGGGGAGGGGGGGGGGGGTAAAAGAGGTGGAAGATTTGCTTTGCTAATCAAGGACAATGTCACGGCAGTACTCAGAGAGAACATACTAGAGGATACGTCTACTGAGCTCAAAAATAAGAAAGGAGCAATTATTTTAATGGGATTATAATATAGCCACCCTAAAGGCAGCAGGATATAGAGGGTCGGACATGTAGATAGATTACAGAAAGATGCAAGAACTCAGAGGGTTGTTGTAGTGGATGACATTAACTTCCTCAACATTGACTGGGACTTACTCAGGGCAAGAGGATTAGATGGGGGAAAAATTTGCTGGTTGTGGTCAGATGGAGGTAAAATGGGTTGAGCTCAAAAATAAGAAAGGAGCAATTACTCTAATGGGATGATATTATAGGCCACCCAATACCCTGCCGAAGATGGAGGATCAGATATGTAGACAGATTACGGAAGGAGGCAAGAACTAGTTTTTGTGGGTGACTAACTTCCCCAATATTGACAGGGACCTACCGACGGCCAGAGATGTAGATGGGGCAGAAATTATTAGGTGTATCCAAGGTTTCCTTAAATAGTAATGTGGATAGTCCAACTCCAAGATGGACAATACTGGACCTTGTATTGGGAAACAAGCCTGGCCAGGTGACTGATGTTGCAGTGGAAGAAGAATTTGGAGATACGCAGCACATGTAGATAGGGTGGTAAAGAAGGCATATGGTATGCTTGCCTTCATTGCTAATGGCATTGAATATAAGGGTCAGGAAGTCATGATGCAGCTCTATAGTACTTTGGTTGGGCCACATTTGGAGTACAGCGTGCAGTTCTGTTTCACCCCATTACAGGAAAGATGTGGAAGCTTTGGAGAGGATGCAGAGGAAGTTTACCATAATGCTGCTGGGTGATTTCAGCTTCAGGGAGAGATTGGACAGGCTTGCTTTGTTTTCTCTGGAACGTCTGAGGTTGAGGGGAGATTTGATAAAAATAATATAAAATTGTGAGAGGCATAGATAAGGTAGACAGTCAGAACCTTTTTCCCCAGGGTGGAAAAGTCCAACAGGGTGGAAAAGTCCAGCTATAAGCGAGAGAGGGAATGTTTAATGGAGATGTACTGGGTAAGTTTTCTTTACGCAGAGGCCTGGAACACATCGCCAGGGATGGTGGTGGAGACCGATACGATAGTGGCGTTTAGATAGGCACACAGAAGTGCAAGGAAGAGGGAGATGAATCGTGCACAGGCAGATGAGATCAGTTTAACATTTGCATCATGTTCGGCATAAATATTGTGGGTTGTCGGACACGTTGCTATGCTGCACTGTTCCATGTTCTAATGCAAAGCACATCAGCATAAATGGTCGCAACTTAACCGAGAACGGTCAAGGTCACAATAACCTGTTATTAGTCACAATATTTATAATGATACTAAAAAACACTGTCCTATTCACAATCAATGTTTATGCTTGCAGTGTTACACTTAAAAATCAGTAAAAACTGTAAGCAATGGAAATCTGAAATAAAAACAGCAAATGCTGGGAACAGTCAACAGGTCAATCTATGGAAAGAGAAACAAAATTAAAACAAAGCACAAAGTGCTGGAGTAACTATGCTGGTTAGGCAGCATCTCTTAGAGAACATGCTTACAATGCCCTTAATGTTTGGGACAAAGACCCATCATTTATTTATTTGCCTCTTTACTCCACCATTTGAGAATAGTAAATAAAAAAAACACATGTGGTTAAAGTGCACATTGTCAGATTTTAATAAAGGCCATTTTTATACATTTTGGTTTCACCATGTAGAAATTACAGCTGTGTTTATACATAGTTTCCCCCCCCCCCAATTTCAGGGCCCATAATGTTGCGACACAGCAATGTCATGTAAATGAAAGTAGTCATGTTTAGCATTTTGTTGCATATGTTTTGCATGCAATGACTGCTTGAAGTCTGTGATTCATGGACATCACCAGTTGCTGGGTGTCTTCTCTGATAATGCTCTGCCAGGCCTGTATTGCAGCCATCTTCAGCTTCAGCTTGTTTTGGGGGCTAGTCCTCTCCAGTTTTCTCTTCAGCAAATAAAATATATGCTCAATTGGGTTCAGATTGGGTCTTCTGGTCTCCGATTGGAGGCGTGGGTTCGTATCCCACTTCTGACACCATGTTGTGTTTCGGCTGTAATAAAATAACTGGAGCCTTACACCAAAATAAAGGTCCAAAGACTTTATTAACTACACAGCAAATACAACTTCACACTGGCACGTTTCTCTAATTCTAAGGGAACCAGGCAAGGAGCAGTTACTGTAAAGCGTGGGCGTAATTACAAAAGCATGACGTAATACGAGTGACACTGATCTACAGTGATTGCCTTGGCCACTCAAGAATTGACAATTTTTTTAGCTTTGAAAAACACCTTTGTTGCTTTGGCAGTATGTTTGGGCTCATTGTCTTGCTGTAGAATGAACCACCGACCAATGAGTTTTGAGGCATTTGTTTGAACTTGAACAGATAGGATGTGTCTATACACTTCAGGATTCATTATGCTTCTACCATCAACAGTTGTATCATCAATGACGATAAGCGAGCCAGTTCCTTCAGCAGCCATATGTGCCCAGGCCATAGCATCCCCACTACCGGGTTTCACAGATGAGATGCTATTCTTTGGATCCTTCTCTCCTCCATACTTTGCTCTTGCCATCACTCTGATATAAGTTCATCTCCATCTCATCTGTCCACAAGACCTTTTTCCTAAAACTGTGATTGCTCGTTTAACTACTTCTTGGCAAACTGTAACCTAGCCATCCTATTTTTGCGGCTAACCAGTGGTTTGCTTCTGTAGCCACTGGTTAGAGGCAGTGTAGCCCCTGTATTTCTTTTCATGAAGTCTTCTGCAGACAATAGTCATTGACAAATCCACACCTGACTCCTGAAGAGTGTTTCTGACTTGTCGGACAGGTGATTGGGGATTTTTCTTTGTTATGGAGAGAAGTCTTCTGTCATCAGCTGTGGAGGTCTTCCTTGGCCTGCAGGTCCTTTTGCAATTAGTAAGCTCACCAGTGCTCTCTTTCTTCCTAATGATGTTCCAAACAGTTGATTTTGGTAAGCCTAAGGTTTGGCTGATGTCTCTAACAGTTTTATTCTTGGTTCTCTTGACTTTCATTGGCACAACTTTGGCCCTCATATTGATAAACAGCAATAAACGTTTCCAAGGGTGATGGAAAGACTGGAGGAAAGACTAGGTGCTGAGAGCTCTCTTATACCTGCATTAAGGAGGCAATTAAAACACCTGAGCAATTACAAACACTTGTGAAGGCATGTGTCCCAAACATTATGGTGCCCTGAAATGGGGGGACTATGTATAAACACAGCTGTAATTTTAACGTGGTGAAACCAAACTGTATGAAAATTGCCTATATTAAAATCTGATAGTGTGCACTTTAACTACATTTGATTTTTGTCTATTACAAATCTCAAATTATGGAGTGCAGAGGCAAATAAATAAATGATGGGTCTTTGTCCCAAACATTATGGAGGGCACTGAAGGTGATGTTGGAGACATAACCCTTCTTCAGACTAATTGGTAGTAGTAAGAAGGGTCCCAACCCTCAACGTCACCTTGCCACATGCTTCAGAAATGCTCCTATCCCACTGAGTTAATCCACCACTTTATGTTTTGCTCAAGTTTCCAGCATCTGCCGTTCCTTGTTTCTCAACAGGATTATTGTTTCAGGCTGAATACTCTTCCCCCAAACTGTGGAAGAGAAAAAAACAATTACAGAGACCGTGAGGAGGGAAGGGACAGATAAAAGAGAATATCTATCAGAGAGAGTGGCAATAATTGACGGAATATCTGTGATCTGTGCTACCTGTGTTTGCCACATTAATTCCCCCATCTCATTGCCACTCTGACCCATTTGTCGATGGACTCCTGCAATGTCATGAAATGGCCCAATGAATGCTTCAGGAACAGCATCTTATCGTTCACCTGGGCAAGTTGTAACCTTCCAGACTCAATATCCAATTCCAATATCTTATGTAACTTCCTTTTACGGAATCAGAGACAATAAAGCAGGGAAACATGCTTTGCGGCTCACCTTGCCCATGCCAACCGAGTTAACATTGCAGACTAGTCCTATTTGTCTGCATTTGGCCAGTAGACCACTAAAACCTTTCTATCCATATTTCTGAAGAAATGTTTTTTTTTAAAGGTCGTAATTGTGTCCTCTGGCAGCTCATTCCAGATACGGACCACACTGAGTGAAAACCGGGCCGAGGTCCCATCTCTCCCGGCTCACCTTAAGCCTATGCCCATTAATTTTAGAATCCTCTATCCTGGAAAAAAAGACTGCGAGCGTTCACTTTATCCATGCACTCACAGCCTCCTACACTAAAAAAAAGTCCCAGCTGATCCAGCTCCCCATTACCACTATGGGCACACGCATGGGCCCCAGCTACCTTGCCTCTTTGTTGTACTCGAACAATCCTTGTTCTCTACCAGGGCCCCATCCCCGACCTCTACCTCCGTTACATCGACGACTGCTTTGGTGTCACCATCCTGCACCCACACACAACTGACTGATCATTCATTTCACCACCAACTTCCAACCCGGCACTCAAATACACTCTTGGACCATTTTTTCCCTACCTTTCCTTTTCTCTAAGGTGAACGTTCCTGACCGACATCCACTACAAACCAACTGACTCCCACAGCTACCTGGACTACTCGTCCACTCGTCCTCCCACCCTGCTCCTGTGACTTCCATCCCCTATTCCCAATTCCTCCGTCTACGCCGCATCTGCTCCCAGGATGAGGTGTTCCACACCAGGTCATCACAAATGGCTCATCATTCCTTCAGAGAACGGGGATTCCCCCTCCCCAAACGCACCATCGCAAACAGGGAGTCCCCCTGGCCCTACCAAGCCGGCAAATACAACATAAGTCCTCCGAGTCGCCACCTGTGACCCCCTCCACCCGGTCTGCCGCAGAGACCGCTCCCCTCCGACTCCCTTGTCAACGGCTCTACCCCTTCCCCTCACTTTCCCTTAACCGCAAGAAATGCTACACTTGTCCCTTCACCTCCCCCCTCCACTCCTTTCAGGGACCCAAGCAGTCCTTCCAGGTCCGACAGAGTTTCACCTGCACCTACTCCAACCCTCATCTACTGCATCCGCTGCTCCAGATGCCAGATGATCTATATCGGTGAGACCAAGCGGAGGCTTATCGCTTCGCCGAACACCTCCGCTCTCCCGCAATAACCAACCCGACCTCCCGGTGGCTCAGCACTTCAACTCCCCCTCCCATTCCCGCATCCGACCTCTCGGTCCTGGGCCTCCTCCACGGCCAGAAGCAACACCGCAAGCTGGAGGAAACAGCACCTCACGCTTGGGGAGTCTGCACTTGAACATTGAATTTTCTCAATTCTGTTAACCCTTGCTGTCTCCTCCCCTTCCCACCTCTCCCTCAGACCCTCGGGCCCTGGCATTCCCTCTATCTCTCTCTCCCTCCCTCCCCCACCCAGGCTTCTCATTTTCACACCACAAACAGCTTACAATGGCTTGTCCCTTTATCATCGATACTTTTTTGCATTGTTTCCTCTCTACCGTCACTGATCCCTGACCAGTCCCTGAAGAAGGGTCCTCGACCCGAAAACATCGCCCACCTTAGATGCTGCTGCACCCGCTGTTTCTCCAGCTTTTTGCGTACCCCCCCATTACCCAAGCCTGTTTTTCTCTTGGTTATTTACCTATTCTACTGCTTCAGAAGTAGTCTCTCCATTATCTGAAAGTGACCTGCTGGATATTTCCTTTAGCTCGGCATTTCACAGATTAAACATATCTCTATCTCAATTTAACCCCCTCCACTCCTTGCTACATTTCATGGTGTTTATGTTCCTTTCTCACAGCTGCCCTCATTAATCTTTCTACTGAAGAATTCCATATCCATAGCTCATCACCATTGCAACCCTACTCTATAAAAGGTCGTAATTGTGTCCTCTGGCAGCTCATTCCAGATACGGACCACGCTGAGTGAAAACCGGGCCGAAGTCTGGACTATCAGAGTTTTCCAGCATTTTTGTCCTATTGAATTCAGACATCAGAATAATCTATGGTGCAAGTGCTGAAACTTTTTCACAACACATACTGCACTATTGTACAGGTTGATAATGTATAATATTTAAGACTAGTTTGTCCAACCCACAAAACTGTTTATACTATCCACAGAATATTTTGAAACTCGTACAATTCAACTAATAGAGTCATAGCGCCACATAGCACGGAACAGACCTTTCAACCCAACTCATCGTGCAAACAAAATGCCCCATCTCAGCTTGTTGCATTTACTCACACTGGCCCCTTATCCCTCTTATGGGGCTGTCCCACTGTACGAGCTAATTCAAGAGCTCTCCCGAGTTTAAATAAAAATCAAACTCGTGGTAAGCACGCAGAATGTATGTTGCAGGTACGTCGGAGGTCGGGACATCTCTTAGCAGCTCGTAACGCTAACGGCAGGTACTCTGGAAACGCGGGAAGCTCGGGAAGACTCGTGAAGATTTTTCAACATGTTGAAAAATGTCCACGAGAGTCCCGAGTACCTACGAGCAGCTATTACCGTAATTCTCCGAGTTCGAATCAGGGGAAACTTGGGAGAACTCTTGAATTAGCCCGTACAGTGGGATAGCCCCATAAGCCTTTCCAATCAATATATCTGTCCAAATATCTTTTGAATGTTCTTATTTAACGTGCTTCAACTATTTCCTCTGGTAGCTTATATCATATACCCACCACTCTGTGTGAAAACGTTGCCCCACATGCTCCTATTAATTATTTCCCCTTTGACCTTAAACCTATGCCCTTTTGTCCTCTTTATTGTCCTACCATGTAAAAAAGAGGATGTTCATATCTATTCACCTCATAATTTTATGAACCTCTTCTCAGCCTCATGTAATGCAAGGAATTAAATTCTATCCTGTGCAATCTCTTATTTAGTTTAGTGATGGGGTCAAGGAAAGAGCGTTCATGTCGCGGCCCTGTTTCCACCAAGCTTTCCACCACCACGCACAAGAAGCGCAAGACGCAACTGTATGCAGATGCCAAGAAGCTGAACAATTTCTAATCTTGTGATGTGGACTCGATAAGAAATTTAGTGATACAGCATAGAAATAGGCCCTTCAGCTCATCGTGTCCACGTCGCCCATCAATCACCCATATACCATTACCATGTTATCCCACTTTGAATTCCTACACGCTAGGGTGAATTTGTAGAAGCCAATTAACCTACACATCATTCGAATGTGGGAGGAAAACGGAGCACCCAAAGACCCACGCGGTCACAGGGAGAATGTACAAACTCCACAGAGATAGCACCCTTAGTCAGCATCGAACTCGGGTCGCTGGTGCTGTAGGCAGCAGCTCCACCGCTGCGCCACTTCATTTAACTCAAGCCCTTGAATCCTGGCAACATAAAACTTCTCTTCCCTCTTTTCAGCTAAATCGCACCTTTCCTACAGCTAATAATTGCTGATAATTTGCATAACCTGCAACATCTTGGAAAACGGATCTGGGTGCCAACTAACATTCATGCCACACAAGTCTCAGCCAGTGATCATCTCCAACAACAGGTTGGAGAAGATCAGTCTGAAGAAGGGTTTCGACCCGATACGTCACCCATTCCTTCACTCCATAGATGCTGCCTCACCCACTGAGTTTCTCCAGCTTTTTGTCGATTATTCCAGCATCTGCAGTTGTTTCTTAAACATCTCCAACAAGAGAGTGCCTAACAACATTTCCATATTAAGGACTAGAGATACAGCGTGGACACAGGCCCTTTGGCCCACCGAGTTTGTGTCGACCAGCGAGCCCAGTATATGTTTCATATTCAACAGCATTAGCATCTCCAAGTTTCCTATCAGTAACATCCTGGTGGTCACTATTGACTAGAAACTCAAATGAGCTAGACACAGAGGTACTATGGCTACAAGAACAAGTCAGAAATTAGGCATCTTGCAGCAAGTGATTCACCACCATTTTCTTCTCCCATCAAAAGGCATGTGAAAAGTACATCTCCAACATAAAGTGAAGGGGGAAAGATTCAATAGGAATCGGAGGAGTAACTTTTTTCACACAAAGGGTGGTGGGCGTATGGAACAAATAGTCAGAGGCAGGGACTACTATCCCAAATTGTAGGAAACAGTTAGACAGGTACATGGATAGGATAGGTTTGGAGGGATATGAGCGAAACGCAGGCATGTGGGACTGGTGTAGCATGGGACATGTTGAGCAGTGTGGGCAAGTTGGGCCGAAGGGCCTGTTTCCAGGCTGTATGATGCTTTGATTCTACGATTCTATAACTCAAGAAATGGGGTGGGAGATTGCAACCTTCACATTGTCCACCCTGTTTCGACTGATGCAATCAACCCAATGTGCACAAACAAATAGAACAAGTGCACCTGCAACTTTAGGCTGTGCACGCCATACGCAAGAAGAAGAAGGCTCAAGAAATGCAATAGCATCCAAGACGAAGCAGACTAATTAGACTGGCATCCGCAAAACATCACTACAGCTCAGGCATGTGGTGGCCACCACATGTTGCACCTACCTCATGCACAAGTTACTCATCCACACTAGCTCAACAAATAACCAACACCTAACCCCACTCTCCAAATCCAAGAACTCTTACATCCAAGGAGGGCCACATTAACATGGAAAAACAACTATCTGCAGATCCCCAACTAAATTATATATCATTCTGATTTAGAAGTGCATCAACGATCTGCTGCTTTAAAATCCTAGAACTCGAGACTCATTAGCAGAACAGATATATATTTACTAAAGCAGAGATGCCAACCCTAAATTTAGTTTCACAGTAACATTCAACCATTTGTCAGTAACAAATGGGGTAAATGCATTTCTCTCAGTAACATGCGGCACCAGAAATATGTATGGCAACGACCCCAAAATCTGCAACGCGCGTTGAATCAACCTTCCTTTTCAACTAGTACTATATACAAACTCATTAAACACACATAAACATCCTTTAGTATACACATACACATAAACTCAATTGTCTAAATGACAATGCCGATGTTGGGGAGTTCAGAACCATGGCCACAGTCCTTAGAATAAGGAGTAAGCCATTTAGAACGGAGACAGGAAACACTTTTCTCACAGAGAGTGGCAGTCTGTGGAATTCTCTGCCTCATAGGGCGGTGGAGGCCCGGCTATCAACAGAGAACTAGATAGGGCTCTTAAAGATAGCGGAGTCAGGGGATATGGGGAGAAGGCAGGAACGGGGTACTGATTGGGGATGATCAGGCCGGATCACAGTGAATGGTGGTGCTGGCTCAAAGGGCCGAATGGCCTCCTCCTGCACCTATTGTCTATTGAAACATACAACACAGGCAATGGGCCCTTAGCCCCACAATGCTAATGTTACCTCTGTTCCTTGCACATGAATGTCTTAACAGCCTTTTGACCATCTCTGTCTGTAGCATCATCCTGATCGCTCGTTCCCGTTCTCGCTCGACTTTCCCGCTCCCGCTCTGCACGTGTTTACCCCGCCCTTCCCGCTGCAAACCGCCGCTCATTCCCGCTGCACGTGTCCCAACGCCCTTCCCGCTGCACGTGTCCAACCGCCGATTCCCCTCCCGCCCCCGCCCTTCCCGTTTATTGTTTTGATTTTTTCGTTCCCGCCCTTCTCCGTAACGACATGTTTGCCTGCCGGAACACTGTATTTAGGTTGTTTCGCCGGACGAAATACGGCGAATAGTTGGTACTAAAGGCTCACTGTGAGTGCCAATCATTGTGGGAAATTGGTTATGGCCGATAAATGCTAGTCTTGCGACCCATCAAATGAATGAATTAGAAGAAGTCAATGACCTGTAAGCTATACATGGGCAGCCAAGAACTGAAATTTTCAGATGTAGCAGAAAAGGCTGGCTTATCTTGATATAAACATTTTGAAATTAAGCTTCCAATATATATTTTTTTAATACATCAAAATGTTACTTACCAATCTCAATGCCTAGTCCACCAATACCACTTAGGAAAACATAAGACTGAGCCATCTGACACATTGCATGGTCTCCAAGGACATAGCGTTGACGACTACAATAAAAAGGAAGAACATTATAAACAGGTCCAGGCCATAAAGATCCTTGTTACTTGATAAAATGCTGCATTGAAATTAAATTTCCCACTCAATTCCGTGATCTTCCTCAAGTCCAAAGTCTATATGTGCAATAAAACTTAATGACTGAACATCCACCGACCACTAGGGCAGAGAATTATTAAGATTCCTCACCTACCTTCGAGAAGACATTGTTCATTTTAGTACCATTTGGCAGATTCTTAAACTGCAAATATGTTTGCCTAGTTAAGACTTTCCAGGGAAAACAGCTCTCAACATCGTTTGGTTTAGTTTATTGTCACGTGTACCAAGGTACAGTGAAAAGCTTTTTTTGTTGTGTGCTATCCAATCAGTGGAAAGACTATACATGATTACTATCAAGCCGCCCACAGTGTACAGATACAGGATAAAGGGAATAACGTTCAGTGCAAGATAAAGTCCAGAAAAGTCTGAATGAAGATAGTCAGAGGGTCTCCAATTAGGTAGATGGTAGGTTAGACCACTCTGTCGTTGGTGATAGGGTGGTTCAGTCTGCTGATAACTGGGAAGAAACTGTCCCTGAATCTGGAGGTAGGTGTTTGTACACTTCTGTACCTCTTGCCTGATTGGAGTGGGGAGAAGAGGGAATGGCCAGGGTTGAGACTCGCCCTTGATTATGCTGGTGGCAGCATGAAGTGTAGATGAGTCAATGGAAGGGAGGTTGGTTTTGTGTGATGCTCTGGGCTGCGTCCACAATTCTCTGCAATTTCTTCCGATCTTGGATGGAGCTGTTCCCATACCATGCTGTGATGCATCCTGATAAAATGCTTTCTACGATGCATCTGTCAAAGTTGGTGTGAGTTGTTTGGGACATGTCGAACTTCCTAAGCCTTCTAAGGAAGTAGAGGATTTGATGTGTTTTCTTGGCCATTGCTTCGATATGGCTAGACCAGGACAGGTTGCGGGTGATATTTACAGCTAGGAACTTGAAGCTTTCAACCATCTCTACTTCGGCACTGTAAATGTCTACTGCTTCGCTTATTTAAGTCAATCACTATTCCCTCTGTCTTGCTGACATTGAGAAAAGGGTCACAGGGAGAACGTGCAAACTCCCTACAGACAAGTACCCATTGTCAGGATCGAACTCAAGGCCCTGATGCTGAAAGGCAGCAACTTTACCACTGCGCCACTGTACCTGCTGATGATCAGGTTAAAGCATTGATTGAAGGTGTGGATCTGACAAAGAATGAACTGGAGTTGATGGAGTTGAGCGAGGCCCAGATGTGCAGGAGACTCTGGGCAACAGCCAGAAGGTGAAGGGTATCCCCACACTCTCTCTCCCTGTGGCCCTCACCTCAATGCATACCCATTCCTCCTACAATCTCACCCCACCTTTCCTCTCGCTTGAAATATCATCTATCCATGTCCTTCGGATATGCTGTCCGACCCACTAAATCCCTCCTGCATTTTGAGTTCCTCTGGAGGAACCAGAATCACAATATACCTGGTTGGAAAATACCCATTACTAATTCACCAAATCAGGAATATTTTGCTTCCTCCGTGTTGAATGTTCAAGATTTACCTGTATAAGGAATCATCAATTTCCATGTTGTCAGCTGCCATTTTCTGTTGCTGTTTATTACAATCTGCAAAATAAGGAATTCTAAATAATTAATCCCTATTTTCTGCTCTTTTAAAAATATTCACTTCCCTAGCTTAGCCTCCCAAGCCTTTAGATTTTCAGAACTTGGAACAAATAATCTCAAATAACACACTCAGTTCAGAGAAAAGGAAATAAGAAATGCAAAAGAAAACAAAAATTAAAATAGAAAAGCATATCAATCTTATATTTCACACGGTTATAGAATTATAAGCTGCTTTAGAAAGATAGTAAGAAACATTTTTTTCCCCAGAGCAGAGGTGTCAATAATTAGAGACCATAGGCTCATGTTAAGGGACTTGATATTTAGAGGGTATCAATGGAAGAGATGGGAATGGTATGCATAGACTCCTCTGCTGCAAGGAAAACAAACACTCAAACCTGAAACATTCTATTCCAGGCAACATCCAAGTAAATCTCCTTTAGACCATTTCCAATGCAATCAAGATTCAAGATTCAAGAGTTTATTGTCATGTGTTCCTGATAGGACAATGAAATTCTTGCTTTGATTCAGCACAACAGAACATAGTAGGCATGACTACAGAACAGATCAGTGTGTCCATATGCCATTATATAAATATATACACACATGAATAAATAAACTGATAAAGTGCAAATAAACAGATAATGGGCTATTAATGTTCAGAGTTTTGTCCGAGACAAGTTTAATAGCCTGATGGCTGAAGGGAAGTAGCTATTCCTTAACCTGGTCGTTGCAGTCTTCAGGCTCCTGTACCTTTTACCTGAAGGTAGCGGGGAGATGAGTGTGTGGCCAGGATGGTGTGGGTCCTTAATGATACTGCCAGCCTTTTTGAGGCAGCGACTGTGATAGATCCCCTCGATTGAAGGGAGGTCAGAGCCGATGATAGACTGGGCAGTGTTTACTACCTTTTGTAGTAATCATGTCCTTCCTATCCAGTGGCAACCGGAACTGCACACAATACACCATTGGTGGCTTAACCAAAGATTTATGACATGCACGTTTCTACCAGTAATCACTCTTTGAATGGATATCCTTGGACATATAGTCAAAACCTAAAAGTGACAGTGTGCGAGTGAGAGGGGAAAGACAAAAGTGTTGGGAGGAGATTTTCAAATTTGTCCCTGTGCTGCCAAAGGCATGTATACCACTGGGTGTATGGAACGAGATGCCATAGGGGATAGTTGAGGCAGGGACTATTGCAATGTTTAAGAAACAATTAGACAGGTACATGAATAGGACAGGTTTGGAGGGATGTGGGCCAAACGCAGGCATGTGGGACTAGTGTAGACGGGATAAGTTGACCGATAGGGCAAGTTGGACCAAAGGGCCCGTTTCCATGCTGTATGACTATGACTCTCACCTTAAAAGCTATGCCATCGAGTTTTTCAACTACTTCCTCCGGCAACTCATTCCATACACCTACCACCCTTTGCATGAAAGAGTGACCGCTCAGATTGCTATAAAATCTTTCCCCTCTCACTTTAAACCCATGTTGTCTGGTTCTCGATTACCCTACTCTGGGTAAGACACTGTGCGTCTACCCAATCTATTCCTCCCTTGATTTTATACACCCTTCATCCTCCTGCATTCCAAGGAATAGAGTCCTAGCCCGCCTAACCTCTCCCTTAAGCTCAGGTCCTCGAGTCCTGGCAACATCCTCGTAAATCTTAGCCGAACCCTTTCTAGCTTGACAACATCTTTCCTATCAAATGGTGCCCAAACCTGAACACAATACTCTAAATGCAGCCTCACCAACGTCTTATACAACTGCAACATGACCTCCCAACTTCTATACTCAATGCTCTGTCTGATAAAGGTCAATGTGCTAAAAGCCTTTTTGACCACCCTATCTACCTGTGATGCCACTTTCAACGAATAATATATCAATACTCCTAGGAGAGTACAGTGGAGGTAAATGGATTATGTGCAGGCAGATAAGAGTTGTCTTGACATCATGTTCGGCCCAGTGACTATGGGCCAAAAAATCCCATTGTGCAATGCTGTTCTATGTCCAAAAGAAAATATTTGTATGGTTAGCAATAACATTTAACAGAAGGATTCACCATTGAGCTGAACATGAAATTCAGAGTAACTGTTGAATTGAAAGATACAGGATGGAAATAGGCTCCTCGGCCCACCAAATCGACACAAGCATCACTAGTTCATACTAGTTCTATGTTATCCCAATTTCTCATCCCCTCCTGGCACTCAAGGGGCAATTTACACAGGCCAATCAATTTACATACCATCTTAAAGAAGCACAAAAGATTGCTGGTGAGGAATATTATTGAAAAGTATGCCATGTCCAATAATCTTTTAGTTCTTGGGCTCTACACCTCAGTGCCTGAAATAGAATTATTTCTGAAAAGAGGAAACAATCACTCCTGAAATTTATCAGGGACAGAAAGTTAAAAAGTATGAGTAGTAAACTTTGTGTTTCTGGTTCATGCTGTGCCTATATCTGACCTTTCAAAGATAACCTTTGCACACTGACACCACAGACTAACTCACACACAGCTCTAGTGACCCAGGTTCAATCCATACCTCTAGTGATTGAAGTTTATACATTTTGGCAGTGGTTGTGTGGGCTTCATGCTGCTGTACTGGTGTGTCCCATATTCCAAAGATGCAATTTCACTGACAAGGTACTGCAGATGCTGGTTTACACCAAAGATGGGCACAATGCTTGAGTAAATCAGCAGGTCAGGCAGCATCTCTGGAGAGAAGGATTGGGTGGTGTTTCCGGTCGAGACCCTTCTTCAGATTGAGAGTCAGAGGAGGGGGAAACTGGAGATATGGAAGGGTACAAAGCGAATGTAAGGTGTGAATAGAACAGATCAAAGCAGACGACGATCTAGGAAATGTAGAATGATTTATTGTTGGCTGAGGGGTAGGTGACAGCCAGGTATACAAACAGTAAAATTAATCAGGAAGACAGTGAAACTGGTAAGGGAACTGGGATGGAGGATGGACAGAGGAAGAGGTGATGTCGGGTTACTTGAAGTTAAAGAAATCAAGTCATATCGCTGGGTTGTAAACTGACCAAATGAAATGCGAGGTACCGTTCCTCCAATTTGCGTTTGGCCTCACTCGTTCGCCGGCATTGGCGCCGCCAACCGTTCAACCTTGTGATAACGGCGAGACCACACGGAAATCTGTCACGTCCGTGGGTGGGTTTGCACCAAAATGACGGGACCGAGCAACACCGGGGATGATGATGTGAATGAGTCTGCACTCTCCCTCTCCTCTTCCGAGTGTGCTGCTGACTACCTGCCTCTCTGTCTCTGTGTCTGTCTCCTTTTCCCCCAAGTGTATGGACACACAAAATGACTCAAAGTGCTGGAGTGATTCAGCAGGTTATTCAGCATCTCTGGAAAGCGTGGATATTCTCTCTCCTCTCCCCCCTCCCCCCCAGTCTCCTTCCTCCCCCTCCCTCCCCCTCCCTCTCCTCTCCTCTCCTCTCCCTCTCCCTCTCCCCTGCCCTGCCATCACTCCTTTCCTCTCCATTCCGGGCCCACTCGTGCTCAACCAACCCCTACTCACCGGACGACGGTGACACCACGAAGGAGCCCGGCGACAGTGGAGTCGCCGCCCGCAGAGGCGAGGCCAGACCCGGCCTGTCGTGTCGTGTCGTGTCCCGTCACTTGCTGCAGCCGAGCCGGTCCTGGCCTCTCCCACCGTCCGTCCCGCACTGCTGCCGCCGGTCGTCTCCTCTCCTCTCCGGTGCTGTCCCGCCCCCTCCACCATTGACCCGGACGTGTTACGAGGCCGGGGTGACGGTGTGCGACGTTCAATGGCGGCGGGGAGCGGGGCCTGAAGTGGCGGCGGGCCTGCTGGTGCTCCCTGCCTTTCTGGCCCTCTGCAGAAGGGCAACTCAGCGTGACCAACATCCGCAGTTCCTTCCTGCACATTTAGTCTGAAGAAGTGTCTCAACCCCAGAAACGTCAGTCCTTCTCTCCAGAGATGCTGCCTGGCCTAGAGTTACTCCAGCATTTTGTGTCTGTTTTAATAGACAATAGGTGCAGGAGTCGGCCATTCGGCCCTTCGAGCCAGCACCGCCATTGAATGTGATCATGGCTGATCATCCACAATCAGTACCCCGTTCCTGCCTTCTCCCCATATCCTCTGACTGCTATCTTTAAGAGCTCTATCTAACTCTCTTGAAAACATCCAAATAATCGGACTCCAATAATAATTCCACAGATTCACAACTCTGGGTGAAAATGTGTCCTTCCTATACATTTTGTCTGCTCCACTCCTCAGGGCAAGCCTATTTCAAAGAAGTGCTCTCTTAGTCCAGACTTCTGCAACTCCCTCTCTCACTGATTCCCCCCTGTGATTCCTCCTGTTCTTCAGCTCTACCACCACGTTTTAACCTGGGAGTCTGAAGAAGGGTCTTGACCCAAAACATCATCCACTCCTTCGCTCCAGAGATGCGATCTGTCCCGTTGAGTTACTCCAGCATTTTGTGTGTATGGTGTAAACCAGCATCTGCAGTTCATTCGTACACAACTCTGGTCTTTCAAACTACTTTTCCTCAGGCTCACCTCAAGAATAGGAGGAGGCCTTGGCAGACAGAGCACATGTATTCGTCCAAACAGTGGCCTAAGGTAAGCTTGGTCTCGCAAATGTAAAAGAGGCCACTTTGGGATCATCTAATGCACTAGATGTGTTAGAAGAGCCACTTCTGAACTTCTGTCTCACCTGGAAGGGCTGCTGGGGTACATGGATGGATGTGAGAGAGGTGGGTAAGAACAGGTGGTTGGTCTCCAGTTGCATGGGAAAGTACCTGGCAAGAGAGTGGTTTGGGTGGGAAGGGATGAGTAAACCAAGGAGTGGCGGAGTAAATGGTCTCTGCGGAAAGCGGAAACGTATGGTGATGGGAAGATGTTACTGATAGTGGGATCACGTTGAAGGTGGTGAAAATAACAGAATGATGTGTAGGATGCAGAGGCTGGTGGGGTTAAAGGAAAGCCTTATCCTTGTTCTGTCTGGGGGAGCGGGAGCGAGAGCTGAGCTAGAATATACAGAAGACATGTGAATGAGGGATCCATCTTCGACAGCAGAGGGGAATTTATGTTTACTAAAGAAACAGATCTCAGATGTCCTCGAGGTGAAAGGGTCACCTTGGGAGCAGGTGCGGAAGAGAACTGAAACTGAGTAGGGAATGGCATCTTTGCAAGAGGTAGGTTGGGAGAAGGTATAGTCCAGACCATTGTAGAATTCAGTGGATTTATGGTAGACATCAGTTGATAGTCTGTCCCCAGTGTCAGCCATAGCCCAAGTGAATCTGAGGACGGTGGAAGTTTGTGGTGAAGTTCATGAAATAAACTAGTTCTGCACGGGTGAGCCACAACGCAGTCATTAAACTAGCGGAGAAAGAGGTGGGGGGTGGTGCCAGCTAATGCTATCTGTGAGGGTCAGTGGGTTTACAGTAGACGTCAGTCAATAGTCTGTCCCCTTTGATGGAGACAGAGGGAAAAAAATGGGAATGACGTGCCAAGGATGCTCCAAGTGAATTTGAGGGCAGGTTAAAAGTTAGTGAAAATGTGAATGAATTCTGCATGGGTACAGGACGCAGCCCTGATGCAGCCATCAACATAGTTGATTTGGGGGTGGTGCTTGTGTACATTTGGGACATGGACTGTTCCACGTAACCAACAAAAAAGCAAAGCTGTGACCCATGCCCATGGCTACTTCCATGAAATAGATGAGGCAATGGGGGCCTAAGAATTGAAAGTTATTAAATTGTTGAAGACATGTGAGGTGTCTCGAAATTAGGTCGGAAGATTCTGGACATGGGGAACAAGATGGAATCAAGCTATTTGGATTTGAGTTCTATGGGACAGGAGTGAGCAGAAAGAATGTATCTACCGGCAGTCCTGTTTGTGGATTTTGGGAAGGAGCTAGAAATGACAGCATGAGGCTGAGGAATTATAAGGTTGTGGATGTGAAGGGAAGATCCCCAGATGGTCTGAGAGATGGTGGCCTGGTGTTTGTCTGTAGGGTCATAGTCCAGTAGTAGTTATGAAGAGATGTCTCACAGTTGGCATCTGGCCTCTAATGGTAAGCCTGCCATATTAGAATGATCCTTGTCCACAAGTTTGATAACAATATTTGAATTGTTACTGAGAGGGCTTTTCCTGGATGGCTGCCAGTGACTAGCGGTGTTCTGCAATGAGTCGGTTCTGAGGCCACTACTCTTCACGTTGTATATCAGTGATTTGAATGAGGGAATTGAAGGCTTTGTGGCCATGTTTACGGATTATACAAAGATATGGAGAGGGCAGGTAGTGTAGCGTGTTATGGACTTGGGACCCATGATCCCTATACATCAATGCTGCTGTCAAGGAACTTATCATTAATTGTATATTTCCCCCCTGCATTCGACCTCCCAAAGTGCAACGCCTCACAGTTGCTTGGATTAAACTCCCATCTGCCTTTTCTCCACCCGTTTCAGTTGCTGATCATTATCCCGCTGTACATTTTGTCAGCATTTTTCACAATTCTCAACCCCGACAATATTGGTGCCGTTTGCAAACTTACTAACTAACCCATTCACGTTTACATCCAAGTCACACAGCACAAAATCAGACCCTTCGGCCCAACTTGCCTATGCCATCCAAGATGCACAATCTACACTAATCTCACTGCTCTCATTTGGTCAGTATCCTTCTAAACCATGAACCTGATCAAGTTATTTATGTATATCACAAACAGTAGAGGTACCAGCGCAGATCCCTGCAGAACTCCACTAGTCACAGACCTCCAGCCAAAATATTTCCCTTCCACCACATTATTATGATGCCCTACTGAAATAAGGACTATTGAATGTGACAAAGACACTCTATATTGGCAATGCCTACGTAGACTTCTTGCAGTAAGTAAAAGGTTTTTCCATACGGTTGGCAATCATTTTTCCAAGGAAGCTTGTGCAATCAAATAAATGATACCAATCAACGCTACTACAGGATGGATGGGGGATTGGTGAAGGGTAAATGGAGGGGGGTCAATATGGATGAATGGGTGGATCAGTGCAGTAAGAATGGGGGGAGAAGTGCAGGATGGATGGGGGGTGGATCAGTACAGGATGAATTGGACCAGCGTAGGGGATGGGGGAGGGGAGTGGCAGGAGAATCAATGCGAGGTGGGTAGGGTGATGAATAGATTGGGGGGGGGGGGATAGATGGGGAGGGGAGCACAGGGGATGTCAGTGAGGACTGAATAGAGAAGGGAACGGGGATCAGTGCGGGATGGAGAGGAGGAGTCCCAGGATAAGAGTGGTGGAGGGGGGCGTACTAGAGAGAGAAAGAGAGAGAGAAAAAGAGTGGGGAGGGGGAAGGGGCAGAGGAGGTGGAAAGGAAGGAATGTCAGCGCTCCTCAGACAACATCGCCCCGCTGCCTTGGCCTCCCTGTCCAACGCCAAAGTGCCGAAAGGGGGTGGCAGTTGGGAACTCCTCGCAACCGCCTTACCTCCCCCGCCAGCCGACAGAAAGGTGCGGGGCCGAGCGGTGCAGCTCAAAGATCCTATAGCTATGTAGGTGCAGCTGCTTCAGACGGCGGAAGGAGACCTCCGCCTCCGCCTCCCTCCCTCCCTCCTCCCGGCCTCAGCGTACGAGAGGGGTTGTTTTGAAAGCGCAGTTTTTTGCGTCTCCCGATATAGGCCACTGGGTCATAGGGCTTGACGCACGGAGCCGCTCAATCCATCTGGAGGACATCCGTAACTTCCGGTATACGTTATTAATGCAAGAAACGCGTACCTTCCTACGTTAAAAACCGCCAAAATGTTGGATTTTCACGCTGTAAAAAATAGTGGAAGTCGGGGTAAGCGTGAGAGACACGTACCCAACTTCAGAATTCCAAAAGTGAAACGAAATGAAGGTAAAGAGAAGCAAGAGCTGAAGAGACAACAACAACTAAAGTGCTTGGCAAACATTGGCCGTGCAGATATCGGAATTGGAAATATTGGGAATTATCGCGTTTGCTCACTGCATTTCATCAACAGTGTAAATGACTTCCAGACTCAGTACATGATTCAAACACATCTTTAATCAGCACTGAAACTTAACAGCATGAAGGATGATTAGTTGTTAACACATCCTGGCTGCTCTGACTGTCCGTGCTGGGAAATTGTATTAGTATAATTATTACGGTGGGGTGGAGTTAGAGATGCTGGCTGGTGTGTGATTGGTTAACATACAACATCAATCTACATCCTTTCCCCAAAGGTTAAGTGTGAAAGGGCACTCATGCCGTGGGATTAAACATGGAGTTAAACATACTCGCCATATCTGTCTGGTGGTCTACTAACACGCCCCGAGCACATGCGGACCAAACCCTCCCCCCCCCGTCGCCTGAAATATGAGGCGGAGAGCCTGGAGGCAAGAATGACGTGATGCAGGCTTGTGGTGACCGAAAGGGGAAACATGTGGTGGGTGAGGCCCCGTGGTTAGTGGAGACCGCAGGACGTGGAGGGTGCAAGGCATGCGGGGACGGGTGGGAGACATTGCAAGAGGCGGCTGGAACTGGAACGGTGGAGCATAGGGACCAGCAGGCGGTGGTCGCGGCTCCCTCACAGCAAGCAGGTATTGTCGACTTCTCCGGTACACCGCTCCCTCACAGTCAACCAGATACGACTGTGGCTCGTCAGTCGGGTTGATAACAGTGCCCAGACGGGAATGTCCAGTTGAAGTTCGTAGGCGGACAACCTGACCCGGAAATAGAGGCTTGAGTGGTCTGCTGGAACTGTTGTACGACCGTTTCTGAATATCGTGCTTCTCTTGTAGACGTTTCTGGATAGTGGCGGGGTTCAGCACCTGAGGAACCAGTTGTTGTTGTGCGATGGGTACCGGAGGCCTCGTCAATCTCAGCATCAGTCGCTCTGCTGGCGATCCCAGGGTTCCGTCCCTGGCAACATTTCTGAGATTCAGGAGATCGAGATAAACGTCTGACTTTGAAATCTGTGCTCCTGCCGACCGTTGTCGGTTCTCAGGCTGACGGGAGCGCCAAAGGTAGAGAAGTGCCTTTTCAGCTTCTGGATGACCATCTCCGATGTGAGGGAGGTCAGTTGGTCTAGTTCAAACCAATTAGAAAAGGAGTCGACTAGAACGAGGTAGTGCTTCCCGCACCATTCAAAAATATCTGCCGCCAGCGACGTCCAGGGCAGAGCTGGTGGAGGTCATTGCAGAAGGGACTGTCGCTGCTGATGAGGCACAAGGCTGTTGCAAGCGGGGCAGGAGGCTACGCGGTCCCGGATGTGGCTGGCCATTCCCGGCCAGTAGAACAGGCTACGGGCGCGTGCCAGTGTGACGTCAGCTCCTGGGTGAACGCTGTGTGCCTCTTTGAAGTATATGTCTTGTAGCGATGAGGGTATCACTACCTTGTGACGCTTGACGACAACCCCATCCTGAACTACCAGTTCATGTAGTGTCGGTAAATAATTTCAAACATAGCCCAGCATTCACTGATATCCGCATCAAAGACGAGAGGGTCCGGCATTCGACAGGAAGAGGCCATCATAAAGCAAAATAAAGACTCACAAAAGGATAAAACAAAAAAACGTTATACAGAAGGAGTGGATTCAGTTGCTTCTGACGCCATGTGAATGACTTCCAGACTCAGTACATGATTCAAACATATCTTTAATCAGCACTGAAACCTAACAGCATGAAGGATGATTAGTTGTTAACACATCCTGGCTGCTCTGACTGTCCGTGCTGGAAAATAGTATTAGTATAAGTATTACGGTGGGATGGAGTTAGAGATGCTGGCTGGTGTGTGATTGGTTAACATGCAACATCAATCTACAAACAGTAAGACATTTTTGTGTTTTTTCTTGATTCCCTTGGTATCTAAAAAGTATCAGAAGTGATAAATCTGGCTATAAATTTTGCTTCAGAGGCTCTTTTTTTGTATATAAAAACCCATTTGGGAAGCATGGGCGATTTTAAAATTTTACAGCCAGATTTATCAGTTCTGAAAGTTTTTAGTTGCCAAAGGACTCAAGAAAAAACACAAATAATGCCTTTGTTGATGAAATGCAGTGAGCAAACAGCCAATGTTCGTCAAGCACTTTGGTTGTTGTTGTCCCTTCAGCTCCCGCTTCTATCTACCGTCATTTCTCCTCGCGTGTGGAATTCTGATGTAGGCTAATTGTCTCTCACTCTCATCCCGATTTCCATAATTATTTACAGCGCAAAAATTGACAATTTTGGTGGGTTTTAACGGGCCCGCTACGCTGGAAACAATGGTAAGTGCTTACGTGCAGTTCATCGTGTGGACTCCACTTGGCGTAGCGTAGCAACAGTATGGGTCATGGGTCGTGACCCGACTGCTGTGAAACCTCCATAAAAAAACAGTATTTGGGTGCCAAGCCGGGCAACATGAGTCGGCGTTTAGGTTGCCCAGCGGCACTTTCTGTGGTCAATGGCACCCGGGCAACCGCTAATTTCGAGCCCTGGCCTACTACTGCACCTATTGTCTATTGTCTAAATAAATGATACCAATCGATTAGGGGGCATGAATTACATCAAGAAAACTTGTTTGTAACAGGGTATTGTGAAGGTCTGATGAAATAAAGGCAATTGAATGTGAAATATTACACTGTATGGGGAAATACCTAACCAGGGTGCTTGCACTAAATAGAAGACTTTTTGATCCTGTTGGCAATAACTTTTTCTAGGAAGGTTGTACTATACAAGTTACAATTCAATTCGGCGCCATGAATTACACCAGCTAGATAAGTTTCAGAGTTTTTTGTGAAAGTCTGCTGAAATAAAGGCAATGGAATGTGACATAGCTTCACAGTATTGGAAATGGCTGACTAGACAGCTTGCACTAAGTAGAAAACTTTTCCATACGGCAGGCAATAACCATACAACCAAATACATGTTACGAGTCGGATACGCAGCATGGGCTACATCAAATAGACATGTTTTCAAGAGATAGATGCAAAATGCTGGAGCATCTACCTCGGGGAGCATCTCTGGAAAAAAGGAATAGGTTTTGAGTCGCCATCCTTCATCAGACTGAAAGAGGGAATCTACAGGTATGAAAAGGTACATGAACAGGTCAGAAGCGGCACCGATGACCAAAGAGCCCATAATGGTCCATTGGTGGCTGTGGAGGAGGTGATGATGAAGGGACACAAATAGTTAAATTATCAAGACAACTAGGACAGGGGAGGGACGGAGAGAGCGGTATAACAGCACCTCATATACAAGTGAAATATGAGGTGCTGTTCCTCCAATTTGAGTGTGGCATCTCTCTGACAGTGGAGGAGACCCAGGACAGAAAGGTCAGTATAGGAAAGGGAAGGGGAGTTAAAATGTTTGGCAACATGGAGATGGCGTGGGCCAAAGCGGACTGAGCATCTACTGCATCCGTTCGCAAAGTGGGCTCCTATATATTGTTGAGACTGGGGGCAGAATGGTGTACAATCAAATAAATGTTACAATCGATTCTGCACCATGCATTACATAAACTAAACTTGTTTGCAAGAGGTTATTTAGAAGGTCTGATGAAATAAAGCCAATTGCATGTGGCATAGCTACTTTGTATTGGAAATGACTAAGTGTAGACAAAGGAAAGTCGGTGGATGTGCTTTACCTAGATTTTCAGAAGGCCTTCAATAAGGTGCTGCACGAGAGGCTGCTAAAGAGGATGAGAGCTCAAGGTATGAGAGGGAAGATACTAGTATGGATAGCAGGTTGGCTGAATGGCAGAAGGCAAAGATTGGCAATAAAGGGGGCTTTTTCCTGGTTGGCTGCCAGTTACTAGTGGTGTTCTGCAAGGATCGGTGCTGGTGCCGCTACTCTTCACATTATCTATCAATGATTTGGAATATAACTACAGCTTTGGAAACATGACCTACTCTGTTTGCAGCCTGCAGCATTCACTTCCATGAATCTTCCAATGACTTTTCAGGGCAACGTGCTGTAATCAAATAAATGACTAATCGATTCAGCTTCATGAGGTACATCAAAATGGTTAGTTTACAACACGTTGTTACCAACTACATAGTAATCCAAGGCCCATGTATGGAAAAGAACACTACAGCTTAGAAATCACCAAATTAGTCTGTTTGCAGCAAGCAGCATTCACTTCTTTGAATCTTGCAAATACTTTTCAGGGTAAGGTGCTATAATAAAATAGATTACTCCAATGATTCAGCTTCATGAGTTATATAACAATGTAGTTTACAACCCAGTGTTACTAACTGCATGTGAGTTAGAGGCTGACGTATGGAAAATAATACAGCTTTGGAAAAACTGAATTAGTCTGTTTGCAACAAGCAACATTCACTTCCATGAATCTTGCAACAACTTTTCAGTGCAAGGTGCTACAATTAAATAAACGACTCCAATCGATTCAACTTCCTAAGATACGTCAGAAAAGTTAGTTCACACCACTTTATTACTAACTACATGTTAGTTAGAGGTCGATATATGGAAAAGCACTCTATCGTTTTGGCAACACTGCCTCAGTCTATTTGCAAGAAGCAGCCTTCACTTCCATGCCAGCAGCAGGCCGGGACACCCGCCGCAGTCAGACTACAGAGGAGGACTTGCCCCACAGGATGCCGCTGCCGACAGAGAAGCTGGCACAGAGCGACTGGTTGAAGTGAGGTCGTCGAGCCGGAGCCTCGAGGTTGAGGCGGAGTCCCCGCAGACGAGGTCGGGACATGTCGCCGAGAACAAAGGGGGACCCGACGTGGGAGGACCGCAGAGAACTGAGGGGGACCCGGCATGGGGAACGAAGAAGGGATGAATACTTTTTGTAACTTTGTCGGCTCCTTTGCGGCCACTCTTTTATGTACTTTGTATAGGGCGATTGCACGGTAGGTCAAAATGTCAAAGTGCATGACGCACGGAGTCGCTCAAGCATACTGGAGGACAAGCAGGCCTCCGGCATACACTCATCACACACGCAACATGTACTACCGCCTGGAAAATACCGTCAAAATGGTCAGTTTTTGTGCTGTTAAGAATTGTGGGCATAGGGCTAACCGTGACATCATGCACACTTGAAATAACTCGTTTGTTCTTAGAAAGTACACTTATTTTTATTTCTGTGTGTTTGCAGGGTTATGTTGGCTTTCTTTTAATCTCCTTAATTTGTATCTTCTTCCAAAACGCTTGGCCACAGCCTTCCCATTTTCACACATGCTACTCACATTTTTTCCCTCAACGGGATAAACATCTTCCCGTCACAATCCAACCTATATTTGTGAAGTTTTTAAAGTTTTCATCATTTATTTAAAAAAAATAACTGCTTTACAGTGGGAGACTCTAGCAGCACTTTCCATTGATGGTCACAGTGCCATCTCACAGACATCCAATCACAATGGCCCTCATTTACATATGACATCACAGTGGGACAGGGATGGGCGATTGCAACCATGTGTTTCCATGAATGCAATCAACCTGGCGTGCACAATCAAATAAGATTGAATAGAACAAGTTGTCCTCCCCCTCCACCCCCCTCCCTATCTGCCCCCTCCCTCTCTACCCCGTCCGTATCTACCCCACCGCCTCTCTCCCCCCCCCCCCCCCCCCCCCCCCCTCTCTACCACCTCCCTCTCTACCCCCCTCCCTCTCCAGCGAATGGTGAGTATTGGGACCTATGGGTGAGTGCTGTCCCACTCCTGACAGTAGCACCATTTTTGTTCACCCTGGTCATCGGCTCCATGACATACTCATGGGATAAATACTTATATTTGGGAGGACTGGTAAAATGGTACCAACAAGCTCCGGCGACAATTCAACGGCTGCTGAGACCGAAGACTGTACTGGCAGCTATGGTAATCAACACACTTGTGCTTGCCTCCAGTACACCGCTTGTCCTCCAGAAGGCGCTGCGTGGCACCAGTACGGGTCAAGTGTCGTGACCTCGCCGGCCGTGCAATCACCCTATACATAAAATCAAAGAATTTCACTGCACCTAACTAGGTACATCTTTGGAAAAAATGATTATTCTGTTTGCAGCAAGCAACATAAACTTCCATGAATTCTGTATTACCTTTTCAGTGCAAGGTGCAGCAATCAAATAAATGACTCCAATGGATTCAGCTTTGTGAGGTACATTGGAAAAGTTTGTTTTGTAACAGGTTATTAACTTTATTTTAGTTAGAGGCTTATATATGTAAATACCTACAGCTTTGGAAACACTGAATTAGTCTGTTTGCAGAAAATGGCATTCGCTACCATGAATACTGAAATAAATTTTCATATGGAAAATACCTCTACAGCTTTGGATACACTGAATTAGCCTGTTAGCAGAAAGCAGCATTCATTTCCATGAATCTTGCAGTAACCTTGCAGGGCATGGGGCTACCATCAAATAAATAACACCATTCAATTTAGCTTCACGAGATATATCAGAAAAGTAAGATTACAAGATGTTGTTACTAACTACATTTTGGTTAGAAGCCGATATATGTTTTTCATACAGAGAATGTGAGTCTGTGGAATTCTCTGCCTCAGAGGGCGGTGGAAGCCGGTTCTCTGAACATTTTCAAGAGGGAACAAGATAGGGCTCTTAAAGATAGCGGAATCAGGGGATATGGGGAGAAGGCAGGAAAAGGGTACTGATTAGGGATGATCAGCCATTGAATGGCAGTGCCGGCTCGAAGGGCCAAATGGCCTACTCCAGCGGCTATTGTCTAAATACTTCTAGAGCTTTGCAAACACTGAATTAGTCTAGGGCAATAACAGGCAGGGTATAACAGGGTGTTACAATCAAATAAATGACACCAATCAGTTCAGCTTCATGACATGCATTAAAAAAGTTACTTTACAACATGTTATAACTAACTACATGCTTGTTCAAGCAGATATATGGAAAATAACTGCTGCTTTGGAAACTGAATTAGTCTGCAGGAAGCAGCATTCTCTTCATGACACCTGCGATAACCAAGTAAGGTGCTACAATTAAAGAACTTACTCCAATCAATTCACTCACGAGATATATTAGAAAAGTTAGTTTATTACATTATTACTAATTATATTTTATTTTGAGGCAGATATATGGAAAACTAGATCAAATGGGACCAGTTGGGTCCCATCCCCTCAAACTGCGGTTGCGGGGGGTGGGGAGGGCAACCTGTTGGGAAAAAAAACACAGACTAACCACACACACGCACACACATAACCCCCCCCCCCCCCCCTGATAGTATATCAATATTATAATTAATATTTAATTAAGAGAGAGACGGAAGGAACTGTATATGCTGGTTTACCAAAAAAGACACAAGGTGTTCGCTTCCATGAATCCTGCAATACTTTCTCAGGGCAATGTGCTTTAATCAAATAAATGACACTAATCAATTCAGCCTCATCCGATACATTAAAAAAGTTAGTTTACAACATGTTATTACTAACTTGCCATTAAAAAAGTTAGTTTACAACATGTTATTACTAAATTACTATTACTAACACTTACTAAGCTGTGGCCTTCATGGCGTGATTGACAGGAGATAGATTCTCAACATTTTTTAAACTCTAATAACACTTATTTTTCATTGATGGGAAGAATCCTCGGCACCTGATGAGCGGAGGGGGACTAAGATGGCCAAAAATCACAGCCGTAAGTGGAGCATTTTATCTAAAATCAATATACAGTGCAAACAGGGTCAAGTTTAGACTTCCAACCATTTGCAGTGCTTTTTCTTCAACCCAAACTCCCACCAACCATTTGTAGTGCTTTTTCTTCAACCCAAACACCACCAACCATTTGCAGTGCTTTTACTTCAACCCAAACCACAGCAACCATTTGCAGTGCTTTTACTTCAACCCAAACCCCCAACAACCATTTGCAGTGTTTTTACTTCAACCCAAACCCCCAGCAACCATTTGCAGTGCTTTTACTTCAACCCAAACCCCCACCAGCCATTTGCAGTGCTTTTACTTCAACCCAAACCCCTACCAACCATTTGCAGTGCTTTTATTTCAACCCAAATCCCCACGAACCATCTGCAGTGCTTTTACTTCAACCCAAACCCCAGCAACCATTTGCAGTGCTTTTACTTCAACCCCAGCAACCATTTGCAGAGCTTTCACTTCAACCCAAAACCCCAGCAACCATTTGCAGTGCTTTTCCTTCAACACAAACCCCCAGCAACCATTTGCAATGCTTTTACCTCAACCCAAACCCCCAACTACCATTTGCAGTGCTTTTACTTCAACCCAAAACACCAGCAACCATTTGCAGTGCTTATACTTAAACCAAAAACACCAGCAACAATTTGCAGTGCTTTTCCTTCAACCCAAACCCCCAGCAACCATTTGCAGTGCTTTTACTTCAACCCAAACCCCCAGCAACCATTTGCAGTGCTTTTACTTCAACCCCAGCAACCATTTGCAGAGTTTTCACTTCAACCCAAAACCCCAGCAACCATTTGCAGTGCTTTTCCTTCAACCCAAACCCCCAGCAACCATTTGCAATGCTTTTACCTCAACCCAAACCCCCAACTACCATTTGCAGTGCTTTTACTTCAACCCAAAACACCAGCAACCATTTGCAGTGCTTATACTTAAACCAAAAACACCAGCAACAATTTGCAGTGCTTTTCCTTCAACCCAAACCCCCAGCAACCATTTGCAGTGCTTTTACTTCAACCCAAACCCCCAGCAACCATTTGCAGTGCTTTTACTTCAACCCAAAACCCAAGAAACCATTTGCAGTGCTTTCGCTTCAACCCAAAACCCCAGCAACCATTTGCAGTCCCTTTCCTTCAACCCAAAACCCCAGCAACCATTTGCAGTCCCTTTCCTTCAACCCAAACCCCAAGCAACCATTTGCAGTCCTTTTACTTTAACTCAACCCCTCAGCAACCATTTACAGTGTGTTTACTTCAACCCAAACCCCCAGCAAACATTTGCAGTGCTTTTACGTCAACCCAAACCCCCAGCAACCATTTGCAGTGTGTTTACTTCAACCCAAACCCCCAGCAACCATTTGCAGTGCTTTTACTTCAACCCAAACCCCCAGCAACCATTTGCAGTGCTTTTACTTCAACCCAAACCCCCAGCTATCATTTACAGTGCTTTTAAAAGCAAGACAAACACTTTTTGCAAACATTTTAGAACCAATACAATTTTTGCAAACATTTTAGAAACAAGAAATACACTTTCTGCAATAATTTTAGAACCAATAAATACAATTTATGCAATTATTTTAGAACCAAGAAATACACTTTCAGCAAACATTTTAGAACAAAGAAATACAATTTCTGCAATCATTTTAGAACCAAGAAATACAATTTTTGCTAGCATTTTAGAACCACATTAAGGGCACTCGCAGTTGAGTAGACATGTGTTCAGTATTATTCACAGCTCAGAGAGAGATGACCCTCTCGCTTCCTCCATCTTGCAGAGACTGGGTGAGGCACAACACTTCTGGGTTTTATAGTCTCTCCCCCCTCCCACCAGCAGAGAGAATGTCAACATTTTAAAAACAATAATAACTATTTTATTTTTCATCGATGGTAACAATCCTCATGTCCTGCGCAGCGGATGGGGACTCTGGGTAAGATGGCCAAAAATCACAGCCGTAAATGGCAGCATTTTTTCAAAAATTATGAAACAGAAAAACAGGAAGTGATCAAGATCTTACTTTTGGTAATATAGTTGACTAACTATTTAGTTAGCAGTCGATATATGGAAAATACATCTAGAGCTTTGGAAACGCTGAATGAATCTCTTTGCAGAAAGCAGCATTCACTTCCATGAATTTGGGAGTGACTTTTCGAGGCAAGGTGCTACAATCATAGAAATAACTCCAATCGATTCACCTTCATGAGATACATTAGAAAAGTTTGTTTTCAACAGGTAATTACTAACTATATAACTATAATATATCTCTAACTAGAGGCCCAAATATGGAAAATAACTATTGCTTTGGAAACACTAAATAAGTCTGTTTGCAGTAAGCGACATTCACTTCCATGAATCTTGCAATAACGTTTCAGGGCAAGGTGCTACAACCAAATAGATGACTCCAATTGATTCAGCTTCATGAGATACATTAAAATAAGTGAGTTTACATCATGTAAACTGCAACACCTCTCCCTTTTCTGTAATAAATTATATTAACCATTCCTCAGCCCATCCGATCAAGATCCTGCTGTAATTTTTGACAACCATTTTTATTATCTACATTTCCACCCACTTTTGTGTCATCAGCAAACTTGCTGATCATGTCTGTACATTCTTATCCAAATCATTGGTATAGAAAACAAGCAGCAATGGGCCCAACATCGAACTCTGAGGAACACCACTAGTCACAGGCCTCCGAAAAGCAACCTTCCACCACCACCCTCCTCTTCCTTCCATTAAGCCTATTTTCTATCCATTCAGCTAACTCTGTTTTGATCCTGTGCGATCTAACATTTCAGGACAGCCAACCATGCAGAACGTTTTGAATGCTTGTACTTGTATACGTCTTGATTGAACGCATGTATGGTATGATTAGATGTAAACAAAGCTATTAACTGTATCTTGCCATACCTGACAGCTATAAACCAATGTCAATATGTGTTGCAGATGATTATTGAGAAGACTGCCTTCTACATCCCCCGCCACCCCTCTCAATCCCCTACGATACTGAGGCTCCGTGTGAAGCCCCACATTTTATTTACCCATTCTTCAGGACCTTAGCATCATCACTAAGGCTGGCAAATATTGTCCCTCCCTTATTGCTCTCAAAGAGGGGATTGCTAGTCAGTCATACGGTAGTTAGCAGTCAACAGCATTGGTATAGCAACAAAGAACTGTAGATGGTGGTTTATATCAGAGATAGACACAGTGTTGGAGTAACTCACTGGGTTAGGCAGCATCTGCGAAGAAAAAGAATAGATGATGTTTCAGGTTGGGACATTTCTTCTTTCTCCAGAGATACTGATTGATGTGTTAAATTACTCCGACATGTTGTGCCTATCAACAGCATTGAGTAGGTTTGGAGGGATGGGAGATTGCAACCTTCACGTGGTCTGCCCCTTCAACAAATGCAATCAGCCTGCTACAATCAAATAAGATCAAATAGAGCAAGTTGTCCTACAACTTTAGGCTGTGCATATCATATGCAAGAAGAAGAAGTAGGTTTGGAGACACAAGATCCTATGCCCAGGTTCATAACTTTTAGGAGCAGAGTTAGGCCATTCAGCCCATCAAATCTACTACTCCATCATTCAATCATGGCTGATCTATCTTTCCCTCTCAACCCCATTCTCTCGTCTTTTCCTCATAACCTCTGACACTCATACTAATGAAAAATCTGTCAGTCCACCATAAAAATATCCATTGACTTGGCCTCCACAGCCTTTTGTGGCAATGAATTCCACAGATTCACTACCCTCTGACTAAAGAAAGTTCACCTCATCAGGTAATGCTGGGCAGATGTTCTCCACTGAAGGTGTTAAGTGTACCAAATGGATTTTACAACAAACATTTCTTGAAGTTATCAATGCTGATGATTAGTTGTAAATTCATGTTAATTAACAACGCAAATTCTGCAGCTGCTGTGGTGTAAGTCAGATTCAGTTCTCTATTTTAGTCCAGGCCCCTGTATTACCATTTCCATAAGGCACCAGCGCACCACTACCTTTTGTGGGCAGGGACTTCCCAAGCTAGTGCTAGCACTAAAGATAGACACAAAATACTGGAGTAACTCAGCGGGTCAGGCAGCATCTCTGGAGAACAGGAATAGGTGACGTTTCACGTTGAGACCCTTCATCAGACTGAGAGTCAGGGAGGGGGAAGCTATAGGTATGGGGAGGTAACTTCACATACCTTATTTCCCCCTCCCTGACTCTCAGTCTGATGAAGGGTCTCGACCTAAAACAGGTTCTGAACCTTCCCATACCTCTAGTTTGACCCTCCGTGACTCAGTCTGATGAAGGCTCTCGATCTGAAACTGCACCTTTTCATCTTCTCCTTTTGCTTGACCTGCTGAGTTACTGCAGCATTTTGTGTCTGTCTTCGGTGTAAACCAGCATCTGTAGTTCCTTCTTACACAGTGCTAGGACTTCCCGCTTTGGTACTGATGCAGTTCTCGGTTGAGCAAATTCCCTCATTGTCATGATGTGACACATAAAACGTAGAATAGTGCAGCACAATACACACATAATGTCCATAACGAACATGTTGAATAGTTAAACTAACTCCCTCTGCCTGCATGTATTCCATATTCTTCCATTCCCTGCATATCCTTGTGCCTATCTGAAAACTTCACAAACGCCACTATCTTATATGCCTCCACCACCACCCTTGGCAATGTGTTCAAGATTCAAGATTCAAGAGAGAGTTTTTTGTCATGTGTCCCAGAACTGATCAGTGTGACCATATGCCAATGAATATATATATATATATATATATATATATATATATATACACATTCCAGGCACTCACCACCCTCTGTGCTGTTAAAAAAATAAATAAATATATACATATATATACACGGAATAGACAATGGCTTGCAAAAGTATTCATACCCCTTGAACTTTTCCACATATTGTCACGTTACAATCACAAATGTAAATGTATTTTGTTGGGATTTTATGATAGACCAACACAAAGTGGTGCATAATTGTGAAGTGGAAGGGAAATGATACATGGTTTCCAAATTTTATTACAAATAAAAAACTGAAAAGTGTGGCATGCAAAAGTATTCAGCCCCCTTGGCTCAATACTTGGTAGAACCACCTTTCGCTGCAATTACAGATGCAAGTCTTTTGGGGTATGTCTCTACCAGCTTTACACATCTAGAGACTGAAATTTTTGCCCATTCTTCTTTGCAAAACAGCTCAAGCTCAGACAGATTGGATGGAGAACGTCTGTGAACAGCAATTTTCAAGTCTTGCCAGTGATTCTCAATTGGATTTAGGTCTGGACTTTGACTGGGCCATTCTAACACATGAATATGCTTTGATCTAAACCATTCCATTGTAGCTTCGGCTGTATGTTTAGGGTCGTTGTCCTGCTGGAAGGTGAACCTCCGCCCCAGTCTCAAGTCTTTTGCAGACTCTAACAGGTTTTCTTCCAAGATTGCCCTGTATTTGGCTCCATCCATCTTCCCATCAACTCTGACCAGCTTCCCTGTCCCTGCTGAAGAAATGCATCCCCACAGCATGATGTTGCCACCACCATGTTTCACAGTGGGGATAGTGTGTTCAGGGTGATGTGCAGTGTTAGTTTTCCGCCACACATAGCGTTTTGCATTTAGGCCAAAAACTTCAATTTTGGTCTCATCAGCCCAGAGCACCTTCCTCCACATGTTTGCTGTGTCCCCCATATGGCTTGTGGCAAACTGCAAACGGGACTTCTTATGGCTTTGTTTCAACAATGGCTTTCTTCTTGCCACTCTTTCATAAAGATTTGTGGAGTGCACGACTAATAGTTGTCCTGTGGACAGATTCTCCCACCTGAGCTGTGGATCTCTGCAGCTCCACCAGAGTGACCATGGGCCTCTTGGTTGCTTCTCTGATCAATGCTCTCCTTGGCCAGCCTGTTAGTTTACGTGGACGGCCATGTCTTGGTAGGTTTGTAGTTGTGCCATACTCTTTCCATTTTCGGATGATGGATTGAACAGTGCTCTGTGAGATGTTCAAAGCTTGGGATATTTTTTTATAACCTAACCCTGCTTTAAACTTCTCCACAACTTTATCCCTGACCTGTCTGGTGTGTTCCTTGGGCTTCATGATGCCCAAGGAACATTGTTTGTTCACTAATGTTCTCTAACAAACATCTGAGGCCTTCACAGAACAGCTGTATTTATACTGAGATTAGATTACACACAAGTGGACTCTATTTACTAATTAGGTGACTTCTAAAGGCAATTGGTTGCACTGGATTTTATTTAGGGGTATCAGAGTAAAGGGGGCTGAATACTTTTGCACGCCACACTTTTCAGTTTTTTATTTGTAAAAAAATTTGAAAACTATGTATCATTTTCCTTCCACTTCACAATTATGTGCCACTTTGTGTTGGTCTATCACATAAAATCCCAATAAAATACATTTACGTTTGTGGTTGTAACGTGACAAAATGTGGAAAAGTTCAAGGGGTATGAATACTTTTGCAAGCCACTGTATATACTGTATACTCTAGGCACTCACCACCCTCTGTGGTGTTAAAAATAAACTTGCCCTGTACATCACGTTTGAACTTTGCCCCTTTCATCTGTTACATGAGCTCATTGTGAAATTTATAAATCTATAAATAATTCCTCCACAAACAGTTAATTCCTTTAGGTATTAGTCCACGAGTCATTACATTTCAGGAAGTTCCCTGAGCTTGCATGAACTTCCCCCGCATTTAACCTCAAATCTAAAACTTGTTTTGCTAGTTTCCGAAAGATCAGAATCACCCTTTATTCGCCAAGTATGTTTTGCAACATACAAGGAATTTAATTGCCCAGGTCGGTCATACAATTGAAAGCAACAGATCACTCAAAAACCCATTTTAACATAAACATCAACCACAGGGAAGTGCCTGTCCCACTTGGGCCTCATTTGCGCGTAATTTTCGCGACATCATTTACTCATCATGACACACAACGCGCACGTCGTGACATGCACGTGATGCGCGGATGGTGCGTATTACACGTGCATGGTGCTTGGTGACATAGGCAGTGACGCACGGTCGCACGTGGCGCCCCAGGATTTTGGCATGTACAAAATCTTTGCGCGCCATCTGCGTGACACGCAAATGACGCCCAAGTGGGACAGGCCCATGACTCCTACACATTATTCCTCACTGTGATGGAAGGCGAAATAAAGTTCAAGTCCTTCCCTTAGTTCTTCCTCGGTCATGGGCCTCGAGCCCCCGTTGACGGGACGATTGTGACTCCCGTAGCCGGCGGTGTTCGTGCCTTCTGCGTCGAGGCGATGAGCTCCCGCATCGGGGGGTTGTCAGCTCCCCCGTGCCAGGCGATCGAACATCGCGTCGGGGTTGGTCGAACCTTCCGCAATGTTGGAGCTTCCCGGCTAGCCTCTCCCGACTGCGAGCTTGATGGTAAAGTCCGCGGTGGGAGCGATCCCAGGCAAGGGATCAGCTCTGATGTTAAGTCCATACCACGCGATAGGGCTCAAAGTCAGTCCGAGGAGGCTTCCAGCTCCATCGATGGAAGCCCGCTCTGAATGTGATCCGAAAATTAATCACATCTCCGGCAAGGTAAGAACTTGAAAAAATGTTTCCCCTGAGCCCCTCCCCCTCCCCCCACATGAAACAAACCGAAGAGCATTGAAACAAACTTTTAACACACTAAAAAATAACAAAAATAATTAAAAAAAACTAACAGACTGCCGGCAGGGCAGCCATCTCCCCGGCACCCCTGATGAATGGATATTAGGTCGAGGACCAAGTAAGTGATTCGAGGACCAAAGGACATAGGTTTAAGGTGAAGGGGGAAAGATTTAATAGGAATCTGAAGGGTAACTTTTTCAAACAAAGGGTGGTGAATGTATGGAATGAGCTGCCAGAGGAGGTAGTTGAGGCTGGGTCTATTGCAATGTTTAAGAAACAGACAGTTACATGGATAGGACAGGTTTAGAGGGATACAGACCAAACTCAGGCATGTGGGAATAGTGTAGCTGGAACATGTTGGCCGTGTGCGCAAGTTGGGCCGAAGGGCCTTTTTCCACACTATCACTCCATGATTGTAACTCTCAAGAAAAATAAGCAGATGGTGACCACAGCAATTATGTTGCTGGAAGTTGAAATCTTCAGGCTAGAATTAGTTGTCCGAGGTGGGTAACCAACTAGACCTGGGCTAAAAGGCCTGACCCTGCTGCATCCTTCCTATTTTTATTCACAGAGCAAAGCACAAAATGCAGGAGGAACTCAGCGGGTCAGACAGCAACTGTGGAGGGATGGACAGACGATGTTTCGGGGGCTGTAGAAACAAGGAACTGCAGATGCTGGTTTACAAAAAGAAGCCACAAAGTGCTCAGCCGATCAGGCAGCATCCCTGGGGAGTATGGATAGGTGACATTTCGGGCCAAACACCCTTTTCAGAAGTCCCAATTCCAAATGTCACCTATTCATGTTCCCAGAGATGCTGCTTCCGCTGAATTACTCCAGCGCTTTGTGATGTTTGGTAGGGCGGGGATTGCAAGCAGCTCAGCTTCCAGGAGCCCGCGGAGAACGGAATTCCCCTCTGGGGATTCGGCCAAAGTACCCGAGGCACAGCACACGCGTCTGATTCTGTGCTTTCCAACGCCAAGCGATAATAGACAGGAATCTTCGGACCAAACCTAACACGTCCACGTCTCCTGATAACGCGTAGTGTCATTATCCCCATTAATATAAGTGTTATAGACTCCCTACACTGGGAGAAAGACTGTGGGCGTCCATGTTATCTATGCCCGTCATGATTTTATAAACCTCCATAAGGTCACCCCTCAGCCTCCCATGTAGAAAGCCCCTGCCTATCCAGTCTCCAATGACACAAAAATGCCCCTCCTCCAAGATTCACTCTCTTCCGAAGGATTCTCCCCACGACACCAAGTTCCACAGAACAAAGTGAGCGAATATTACCGGTGGTATGTTTCTCCATTCCTCTGATAACGCTTCTTGGCCGCTCTCTAAAACACTTTCTCTGACACTTTACGTGTCTTTGAAGAATATTATGCCCTGGGAGTTTCCGAGGGGGCAGATGACATGGGGATCGCGTTGAATCTCGGTCTGATACCATACGATATTGTAATGGTACTTTATTTATCCCATGAGGGAAATTGATCTGCCAAAAGTCATTAAAATACAAAATACACGAAACATGAAATTAAAGTGACGATTGGAAAGGCTCGGGGGATGTGCAACGATTGGGGGGGGGGGGGGGGGGGGGAGGGGTCTGTCTCAGTCTACCCCACGACAGAAGGGGGAGGAGATGTAAAGTATGCTAGCCACAGGGAAGAAGGATCTTCCACTCGGATTTACCACTCGTGCGAGATATGGTATATTTCCCATCAGAAGGGGTAGATAGCTTGAGGCGAGCTAGTGTGAAGAAGGGTTTTGACACAAAAACGTCACTCGTTCTTTCTCTCCAGATGTGCCTGACCCACTGAGATACTCCAGCATTTTATGTCTATAGACGGTCAGATTACCCCCATCGAGACGAAAGAAATAAAAATAGAGTCAGAACTTATTTCCCCAGGCGGGTAATGTCAATTACAAGGGGGGGGGGGGGGGGGGGGGGGGTAAAGAGATGTGCAGGGTGAGATTTTATTTTGATTTTGCAAAGAGAGTCATGCCTTAAAGGGGTGCTGGTGAAGCAAGATACGATACTGACAATGAAGGGCTTTTAGATGGCACATGAATATACAGGGAATGGTGTGATATGAATCAAGTGCGGACAGAGGAGTTTACGTTATCTTGGTATCTTGAATGGTACAGGTATCTGAGGTTATGGGGAGAAAGCAGGGTAATGGGGTTAGGAGGGAGAGAAGATGGGCCGAATGCCCTAAGTCTACTCTTATTCCTCATTACTTTATGTGTCATTTCCAGAGCAGTCATTGTGGGCCGAAGGACGCTGTCCCCTCTGCCCTTCTGAAGGATGTCATTGCAATAGCCGGTCCCAGCATCATCGCCATCATCAACAGTTCTCTGGCCACTGGCACTGTTGCTACCTGCTTCAAGCGCGCGGCAGTCCAGCCCCCCTGAAAAAACCTAACCTGGACCCCATCTTGCCTAGCAACTACAGACCTATTTCCAAACTGCATTTTCTTTTAAAAGTCCTTGAAAATGTAATTTTAAGTCAACTTATGCCTTATCTTCACCAAAATACCATCCTTGAATCTTTCCAATCAGGTTTCAGGGCCCACCACAGCATAGAGTCTGCCTTGTTGAAGGTACATAACGACCTACTTCTCACCATTGACTCTGGCGACAGTGCAATCCTGCTCCTTCTTGACCTCAGGGCAGCATTTGATACTGTCGACCACACCATCCTAATTGACCTTCCCGGTACAGGGTTGGTATTGATGGCACTGCCCTGAGCTGGTTTGTTTCCTACCTCAAAGATAGGAGTTTCTCTACAAACATAGGCAACTCTTTCTCCTCCCCAGCTAGCCTTTGCTGCAGGGTTCCACAAGGCTCGATCCTAGGCCCCATTCACTTCTCCCTGTATATGTTCTCCTTAGGCCAAGTTATTCAAAGGCACAGCATTTCCTTCCACTGCTATGCAGACGATACACAACTCTATCTCCCCCTGAAGCCCAACAACTGATCTAATATACTCAGCCTTATCCACTACCTCGAGGATATAAAGTGTTGGATGGCCCAGAACGTCCTCCAACTAAACGAGAGTAAGTCTGAGGTCATCCTACTCGCCCCTCAGACTCATTCAAAACGATAGCAGGCAACCTTGGAAGCCTTACCCCATTACTCAAACCTCACGTCAAAAACCTTGGTGTGATATTTGACTCTGCAATGAAATTTGACAAACAAGTCAAATTTGACAAAGCAAGTGGTAAATGCTAGCATCTTTCAGCTTCGGATGATAGCTAAAATAAAACAATTCCTCCAATTTGACGACCTCTAAAAGATCATCGATTCATTTATCTCCTCCCGCCTTGATTACTGCAACTCCCTTTACACTGGCATCAGCCAATCATCCCTGTCCTGCCTGCAATTGGTCCAAAACGCCACAGCAAGACTCCTGAAACTCCGGGCATCCGAAAAAAGGGGCCACAACACCCCGATTCTGGCCTCTCTCCACTGGCTCCCTGTTCGGTTCCGAATCAATTTCAAGCTCCTCCTTTATGTATACAAAGCCCTTAATGGTCTTGCCCCCACCTCCATCAAAAATCTGCTCACCCACCATACCACTTCCAGGTCCCTCAGGTCAGCCGACATGGGGTTACTGACCATCCCGCAGTCTACGCATAAGCTCAGGGGTGATCACACCTTTGCGGTTGCAGCTCCTAGACTATGGAACAGAATCCCTCTTCCCATCAGAACTGCCCCCTCCATCGACCTCTTTTAAGTCTAGATTTATTTCTACTCTCAAGCCTTTCTTGAGGTCCTCTGAGGGAGCACTGTATGTATTTATGTATGTATTGTTGATCTATGTACCACTGTTTGTAGCACGTTAGTACCTGCGCCAATGTAAAGCACTTTGGTCAACGAGAGTTGTTTTTAAATGTGCTATGGAAATAAAATTGACTTGACTTGACCCGTTCTAGTGCTGTGCTGAACACAAAGTGCTGGAGTAACTCAGCGAGCCAGGCAGCATCTCTGGGCGACAAGTGGTGGGGACCCTTCCTCGGTCTGTACTGTTCTGTGTCCAATGAAAGTGACTGCTCACCACCCCCTATAATAGACCTACAACGAGCCGCGGCATGGTTTGATTTTTAGGAACCGGGACTGACCCGCCTCAACCGGGAAGAGGCCCCGCTCCTCCTCCAGTGGCGAGTTTTGAGGGAGATTGTATCTCTGCGCCCTCTGAGCAGAAGGCTCGGCACTCACCTTCCCCCCCCCCCCCCCCCCGTAACCAGTGCGTGGCGGTGAAACTCCGTCACGCAACTGCCCTTTATGGTTCACCGATATTTGGTGCTGCTGGCGCGGAAATGTACAACAGTCTCATTTTCGCTTCTGCGACTAAGGAGGAAGCGACGCGATTTCCTGCTCGACCCGGCCTTCGAGGCAGTGTGCCCGGCGTGAGAATGGTGTCCCGCTCTCTCTTGGTCTTCTCGTTGCTGTTATCGGCGGTCGCTGTCTCCGGTATGTCCCGTTCCCTTCTCTCCATCGCAGGCTAACGGCTGGACTCGGTCCGGGTTAGGTCAACCCACAAGGTTAGGGGATCCTTGGTTATCTCCCCCTCTCTCTCTCAGACGCGGAACCATTTTATAATCCTGTCATAGTTTTCCATTTAGAGGACTGTACCGAGTTCCATGTATTAGTAAACGCTGCAAACTCTCGGCGGCGTATAAAGTGTGCCATGAGTCTGTAGAAGGGTCTCGACCCGAACCCTCACCTATCCATGTTCTCCAGAGATGATATCCGGCCTTCTGAGTTACTCCAGCACTTGGTGTCATTTTTAAGAGTTGTTATTGTTCCATTGTCAGTCCAGTGGAAATTAAACACTGCTTCCCTGACCTCTCTTCGAGCCCCCCCCCCCCCCCCCCCCCCCCCCCCCCCCCCCCCCCACCCTCGCTTACTACCATCAGTCTGAACAAGGGCCCTGGCCCGAAATGTCACTGATCCACGTCTGCCAGCGATGCTGCCTGAGCCGCTGAGTTATACTCCTTTAAACTCCTTTAAGATCTCACCTCACCGCGGTTCCTGATCCTTGTGAGACAGGGAGGTAGACAGCGAGAAATTATGTATCCTCTGGCTTTGGAGAGGTGAAAAGGTAAGTTCAGTTGAGAACCAAGAATTCCAAAATTATGCGAGGCTTTGAAGGGATCAGACAATCAGAACGTGTTTTTTCCTCCAGGGTGGAAATATTAAAGACTAGAGGTGAGAGGAGCAAAGTTTAAAGGAGATGCAAGTTTTTTTTTACACTGAGGGTGATGAATGCTTGGAACACACTGCTGGGGGGGGGGGGGGGGGGGGGGGGTGGAGGCAGATGCGGCAGTGGTGTTTATGACACTTTTTTGACAGGATAGACACATGGGTAGGCAGGGAGTGGAGGGATATGGATGATGTGCAGACAGAGGAGAATAATTTAACAGCATCATGTTCGCCACAGACATTTTGAGTAGCATGGTCTGTTCCTGTGCTCTTCTGTTCTGTCCTGTTAAAAGTGTTGTAGAATTCTAAGTCTCTCCCCTCTGTCATCTCCCCCTGTTTTTTTGATCATTATTGTCTTCCATTTGTTTCTCTTTTCTTTCTCTCTCTCTCTGTCTCCCCGTCTTTCTATCGTTTTTTCTCTGTCTCTGTTTATCCCCCTCTCTGTTTCTTTTCCCCACTGTGCTGAAAGAGGGCTCAGTGGTGCTGTGCTGTCTTAGTGTTCTGTGTTCTAATATCGAAATGGTTTGTGAGGGGAATTATGGTGAGAGCCGTGGGGAAAATCCTTTCCCCAAGAGAGTCGCTGGCCGAATGATTTCAGTCCCCCCGGGTGGGTGGTGATGATGTGGATGGAGTTTGTGGGGATTTCCCGCCTGTACATACCGTGTGATAACCGACTCCCAGCCACTCACGGGGTCTGGCTGATGAGTAAAGTGCACTACATGTGGCGTCAGCTGTCCATCCCATGAGATCATCACAACTTCCCTTTGATTCATTCTTTTACTGTGTCGTTTATGACTCTTGTACAATGCGACAGCCCAGAAACAGCCCCACTGACTTACCTAGACCATGTTGTCCACATTGCCTATCTACACTCAATCAGTTTGCCGCCGGGAACAAACAGGGACCACCGGGACTCTAATCAGTACTTTGTAACCTTGTTGGCACTGGATACGTGGCGACTATTTGCGCGCTATGTGTATTGTATGAACAGACACAGAATTTCACTGTACCTTGGTACGTGACAATAAAGTATCAAGGATTCGGTGCATTAGGGCTCATACCATTACGATAAAGGGTGATTGTTTAGTTTAATTTCGTGATACAGTGTGGAAACGGGCCCATTGGTCCGCCAAGTCCACTCCGACCAGTTATCAACATTACACTAGTTTTATCCCACATACTAGGGACAATTTACAGAAGGCAATTAACCTACAAGTCTTTTGAATGTGGGAGAAACCCGGAGCACCCGGGGGAAAATCCACGGGTCACAGGTAGAACGTAAAAACTCCACACTGACAGCGTCCATAGTCAGGATCAAACGCGGGTCTCTTGCGCTGTAAGGCAGATCCTTCTTCAGACTTCAAGTCTGCGACGCCAAGTCTGCGTCGACCAGCGATCACCCCGTACACTTGCATTGTCCTACATTTACAATTTCACCAAAGTGGTACGTCTTTGGAGTGTGGGAGGAAACAGGGACACATGGGAAAAAACCCACGCTGGTCACGGGGAAAACGTACAAACTCCATACAGGCAGCACCCGTAGTCAGGATTGAACCCGGGTCTCTGGCGCAGCAAGGCAGCAACTCTACCGCTGACCCCTATGTCGCCACTGGCGTCATTGTATTCTCTTTTGCGTTGGAGGCTTTTGGTTTCCAGACGAGTTTGATACAGCGCTGTAGATTGTCGGATTAACCATTCTTTGACTCTCTCTCTTTCTTCCCGCAGGAGGCGTGGGGGAGCCGGTGGCCGTGTCCGTGCATGTCCAGGACAGGGTGACCAGTACTGTCGGAAGCTCCGTGGTATTGCCCTGCACTTTCATATCCCCCTACTCCGACTACACGACCGTGGAGATTACTGTCATCTGGAAGGTGAAGGTGTTTTACACCGGCTCGGTTTTGTTCAACGTGACCAACAGGAGCCAGGCGGCAAGGAGTTTGTGGACGAAGTTCACACAAACGTCAATGGCCGCTACAAACTGGCTGGGGACCCGAGGCAGAGGGTCGCCTCGCTGGAGGTGGAGAATGTTACACTGGGCGACAGCGATCAATACTTCTGCCGCGTCGAAGTCAAACGCCAGGGATTACGCGCGTTCATGCACGAGTCCAACCCTGGGATCACCCTGGAAATTATAGGTAAAAACCACAAACACCAATCAGTTTACCACTGTCTCTGTCAGTTCATCTCTCCCCTCTATTTATTGCTTTTGTTTCTCCTTTTGTCAGTCTCTCTGTTGGGTCCTCTCTCTGTTTCTGTTATATTGTCCCCATCCTCTTTTCGCTCTCTCTTACCCTTTCTTACGCTGCTCCTATAAGTCTCTCTCACCGCTATTATCAGACTCGCTTTCCCATCTGTGTCAGAAAAAACTGCACAAGACATAGGACTACAATAAGGCCATCCGGCCCATCGGCGCCATTAAATCATGACATTGGCCATTTTCTCTGGGTGCTACGGTTTCCTTCCACATTCCAAAGATGTTCCACTTTGGTAAAATTGTAAATTGACCCTGGTATGTTTTTCCCTCTCAACCTCATTCTCCTGCCTTATCCCCCAAACCTCTGATGCCCTTCCTAATCAAAAAGCTATCGATCTCCACTTTACAAATACCCAATAACTTGGCATCCACATACAATGAATTCCACAGATTCACCACCATCTGGCTGAAGGCAGTGGTGCATGTGACAATAAATATGAACTTGAACTTCAACTTCAACTTGAAGAAGTTCCTCCTCACCTCCATCCTAAAGGTACCACTTTTTTATTCTGAGGCTGTGTCTCTGGTTCCGGCCTCTCCCCTTAATGGAAACATCCCTTCCATGTCCACTCTATCTAGGATTTCATTATATGATAGATATCAATGAGGCACCACCTAATCTTTCTAAAAATCCAGCAAGTACAGGCCCAGAGCCTTTAAATGCTCTACATGAGCTCCTCAAGGCTGAGTATGGAAAGAATGCTTCCTCCACCATCAAGCATTAGTGATCTAAACTGGGTTAATCAACAATCCATTTTTTTCATGGTCATAAATGGCTTTTTAGTCCAGATTTAATTAAATAACTGAATTTCAATTCCTCAGCAACCAGGGTGATGTTGAACTAATGTCAATAGAGCAAGTGAAGCAGGGGGCTGGAGTATCTCAGTGGGTCAGGCAGCATCTGTGGAGAACATCACAGGAGGGAGCCAGGAGAGAGGGTCTCACAGGAGGAGGAGAATTTCTTCAAAGTAGGCATACCCCAAGGAGATTTCACAGTGGAGCAGTGAAATATAGAAATAAGGAGTTACAGATGCTGATTGACAAAAGAAGACACAGATCACTGGAGTATTTCCCCAGGTCAGACAGTCTGACCCGCTGAACTACTCCAGCACTTTGTATCTCAGTAGAGCAAGTCTCTGATCACAGCGCATCTCTGAGCTTCTGCATCAGTGATGTCCACCTCAGTAACTTCCCCAGTATTGTATCTGGCCACTCACACAGGAATGCTTTTGGTTCTATAACCTTATCAATATATGGAATAGGAATACTTTATTGTCACAAGTGACTAGGCACAGTGAGATTCTTTACTGCTCACCCAATGAATATAAATACACATACGGTGCTGACAAAGTTTCAAAGCATGGCTACTCCTCCTTTTGTCCCCCCTCCCCCCCCCCCCCCCAGTAGGGGGGGAAGGAGGACAATCCCACGCCGGGTCCCCATTGTGCTTTGTTCTCCCTCTCTCCCCAATTGTCCATTGTTCTCCCCCGACTTCCCTCATGGCGGTCCTCCTACGCCAGGATTGTGGAGCCAAGGAGAGTGTATTGGGAGTTGAGTGGAGGTGGGTTTCCAGCTACTTATTGGCGTGCCAGGATCCAGGACTTATGTAGCCTCCTCCTATTGCTGTGGTCCAGTCTGTGATCCATCTAATTGGGAAGAGGAGTCATCACTCCAGAACACACGATCCGGCTACTGGACTACCCATTCTCGCTGCTTCAGACCCTGTTTTGCCCAACGCATTGATTGAAGCTTTGCCACCGTTACAATGTTGGAAAACCAAGCAGCTAACATGATCACAGAGAAATGAGTTAATGACTAGATAATCTTTTTGCTTAGTTATTTAGGAATAGGTATCGGCTTAAGTGAGGAAATCTAAAGCCTTATCTGCTGTCTTGGGTGAAATATGCCCTGGCATGGAAAAGTGACTATTGACCAAGTTTCATTCACAAAAAGGATAGTCATAGAGCCATACAGCACAGAAACAGCCCCTTTGACTCTATATGCCCATCTGACCAAGATGCCTCATCTGCATTAGTTCCGCCTGCCCACATTTGGTCCATATCCTTCTAAACCTTTCCAATCCATGTATCTGTCTTCAAGTGTCTTTTAACTGTTTAGGAAGGAACTGCAGCTACTGGTTTAAACCAAAGATAGACACAAAAAGCTGGAGTAACTCAGCGGGACTGACAGCATCTCTGGAGAGAAGGAATGTGTGACGTTTCGGGTCTGAAAAAGGGTCTCAACCCAAAACGTCACCCATTCCTTCTCTCCAGAAATGCTGCCTGTCTCACTGAGTTACTCCAGCTTTTTGTGTCTATTTGTGTCTTTTAAGTGTTATTATATTGTCTTCCTCAACTACCTCCTCTATCAGCTCAGACACAAAAAGGTGGAGTAAGTCAGCAGGCCAGGCACCATCTCTGGAGACAAGGAGTAGGTGACCTTTGGGGTCGACACCCTTCATCAGGCTGAGAGTCGGGGGAAACAGGAACGAGAGAAAAAGATGGTACTCTGGAGATATGAATGGAAGATGCAAAAAGCAACGATAATCAAGGAAATGTGTGGCACACAATAGGCCATTGTTGGCTGTGGGGTAGGTGATAACGAGTATACAGACAGAGGAATTCAACAGGACGACAGTGAAACTAGTACGATGACTACGGTAAGGGAGGAACGGAGAGGGAATGCAAGGGTTACTGGGGTTACTTGAAGTTAGTTAAATCAATATTCATACCACTGGGTTGTAAGCTGCCCAAGTGAAATATGAGATGCTGTTCCTCCAATTAGTGTTGAGCTTCACTCTGACAGTGGCGGAGGCCCAGGACAAAGGTCAGTATGGGAATGGAAAGGTGAGTTAAAGTGTTGACAACCGGGAGATTACATAGGCCAAGTCTGCGCTTGGTTTCGTCAATATATAGGAATTCACACCTGGAATGGTGAATACAGTAGTTGAAGTTGGCGGAGGTGCTAGTGAACCTCTGCCTCACCTGAAAGGACTGTCAGGGTCCTTGGACGGGGTGAGGTGTAGGGACAGGCGTTGCAAGGGAAGGTACATGGGGGGAGAATGGTTTGGGTGCGAAGGAATAAGTTAACCAGGGTTTTGCAAAGGGAACGGTCTCTGCGGAAAGCAAAAGGGGGTGGAGATGGGAAGATGTGATCAGTGGTGTGGTCCTGTTGGAGGTGGCGAAAATGTCAGGATTATGTGTTGTATGTGATGGCAGATGGGGTGAAAGGTGAGGACTAGGGGGACACTGTCCATGTTGCGACTGGGGGGGAGGGGGAGCAAGAGTGGAGCTGCAGGATAATGAATAGACACGTGTGATGGCCTCATCTATGATGGAAAAGGAGAATCCCCATTCCCTAAAGAATGAGGATATCTCGGATGTCCTCGTATGGAACAGCTCATCTTGGGTGCAGATGCAGCATAGACAGATGAAAATGGATAGAGTCTTTGCAAGAGGCAGGGTGGGAAGAAGTGTAGTTCAGAACATTGTGGGAGATGGTGAGTTTATAATAGATGTCAGTCGATAGTCTGTCTCCTGTAATGGAGACGGTGAGATCCAGAAAGGGGAGGGAGGTTGGAGATAATTACCAGCTAGTTCCATACACCCACCACCGTCTGTGTACATAAGTTGCCCCTCAGGTTCCTATTAAATCATTCTTCTCTCACCTTAAACTGATGGTGGATGAGGCATCAGTCGAATGCCGCATCAGCCGCACTTCTATGCTGAAGTGCCAGCCTCAATAATGAGCTCAATTCTCTTGTGTTCTGTAACTTCCTTTTCTTTGAGCTCTAATTTTGGTCATTTGCTTGTTCCCACATCCACAAGTCACTGAGTTCCTGTTTAATAAACCAACCTCACCACAGAACATTGTAAGTTGTTTATGCCACGTGCCGGCAACTTCCCTTAACCACGCTTTGCTTTGTTCTCAGGCTCACCCATCATCCTCCGGGTATCTGTTAAAGCCATTAATACCACGCAGCCTATTGTGCAGTGCCTGGCAGAGGGACAACCCTTCCCGAAAATCATATGGATTGATCCCCAAAATAACAAGCTTCCTGCGAACAGCAGCGACACTTCAGTAATGTCAGGGCCGGGGAAGTATCAGATCTTGGGAGAACTGCGTAACCCAAAGTTGGAGGGGACCTACACATGTGTGGTGGTGAGTGACCAAGGAAACAGCAGCCAATCTATCTATCTGCCCAGCAAGGGGCAAGTCCGGCATCTGCTGCTTTACATCATTGGGATCCTCGTTGGAAGTGTCATTCTGGTTATCCTGGTTGTTATTCTCCTACTGATGCAGAGGAGAAAGAGAGGTGAGTTTCTTTGTGAGCGAAGAGGGAGGAAGGGGGACACTGGCGGAATTGATAAATGTTATCAAGTTATATTGCATTTATTACAAATACACATTTTAGATGCCATCATAAGGTTTAGACAGGAGAAAAGCTCATAACCCCAAGTTAATGTAGTAGTTGAAGTCAAAGTGAAGGTGTGCATTTCTATGCTTATGTTCTGTGATTAAGGTGAGAGAGGAGGGGGGGGGGGGGTTAATAGGGACACGAGGGGCAACGTATTAATGCAGAGGGCATTTGGACAAGTACATTAATGAGATTTAAAAGACACTACAAGGATAGGAAAGGTTTAAATGGGTATATGCCAAATGCGGGCAAATGGAACTAGCAATGTTGGAGCATCTTAGTCAGCATGGATGAGTTGGGCCAAAGGGCCGTTTCCATGCTGTATGATTCTTTGGTTGCAGGATGTGGAAAGAAGAGACTGGGAAGGAATAGACAAAATGGAGATTGGGAGGAGGAGATCCAGGGGCGGGAGATGGGGGGGAGAGACCAAGCGAAGGCGCAGCGGTAGAGTTGCTGCCTCATAGTGCCAGAGACCCGGATTTAATCCTGACTACAGGTACTGTCTGTACAGAGTTTTTACGATCTCCCTGTGACTACATGGGGTTCCTCCCACATTGCAAAGACTTACAGGTTTGTAGGTTAATTGGCTTCTATAAATTGTCCCTTGTGTGGAGGGTAGAACTTGTTTACGGGGATCGCTGGTCAGTGCCGACTATGTGGGCTGAAGGGCCTGTTTCCACTCTGTTGCTCTAAAGTAAAGGCTTTGGGGTGGTTGGGAACAGGAGGCATGAATGGGGATGAGAAATAGTTGACCACCAACAGGAAGACAGGTGGAGATGAATGTGCAGGAGTTAGAGTGAGGAATTATCATTGGGTTTCACAAACTGGAAAGGCCCAGAGGGGGAATAAGTAGGTGACAGGGCAGGAGTGGTGGCGAAGATCTGGAAGAAATGTGAGATGGCAGTGGCAGTGATGGAAGGGAGGGATAAAGAGGTAAGGGTGGAGGAGAGGGGAAACGCGGGATCATGAGACTATAAAATGATGCTGAGTGATCGATCAGTGTGTCGCATAACCTGGACGGAAACTCCATCTACCTGAGGCAACTGGAATGCAACTGTTATAGCAGTACTGCTTGTGACTGAAATGCTTGATCAACAATGGAACGATTCTCACAATACATCTCTTTTTCTTTCTTCTTTAGGAAAAGCAGAGTTTAACCCAACCGGCAAAAGGTATGACGCTACCTTGCAGTCTCTCCCACCTCAGCACACCAAACTGATCTTAATGTTAAATTAATATACTTTATTATGATTTTGCCAGAATAACCTCTTACCCCACAAGCTTTATGGGAATGGGAAATACTGCCTCACAGGATCAGGAAAGGGGCATGTTGGTGGGATCAGCACACTAAGGGAAATGGACAAATCATGTGGAGAATACCTTACAGCAGGGGTTCCCAACCTTTTCCGTCCCGTTCAGGGAATCCCAACCTTTTCCGCCCCAGGCAACTTTAATAGCACATAACAATGTTATTTCACTTATTTATGAACACTAATGATGAACACACACCAGTATACCTGAACCAAACACAGTCAGTCAATGAGAAAAAATATGTACAAATCCAGAATCAACAAATTTACCCCTTGGGTAGGTGAAATTTACCCCCATGGATTGGAAATGGTTAATGGGGTATAGGTCAAACGGTGGCCAATGAGACTAATGCCATTAGCTGGCATGAACAAGTTGGGCTGAAGGGCCTGTTTCCATTCTGAATGGCTCCATGACTAACTAGAGGATAAATGTGGAAGTAGAGACACCAAGTAGAAGCATGGTGAAAGTGCCCTACGACACTTGCTTGTTCTGCAATAGCGGCCAGTTGGGTTGTTAATAGAGCAACCATCTCTCAATGTCACCATCGTCCTTCCACAGAATCTAAATCACCTTCCTTCAAAATGAGTGCAAATATTGGGACATCATGATGCAGTTGTACAAATCATTAGCGAGGCCGCACTTGGGAGCTTTGTTCATCCAACTGCTGGAAGGATGTTGTTAAGTTGGAGAGGGTGGAGAATATATTCATGAAGATGTTCCCCAGATTTGCAGGGTTGAGTTATAGGAAAAGATTGGATAGGTTAGGACCAGGGCTGTGGAATCGGAGTCGTCGAGTCGGACTCGTAGTCGGGTGTTTTGGGTATCGACTCCACAGCCCTGGTTAGAACTGTTTTCTTTGGAGCATATGAAGCTGAGTGGAAACCTTGTTGAGGTGTAGAAGACCATGAGCATGGATGAAGGGAAAGTTGACTATTTTCCCCAAGGTAGAGGATTCTTAAACTAAATGGCATGTGCCATCTCCTCTCTCTCTCTCTTTCTATGGGCATATGGGCAATCCTTTCATGTCCCTTTCCTGGGGATAGCGGAAGCTATAAAAGCGGATACAATTCGGACTTGTAAAAGACATTTAGGAACATTGGATAGGAAAGGCTTAGAGGGCTATAAGCCAATGCAGGCAAATGGGACTAACCCAGAACCCCAGCTTGGTATGTAAAGCATTATATCAGGTTGCCTCACAGCTTGGTTTGGGAACAGCTCCGTCAAAGACCTCAGGAAATTTCAGCAAATTGTGGACACAGCCCGGACAATCAAACAAACCTACCTCCCTTCCATTGAATCCATTTATACCTCACGCTGCCTCAGTAAAGCCAGCAGCATAATCAAGGATGATTCGCACCCTGACAAAATCTCCCTCTTCTCCCCTTTAGAAGTATGATAACAGTTCCCAGCTGTTTGGCGACTGAAACATCCTACCACAACCAGAGAGCAGTCCTGAACCATTATCTACCTCGATGGTGACCCTCGGACTATCTTTGATCAGATTTTACTGGCTTTATCTTGCACTAAATATTATTCCCTTATCATGTATCTGTATACTGTGAATAGAAACATAGAAAAATAGATGCAAGAGTATGCCATTCGGCCCTTCGAGCCAGTACCGCCATTCAGTATATCATGGCTGATCATATAAAATCAGTACCCCATTCCTGCTTTTTCCCCATGTCCCTTGATTCCTTTAGCACTAAGAGCTAAATCTAACTCTCGGGAATGGAGTGATCCTTGATGACTCTTTGGGAGTGGTGCGATTGTAATGTATAGTCTTTCCACTGACTGGTCAGCATACAACAAAAGCTTTTCACTGTACCTCGGTACACCTGCCAATAAATTGAAACTGGTGGTCGGCATGGATAAGGTGGGCTGAAGGGCTTGTTTCCGTGATGTATAGCGCTATGATCCTTCTTATTTAGATGGTTATGTGTCCTCAACTGGGGTAGGAGTTGACCAACTGTGGGTTATATGAGCCCAAATTAGCACTGTGTTCGGGGTGATGGGGGATGAGTGAGCTGCAGTGTTAATTATCACAGTTGTCTAACTCCATCTCTTGCTATCCTCCCTCAGGGCCCAGCGCAGTTCGCAGCAGTATTCAAAAGTCAGCATGTGCCAGCAGCAGCAAACACCAGCCGGTAATTGGGCCATCAATGAAACCATGCGATCTTGGGGCAGAAACTGCAGGAACAATATTTGGTGTGGGATGCGTGCGGGCAATTGCATGGCGAGCACTCGGGAGATTTCCAAGGAAGGGGTGGATTGCGGGCCGGAGTTCCTGGGTGGGGGCGCAATAAGTCCGGGAGATTTAGGATGGACGGACCAGGGTTCTTGTTGTTCTTGTGTGTTCCAGTGGGAGTGGGGTGGTTGGGATTTTGGGAGTCGTTGCAGAGGTGGGGCCAGAGCTAAACTTCATAGGTGTTGGGAGCAAGGGGGAGGTGGGTGGGGGGTTTGGAGGTCTCTGCTGCTCTCAAGATGTTGATCTGAAGTGAACACCTCTCTTTCAGTGGTGCCCTGCGCGGCAGTGCAGGACACGGAGGGCAGCGATAAGTGACTAGAGGCTGGCACCGTGAGTTAACACAGCAGCAGAGAAACACAGCTCGGAACCCACTTCATCGGATAGACTCACTTTCAGAACAAATGGTCTTGTGTGAGTCTGAGTGTGTGAGTGTGTGTGCGTGTCTGGTCACTGAGTGTTTGAGTGGTGAGAGTATGGGTTGTGATTGTGTAAATACCACTGAATGTGTGTCTGTATGTCACTGTGTGTATGTGTTAGTGTGTCTAAATGTGTGTGTAAGTGAGGAACTCATCCATGTGTATGTGAGGAACTCATCCATGTGTGTAAGTGAGGAACTCATCCATGTGTGTAAGTGAGGAATGTGTCTGTGAGGAGAGCGTGTTTTTACCAGCGTTTACGTCAGTGTGCGTGAGAGGAGGGGGAGAGAGAGAGAGAGACAGTGAAAATATGCCAAGGAGTGTGTTTACCAGTGCGTGTGTATGTGTAGAAACAAGGAACTGCAGATGCCGGTTTACCAAGGAAAGACATAAAGTGCTGGAGTGCTGCAGGCCAGGAAGCAACTGTGGAGACAGGTGACATGTGTCTGAGTGAGAGGGTCAGTGTGTTTACTGACAAACACCATGTACAGTGTGTGTCAATGTCTATGTCTGTGTATCTGTCAGTGAGAGTGTTTACTGTGTCAGACTGTGTAAGTCTGTCTGTGTGTAAGTAAGTGTGTGCATGCCAGTGAGTGTTTACGGGTGTGAATGCTGGGGTGTGTAAGTTTGAGTGTGTAGAGGTGCTGTGAGTGCCTGGGTTAAATTGCTGCCTTTAAAGATTCCCCCGATGTGCCCAGCACACGGGGAGCCTTGGAGCAACAAAGCAGTCTCCCGTGGGCTCCACTCCCCGCTTCAGCCGCCTGCTCTCAGTGTCGCATGGACAAGGAAGCACAAATCTGCAGCGCCGAAGATTGGCAGGAACAGCAGCCCCTGGTCCCAGTGGGAAGACGCCGGCGAGCCTTCAGACTGAGTGGTCATGCCCCCTTGTGCAGCGGAGCAGGGCTGGAGTTCATGAAGTGCTGTTCACGGCTAGCGTGGGACGGAGCCGGGGCACCGGGCCAACTCTCATGGGACAGTCCAAGGCAGCTGAGGAGGTTTCGAAAACCCCCACAAAATCACAGGAACTTTCACTGCTTGTAGACGTGTTTTTATAATATAAATATATTGAAGGGAGCCAGCATTTAATTCCCCGTTCCTAATCGCCCTTCAGAATGTGGTGGTGAGCTGCCGCCTTTGACCGATGCTGCCCTGGAGGTGTGGGTACAATGATTTATAATTGTACCCCTGGGGTTCCAGGGGTTTATAACTTCCTCGGTTCCAGCACTGAGACCTGAACGCTGGCATCCTCAGTAGACAATAGGTGCAGGAGTCGGCCATTCGGCCCTTCGAGCCAGCACCGCCATTCAATGTGATCATGGCTGATCATCCACAATCAGTACCCTGTTCCTGCCTTCTCTCCATATCCTTTGACTCCGCTGTCCCTAACACCTCTAACTCCCTCGTGAAAGCATCCAGAGAACCGCCCTCTGAGGCAGAGAATTCCTACACTCACAACTCTATGTGAAAAGGTTTTTCCTCATCTCTGTTGTAAATGGCTTACCCCTTATTCTTAAACTATAACCCCTGGTTCTGGACTCCCCCAACATTGGGAACATGTTTCCTGCCTCTAGCGTGTCTATACCCTTATATGCTTCAATACGACCCCCTCTCATCCTTCTAAATTACAGAGTATACAAGCCCAGCCGCTCTAATCTATCAACATATGACAGTCCGGCATCCAATTAACCTCGTGAACCCACGCTGCACTCCCTCAATAGCAAGAATAGGGCTTAGGGCTTCAGTTCTGAAGATAATAGACGGCTGCAGGCAGTCAATGGTTCATTATTACCATCACGTGTACCAAGGTGCAGTGACATTCTATTTTTGCATACAGATTAGTAACCATATAGCCACACATAAGTACAATATCTGATTAATCACATAATCACATAATGCATGGAATCAGCCCACAAAGTCCGTATGCAAGAGTTTTCGGGTTTTGGGGCTACTTTCAAAATCCCAGCTGCAGCTGGCCATAAAGGCCTGTTGCAGCCGTCGCCTCCATCCAATGTCTGCATTTGACACATGGCCCTCCAAACCCTTCTTACCCATGTATCTGTCCAAATGTCTTTCGGCAGTCATAACTGTATCAGCTACGATATTGAAAGATATTGAATTAAATTATTTCCAACAACCTTTGTTTAATGTTTCTGTTGAATGACATTCATGTATTCTGAAGAAGGGTCTCGACCCGAAACGTCGCCTATTTCCTTCGCACCATAGATGCAGCCGCACCCGCTGAGTTTCTCCAGCATTTTTGTCTACCTTCATGTATTCCAACCATTGCTTTACTCCATAAAGTCAGCATTGAGGAAAAAATCGGAGCGATTTTCAGGTTTTCCCAAAAGACTTCCCAAGCAATGCACAATACTGAATCTCTGTTCAGAGGCCTATCTTTTGTGTGGAATCGAAATTCATATTTCATATGAAATTCTATTTTCATAGCGAGAGGATTTGAATATAGCAGCAAGTAGGTCCTTCTGCAGTTGTACAGGACCCTGGTGAGATTGCACCTGGAGTATTGTGTGCAGTTTCGATCTCCTAGTTTGAGGAAGGACATTCTTACTATTGAGGGAGTCCAGCAAAGGTTCACCAGATTAATTCCCGGGATGGCGGGACGGACATATGATGAAAAAATGGATTGATTGGAGATATATTCACTGGAATTGAGAGGGGATCTTATAGAAACATAAAATTATTAAAGAATTGGACAGGCTAGATGCAGGAAAAAAACTCACGATGTCGGGGGAGTCCAGAACCAGGGGTCACAGTTTAAGAACAAAGGGTAGGCCTTTTAGGACTGAGAAAAGTCCCAGACCATTGTGAATCTGGAATTCTCTGCCACAGAAGGCAGTGGAGGCAAATTCACTAGATGTGTTCAAGAGAGTGTTAGATATAGCTCTATGGGCTAACAGAATCAAGGGATATGGGGAGAAAGCAAGAACGGGGTACTTATATGATTAGCCACGATCATATTGAATGGCGGTGCTGGCTCAAAGGGCCGAATAGCCCACTCCTGCACCTATTTTCTAGGTTTTTGTTTCCTGTCCTGTGATTCAATAGGGGAGGATTTATTCAATTCAATTCAATTCAATTCAATTTAAATTTAATGTCATTGCACAGATACAAGTATGTGTACAACGAAATGCAGTTTAGTGTCAGTACGTAGTGATAGCAATGTTTAGATAAATACAGATAAATAAATACAGATGTGGGAATCTATCGGCGGGACTCCGAGTTCAGCAGTGCGATGGTGTTATTGTAGAAGCTACGCCTCATCCTGCTGGTGCGGGACCTGAGGCTCCTGTACCGCCTCCCCGATGGTAGGAGGGCAAACAGTCCATGGTTAGGGTGGGAGGGGTCCTTGATGATCTTCCAGCCCGTCTCAGACACCGTTTTCGGTGGAGGGCATCCAAAGCAGGGAGCGGGGCACCGATGATGTGCTGGGCGGTTTTCACCACCCGTTGTAGTGCCTTCTTGTCTGCTACGGTGCAACTGCTGTACCATACCGTAAAGCAGGTGGTCAGGATGCTTTTGATGGTACAGCGGTAGAAGTTGGTCAGGATCAGGGGGGACAGGTGGGCTTTTTTGAGCCTCCTTAGGAAGTAAAGGCGCTGCTGCGCCTTTTTGACCAGCTTGGAGGTGTTGAGGGACCAGGACAAATCCTCCGAGATGTGTACCCCGAGGAATTTGTAGTTGGAGACCCGCTCCACCTCAGTCCCGTTTATATGGATGGGGGTGTGTCTGCCCCCTCTGTTCTTCCTGAAGTCGACGATGATCTCCTTCGTCTTTTGGGAGTTGAGGACGAGGTTGTTATTGGCACACCAGGTTGTCAGGTGCTGGACCTCCTCCCTGTAGGCTGACTCGTCGTTATCGCTGATCAGTCCTACCACCGTGGTGTCGTCGGCAAATTTTATGATGGCGTTGGAGCTAAACTTAGGGATGCAGTCATGGGTGAAGAGAGAGTAGAGGAGAGGACTGAGCACACAGCCCTGTGGCACGCCAGTGTTCAGTGTTATAGTGGAGGAGGTCAGGTTGGTGATCCTAACAGACTGGGGTCTGTTAGTGAGGAAATCCAGTGTCCAATTACAGAGGGAAGTGGAGATGCCAAGACCGCTGAGTTTGGTGATCAAGTTAGCGGGTATGACAGTGTTGAAGGCGGAACTGAAGTCGATGAACAGCAGCCTGATGTAGGTGTTATTGCTGTCCAGGTGGGTCAGGGCAGAGTGTAGGGCCACAGATATGGCGTCTTCTGTTGACCTATTGGTCCGGTAGGCAAACTGATGGGGGTCCAGTGTGGGGGGGAGGCTGGCTTTGAGGTGAGCCAAGATCAGCCGCTCGAAGCACTTGGCGATGACAGGGGTGAGTGCCATTGGCCGGAAATCATTGAGACTCCCTGTCGCTGATTGTTTGGGCACTGGCACAATGGTAGATATCTTGAGGCAAGTGGGGACGACACCCTGGGCCAGTGACAGATTGAAGATGTCAGTGAGGACCAGGGATAGTTGTCCAGCACATGCCCTGAGCACCCGCCCGGGGATGCCATCGGGGCCGGCAGCTTTGTGCTCATTTACCCACTACAGTGTAATGCACAGTTACAACTTAAACTCGTTGCACTCACTGCCCACTTTACTAAGTGAATGCATTGCTGCTGGGAATGGGTCGTGCCAGAGTATTGTTGTTATGTCAATAATCAAAAGTTAACATAAATAAAGAATGCTATTGGTTCACACTGTGTAAAACATTAACCGATATGTAAAGGTGAGTTAGTACTAAAAGACACGCGAAGAGAAGGAAATGACACTTGCATTTTTTTTTTGGAGGAACCAGAACACCATGGGTTTACTAAAATATCACAGTGCTGGAGTAAGCAGGTCAGGCAGCATCCCTGGAGAACATGGACGGATGTCGTTTTAGATTGGGAACCATCTTCAGACTGATTGGTGTGGGTGAGAGGAGGGGAGAGAAAGCTGGAAGAGAGGAGGGGCAGGATAAAGTATGGCAAAGTATGATAAGCGAGACAAAGTGCCGGTGTAACTCAGCAGGTCAGGCAGCATCTCTGGAGAACATGGACAGACAATGTTTCTGGTCGGGACATTTTTTTCAGATCAAAACGTCACCTATCCATGAATTCCAGAGATGCTACCTGACTTACTCCAGTACTTGGGTCCTTTTTGCCTATTCACGAGCATTGTAGTTCTTTGTTTCTGCACCTGGTAAGTGATAGTTGGATACAGGTGAGAGGTCGGGTTCATTGGCAGGTGGGTATAAGTGACATTAGCTGGAGAAGAAAAGGAAACAACAGGGTGTCAGATAAGGAGAGAAGAGAAGTGCAATGAGAAGCCAGAGGAAGGGATGTAAGTGGAAGGGGAAGATGGGTGGAAATGGGAAAAATGTGTTCGCACTGGGATAAGGCAAAGAGAGGGTAAAAACAGTGGGGGGGGGGGGGGGGGGGGAGGGGTGTTAGCTAAAATTGGAGAATTCACGATTCATACCTGTGGCTGAAATTAATTTATAGGGAAATAAAAGGAAAAACGTAAAGTTACAGACTTCGCAGGTTTGCTTCAAGAGACTTTATTGCATGATATCATGGAGAGATGGCAGCAGAAATCTCTGACAATCACAGCAGAAATAGCCACCAGTTATACTGTGCAGTAAACAACTTTTGTATGTTGTTCGATACAGCCATACGAAGATATACTATCTACCTCATGGAGATCAATTATTTCATTAGTCATAACATACTTTTTGCTTATGTTAATCTTATTCAAGCACCGGATGGTTAATACAAGTTGAAGTGGGCACATGTGAGCATGTGCGGGGCTCTTCTAGAGTGTGCGCATGTGCAGGGCTTTTCCGGAGTGTGCGCATGTGCAAAGTATTTCGGGCAGGAAAGGCCTGCGGAATCAGCCATGTTTGCCAGACGTTTCTGAGTTGATGTATTAAAGAAATAAGTTGCTTATAGCTTAAATAAAGTTAAGAAAATTACTTTCGCGGGGGTAATATTCATAAGCGAGAGAGATGCCCTGCTCGAGAGGCAACGTGTAAGAGTTGTGCCAAGAAGGGACATTATTCTAGAGTATTCAAGTCCAAAGCAACTTCTAAAATTGTGACTGCTGCCATGTATACGCCTTCTTTATGTGCAATTACAGCTGCATTTCCTCAGAGCTTCTCATGCAGCTACAACGGTATCCATCAATGGCCATACACTTAAATGTACTACTTGATTCTGGCAGTTCAGAAAGTTTTATAAGTGACCAAGTTGTGTCTCGACTAAATCTAACTAAAATTCCTACAAATAGAGAAATCTCGATGGTTCTGACAACTATCAATACTCAAATTATAGGATCTTGTATTGTAGACTTTATTCTGAACAAAACTAGCTATAAATCTGTATGTCTTGGTATTTTGAAAAATTTGTGTAGCGATATAATTCTAGGTCAGGATTTTCATAAACTGCACAGATCACTTCAAAAAATGCATGAAGGAACTATGCCTGATCTTGTATTGTCAAAGCCACCAGTATTGTGTGTTTTTCCTGCTGCATCTGCTGAATGTCCTTCACTTTACTTCGGAGTCACGTTAGTGATTCCGTGAAGAAGAAGCCCCACCAGTGCGCATGCGCGTCATTACGTCAGACGCATGGTGCACCGACGGGCTGGAGAGCACAGTTCCACCAGCAGTAAGTTATAAACCAGCAGGTAAGTTATTTAAAACTTTACTGCGGTTTACTTGGCTTCCATAAGGCTGGTTACAGGAACCAGCAGGAGCGACCTTAGAAATGGAAAAATTAACAAAAAGGCTGCTGCCGTTAAAAGTAAAAAACTTACCCACGGGACCGCGGTTAGCGAGCCTATGCCGGCTTCAGAGACGCCGGCTCCAAAGACGCCGACTGCAGAGCCGCCGGCAGTTCAGCAAATAGCAGCAACTCTGGTGCTTCAGAGCACTGTGGCCACTCCTGTCGAGAGGAAGTCCAAGAGAAAAATGGCCAGGCCTGTCGACTCTGATGAGTCAGGCCAGGAAGACTTCCCTCCTTCCAATAAAAAGGTTTGGGGATGTCTTGACAAGATGGAACACCTCATAGAACAAATGCTCAACCATGAGGTGTTCCAGTCGGGGTTTCATACCCCCAGTGTTCCCCAACAGCTCTCAGGAGCAACCTCAAGCAGAGGTCCGTATGGCGAGGAGCAGTACAGGTACGAAAAACAATATGCCTACGAGTCTGAATGGGAACCCATAACAGCAGCACCTTTTCAAGGGCTGTATGATACCTTCCCTGAGCACGACTCGGGAAAACCAGGGCAGTATGACTCTGACCCTGAAGTTGGTGTCACTGTAGAAGAGCATGCACCAAAGCACATGAGCTATGCTCCAGGTGTGCCGGATGTGGCCAGCAATTTTGCCATACCGGCTGAAACTGGTGAAGCGATGGATGAAAACCTGGCCAGCAATGTTAACTATATGGCCTCACACCAGCTCCAGGACTCCATAATGGAGGAAACTTCACAGCGATATCAAACACCTGTTAACCGTGCATCGCTCAAAGTGCCCACCGTGAACTCGGCCATCTGGGGGCAAATGAGCGCATCCATGCGGGCGCAGGAGTTGAGGTTTGAATGTTTCAAAGTCTTCAAATTGGTAGGTGCAGGAATAACAGCATTTGGGCGAATAGTCCAAGGGGCACTGCTATCACGTACACAGCAGGATATGCTGGCCCTGCTGTGCAATGCTCATTTTGAGCTTAATTGCATACGGAAGATAGCCATAAAACCAACCCTCAACCCACGCTTTGCGGCATTGTGCAGATCCTCAAATGTCCAGACACCCAACTTGCTATTTGGGGAGGATCTGGCGAAGCAAGTAAAAGAACTGGATGAGGAGGCGAAAACAATCGGCCTCATCAAAACGTATCCCGGGGGCAGGATGCCGCCTCGCAAGCCATACCCTTTCAGGTGAGCTACAGACGCTGGAGCAAGTCAAGGACCGAGCTGGGGGTTTCCAGCTACACGCCGCTGGCACGCACCACTGCATACCCCCAACATGGCCAGGAGACTGAGGAATCCAAGAGCAACCATGGAGGAACGAGTAACTGGACTAGTCCAGGATATATCCTCTGGGGATCAGCCACTGGTCTGGGGTAGGATGCAATTGTTCTATGATGAATGGTGCTGCATAACATCACATCTATTCATACTCGATTGTATCCGGGGGTCTCGAATCGAGTTTATTTCAGAAGTACATCCACCCGCACAAAATGCACCTAGTCGGGTATTGGTTTTTTCAAGACCAGAAACTCTACAGGTGAATGATGAAATTTGGATTTTATTTCGGAGTCACGTGAGTGACTACGTGAAGACCCCGTCCAGCACGCATGCGCGACATTAGTGTTCATGCAGTGCACCCACAACCAACGGGAGTTCAAGGCGCTCCCGCTACAATTTGAAAGTTCGGCCGACAGGTAAGTGTTTTACTGTGGCCGTGTGTATTTTCTCTGTGGTCTGCTTTGTGTTCCAGGAAGAATGAGCAAAACCAGAGGAAAGAAATCTGTAGTTCGCCCCCGTTGAGGAGCGTTCGTTGGAGGGGGGGCAAGAGGCGGCAGGATTGACTACCGAGCCGAGCCCAGCACCGCTAGTGCAGCCTGAGCAGCGGGCTGGAGGTACCTGCAGCCAGAACCGGGCGGTAGTATCCGACGATTCGGATGAAGATGCCTCACCGCTCGAGAGTGGCAAAGGCAGCCGCCTAAGCTGAATGGAACGGCTTATGGAGCAATTGCTCCAGCGAGATCTGCTGAGAGAGCAGCAGCAGACTCGCCCAGGGAGCTCAGGCACTCCCGCAGTGCCATTTACGGCACTGACCATTGCTTCACCTTCTATAGAAGGCAGCATTGGCGACCAGGTCTGGGCTGAAGATGTTTGGAGTACGCAGGGTGTACAGGATCAGGAAGAGCTGCTGGGTGTGGTCAACCGCTACGTGGCCATTCCACGAGCGGGTCGGCCTTTAGAGCCGAAACTTGCAGCCAGCATTGACCACCTGTCCTCAAAACCCCTACATGAACGGGTGGTCAATGAGGCTCTTGAATTATATACAGCCCCAGAAAATTGTACATCATTGAATGTACCAGCTGTAAACAGCCAAATTTGGGGACATTTGGGGCAGAACATCAGGAACCTGGAGGTGAAGCTCCAGAAAACCCTAAAACTCCTGACAGCGGGAGTAACATCATATGCTCGGTCCATAGATGGTGTGGACATCACCACAAATCAGCAAGATGCATTAGCTCTGCTGTGCACCACTCAATATGAGATTAACAATTTATGGAAGGAAATCATCAAGCCTGCCCTCAACCCTAAGTTTGCAGGACTTTGCAAAACACCGGGTTCAGAACCTCCAATTCTGCTCTTTGGAAAGGACCTTCCAAAAAAGGTGAAAGACCTGAAGGAAGAGTCCAAGACCTTTGGTCTCGTGAGGGCAGGTTTGGGACCGAGCAGACTTTACAAAGCCAGTCAGCAGTACGCCACGGCGTCCACCAGTCGTCGACTACCATATGGGACTGGTGAAAGCTCGGGGTCCGCAACCATTCCCCGTAAGCCTTTTTTAGGCCAGGGCCCAGAGTGGACCCCATGGAAAATGCGCCACCCCCAACATCAACATCAACAGCAGCCCTGTACAGCCCAGCAGACACCTCATCGTCCAGCGAAGAGGCAGAAGAAGCACCAGTAACCATGGAGGTAGGTGGGTCTGGTTCCTCTCAGCATATGAGCAGTAGGGGCTCTATACTAACAGGGGGGGATTGCACTTGTGTTTGGATACATAGGAGTCTATCACTAACGACAAATATATACTCAGCACCATTCATAGCTATAAAGTTGTTCATGAAAACATGCCGCCAGTTCAGCATATACCCCAAAGGGTATTCACCCTCTCAGTCAAAGAGAAACAAGAAGGTCAAGCTGAACTGATGAGGCTACTAGGAAAAGGTGTAATTGAAAGAACAAAATATGAACCTTTGGAATTTGTGTCTAATGTTTTCACTAAAACTAAAAAAGATGGTGGATGTCGCATCATCATTGACTTAACTTCTTTAAACCAGTCTGTTAAGTATATACATTTCAAGAGGAAACTTTTGAAACAGCCAGTAAATTGATTTCTAGAGGCAAGCATTGATTTAAAAGATGCCTACTACTCAGTACCCATACACAAGGAGCATCGTAAATACCTAAAGTTTATCTGGATGAAACAGCTATGGCAATTTAAAGCCTTACCAAATAGGCTAACCGCAGCTCCAAGGTTGTTCACAAAAATCTTAAAACCTGCCTTGGCATTATTGAGGAAACAAAAGCATATAGTCATGGCGTACTTAGATGACATTTTAATAGTAGGGAAAACCTTGGAGACAGCCATTTTGGCAGTAGCAGCCACCAAACGTTTGTTTGAAACTTTGAGGTTTGTCATACATCCAGATAAATCCAATTTGACACCGTCCACAACCATGGACTATCTTGGATTTACGATTGATACTATTCGCATGATTGTAACTCTGCCGAAGGGGAAAGCATCAGAATTGGCACTATCTTGCAGTGAACTAATGGATAAACATCAGTCCACCATACGGCAGGTAGCCAGAGTTATTGGTAAAATGGTAGCAGCCTTTCCAGCTGTACAATTTGGGCCTTTGCACTATCAAAATTTACAAAGAGCAAAAGTGCATGCACTAAAGAAAAATGCAGGTCACTTTGACCGAGCTATGAATTTAACTGCTGAATCCATTCCAGAGTTACAATGGTGGACAAGGAACATTAGGCTTAGTTCCAGTCCCATAATAATCACTAACCCAGTATTAACCATTCAAATGGATGCCAGTGCTTTTGGCTGGGGAGCAACTAACATGCAATCCAGCACAGGGGGCAGATGGACTAATTTTGAATCATCTTGCCTCCAGACATGGGGTATTAACTACTTAGAAATTTTGAGTGCGTTTTATGGTTTAAAAGCATATTCATCTAATACTCATCATGCACATGTCCGGTTGCAATTAGATAATACCACGGTGGTGGCTTATATCAACCACATGGGTGGTGTAAAGTCGATATCATGTGACAATTTGGTCAACCTAATCTGGCAATGGTGTGTCGAAAGACATATTTGGTTATCAGCAACTTACCTACCAGGTAAGCAAAATACACTGGCAGACACCAGGTCACGCAAATTTAGCGATAACATCGAATGGATGTTAAATCCCAAAGTATTTGCTGAAATTACAAAGCAATATGGCACACCAGATATCGATCTATTTGCATCTAGGCTGAATCACCAGGTACCAATGTATGTCGCTTGGGAACCAGACCCTGAGGCAGCAGCAGTTGATGCATTCATGCTGCATTGGGGGAAAATGTTCTTTTATGCTTTTTCTCCCTTCTGTCTCATCAGTCGGGTATTAGGCAAGATTCAATTGGATTCCGCTTCAGGAATCTTGATTATACCCGACCGGCCTACACAGCTATGGTTCCCAGTGGCCCTCGACATGGCTGTCGAAACACTGTTGGAATTCCCCAGCAGTCCAGTATTAATAATCCACCCAGTGTCAGGCATTAGTCACCCGTGCCATGACAGAGTCAAACTCCTGGTTTGCAGATTCTAAAAAGACCTCTACTGGGCCTGGGACTGTCTGAGGATGCCATCAACATGATGACCGCATCCCACCGGGAGTCCACCAGGAGACAATACCTGACCAACATAAGAAAATGGGAACGGTATTGCTCCAAAACAGGAACTACCTACACAATAGCAACAGCTACCAGTGTTGTGGAGTTATTGGTTGGATTACAATGGGATGGACTCAGCTACAGTGCCATCAATACAGCCAGGAGTGCGTTGTCAGCCTATTTGGTTCCAGCAAATAGGCTGACAACGGACAACAGGCTTTGGGGTCCCATCCACTGGTGGTCAAAATCATGAGGGGTATTTTTAACACTAATTCCCCCAGACCAAGATACACTCAGATCTGGGATGTCAGCATTGTGCTGACGTACCTTAGGGGATGGCCACCACCCAGGTCACTCACGCTGGAACAACCAACCCTGAAATCAGTCATGCTCTTGGCACTAGTGTCAGCTCAAAGGGTACAGTCCCTCCACCTTCTGAGGCTGGACAGCATGACAGTCATTGGACTGTATCATATTCCATATTTAGGGTCTGGTCAAACAAACTAGACCAGGAACCACGCCTCCAGTCATGGAATTCTGGGCATATTCATCTGACCCATGGATGTGTGCCAAGACCCATCTCGCCATTTACATAGACACAACATACAACTTAAGAGGGAGAGAAAAAGCCTTATAGATAAGCCACAAGATGCCCCATAGTCAGGTGACGAGCCAAACCATTTCAAGGTGGCTCAAGCAGGTGCTTATGTCCGCGGGAATCAACACTAATGTTTACAAATCTCACTCCACCAGGGCTGCATCCACGTTGGCGGCTAGGCAAATGGACGTGCCTGTGGACCATATTCTGGCCAGGGCAAGATGGTCCTCGGAAAGAACTTTCCAAAGGTTTTATAATAAGCCACTGGCGGAACCTGCTACATTTGCAGACAGAATTTTAGAGTCTGCAGATAATATTTAATTTAAGCCCGGGGGAGCTCTCTGTTTTTTGTTGTTATTAATAAACTTTTTTGTTCACAAACAGGTTATTGTTGATTGTGATAACATACTTCCTCCCTCAAACGTCTTCAGACAGTGAGCGAAGCATGAGCTGGTACACGGTTCGGAATCACAGAGCTTTGAAGTCTTCACGTAGTCGCTCACGTGACTCCGAAATAAAATAGTAAGATTAAATGAGAACTTACCAGTTTGAAGTTTGATCTGTATTTTATGATGAGTTACGATGAGGGATTATGTGCCCTCCGCTCTCTTCCTCTATTATACAGATCAACTGGTAATTAAATTCTTATTTTTTCTTTACTATATTTATTTCAATCATTGTGTTTTTTCTGTGAATCCACACCGCTGCTTTGAAGAATGTCGTGCATGCGTGCTGGACGGGGTCTTCACATAATCATAACTCCTCATAAAATACAGATCAAACTTCAAACTGGTAAGTTCTCATTTAATCTTACTATTTTATTCCAAAAAGGGGTAATTGAAAGGATGGCATATCAGCCTCAAAAATTTGTGTCCAATATATTCACTAGGCAAAAGAAGGATGGTGGGTGTCGAGTCATTCTGGACCTAACCCGACTTAACTCTTATGTCCAGTATAAACATTTAAAAATGGAAACTTTCAGTACTGCTAAGCAACTGGTATCAAAAAGGTGTTATATGGCAACCATAGATCTGAAAGATGCATATTATTCAGTACCAATTCATCACCAGTACCGTAGATACTTGAAATTTAGTTGGATGGGATAGCTGTGGCAATTTAAAACTTTGCCCAATGGGTTAACCTCAGCCCTAGGTTATTTACAAAATTGTTGAAACCAGTATTAGGGCTACTTCACGCTCAGAATCACATTGTGATGGCATACTTGGATGATGTTCTGATCATAGGCAAAACTCAGGAGGCAGCTGAGGAATCGGTGTCAGTTTCCAAACACCTGTTTGAGAGGTTAGGTTTCCTTGTCCATCCAACTAATTCCAAATTAGTACCATCTAGAATAATTGACTATTTGGGGGCCGTCATTGATTCAGTGATTTTGCCTACGGCCAAAACTGTAGAAATTATGGAGGCCTGTAGCAATCTGGTAGATGAATGTCAACTCTCCATCCGGCGAGTAGCCAGTGTTATTGGTAAATTAATGGCGGCTTTCCCTGGAGTGCAGTTCGGACCTCTGCACTATCAGAATGTGCACCGAGCTAAAGAACAAGCACTGAAAGAACCTGCAGGTTATTTCGATAGACCAATGCAGTTGTCAGCCGAAGCTATCGCTGAGTTGCAATGGTGGATAATAGTAAGATTAAACGAGAACTTACCAGTTTGAAATTTGATCTTTATTTTATGAGGAGTCGAGTTGAGGGACTACGTGAATAGAAGCCCGTACAGCCGTTGGTGCGTCAATCTTCAAAGCAGCGGAATGAATTCACAGCTAACAATGACTGAAGTATAATGGTAAGATGATAAAACTAGAACTACCAGATGAGATCTATGAGGGTGGGAGCGGAGGGCACATAGTCCCTCAACTCGACTCCTCATAAAATAAAGATCAAACTTCAAACTGGTAAGTTCTCGTTTAATCTTACTATTTTACTTCGGAGTCACGTGAGTGACTACGTGAAGACTTCAAAGCACTGTGAATTCACGCCGCAGACCTAAATCCGACGTTCACACTGCCTGGATTGACTCAAAAGTCGTTAACAATCAATCATGCATCAGTAATACATTTGTTAAATGAAATAACAGTTTATTTACAAACAAATCATAACAAACCCCTCTAACTCAGGGGAAAAGTGTAACAGTACTGAAACCAGAATCAGAAAACACCCCGAGCCTTGAAATCGGCTTGTGATAAAACCTCTGAAAAGTTAGCTCACTGGACCATCCTGCGGCCGCGAGGACATGGTCTATTGGCAAGTCCATCGCCCTTGCCGTGGAAGTTGATGCGGCCCTGGTGGAATCAGATTTGAATTTATCAGTATCAATTCCAGCACTTGCCAGGACCCACTTTAGCCACCTTGAAATCGTTTCCACTGACACCTTACTGTGTGTTTTTTTTGTGACTAATAAACAAAGCCAACTCTGTTCCTCTCAGAGGTTTAGTAATCTCAATGTAACGAGATAAATGTGAGACTACACAGAAGCGATCATCTGCGGGGTATGCTGAAAACACAATCTTACATCCTGTCATGCCTCTTCTATTATGTTTAAGCAAATCATAGACATAAAATATAATGGCATCAGCCGACACATGCATTCTACCTAGCCGTAGCTTTTGCAACATTTGTACACGTTGAGCTGAAACCAACGCCATAAGCATGACCACCTTCATAGATAATTTGGCTACAGATAGGCTTGTAACCGGAGCCCACTGGCGAAGAACCATAAAAACCTCACTCACATTCCAAATACCGGCATACCTGGGTTTAGGAGGATTAAAATTAAAAAACTCCCTTCATGAATCGTGAAACTAACGAATGTGTCCCTACTGTATGCAATTCTGCATTCATAGGTAAATAAGAAGACAGAGCACTTCTGGCTGAATTAATCGCACTGTAACTTAATTTTTTGGTCAAAATAAAGAGTTGACAAACTCTAATACGTCCGTGATCCCTGCAGTGTGATATACAATATTCTGCTGTAGGTAGAATTGCTTCCACTTCTTTATATAGGTGATATATTGCTGCTGTGAACTATCCCTGCAGGCCGACGTGAGAACATCCACAGTCCGATGAGACAGTCCTCTCCCCAGGTATGGCCTCCTTAAAATCTGCAAATTAACAGATCAATACGATCATATAAAGGATGTTGATCCCCAGTGACTGGATTTACCAGTAGATTTTTATTCTTGGGCATAAGCATGTAAGGCTCCCTAGCCATTTGTAATACAACGGGAAACCATGCTCGTGTAGGCCAATCTGGCACTACCAATACCCCTGAAGCGGAGTCCTCCTTGATCTTTTGCAAACATCTGCTGATGAGACAGAATGGAGGAAATACATACACAAGCATTCCTCCCCAATGCAGCGAAAATGCATCCATTGCTACTGCCCCAGGATCTGGTTACCATGAAACATATCTAGGTAACTGATGATTTAATCGAGATGCAAACAAGTCAATATCTGGTAATCCATACTGATCAATCATTTGGTTAAATACATCCAACCGAACACCTTTACTGCTCTCCCCCAGCATAGAATCAGTGTCAGCAAACTGCACTGATAGAACATCCTCCTCACAGGCAGGATAGTTCTGCAGCCCTGAAACAGGTGCTGCTAGCACAAGCTCTTCATCAGCCTGGCTTGGGCACCACTCCTCCTCACGGAGCTGGTCCCTGTCGAACATTCTTTTGTAATAGAATCTCAACGTGGGAGAGCCGTGAGCAAACGGACTCTCCTATGGAGGGTATAACCTCCAGGCCCGACTCATTTACGGGCCACAGAGACTTGCCAGTGGCCTTCCGCCCTACTGTGCAAGCCTCCACTGCCCCCCGGCAGTGGGTCCGCAACCACTGGCTGTGTAGCCAGCACCGGACCAGGTGTACCAGACGGGCCTCCATCCTCAACACTCTCCTGGCCACTTTTCCTTTCTACCCCCGGAGCGCCTCGCCGACACCTTCTTCACTTTCTGCAACATTCTCTAAGAACTCCAAACCGTCGCAGAAAATGACATGTGGTAAAAAAATTTTAAAAACCTTACCTCCGTTTAAACTTGTTAACGAAGAACTGCAAATGCTGGAGAATCGAGGGTGAAGTCTGAAGAAGGGTCTCGACCCGCAACGTCGCCCATCTCCTTCGCTCCTTAGATGCTGCTGCACCCGCTAAATTCTCCAGCTCTTCGTGTAACCCGCGGTTTAAACTTACCGCTCGGAGGAGCACTGCTGCTCCAACCGGCCGACTGCACCAGCGTCTGACGTCATGCACCAACGGCTGTACGGGCTTCTATTCACGTAGTCACTCACGTGACTCCGAAGTAAAATTCATGTCTCATGATGTACTAGAGACATTCTGACTCAACAACCTACAGTTATTTTACAAACTGATGTGAGTGTGGATAAATGTGAGGTTATCCACTTTGGTGGCAAAAACAGGAAAGCAGACTATTAGTTAAATGGTGGCCGATTAGGATGTAGCGAGACCTGGGTGTCATGGTACACTAGTCATCGAAAGTAGCCATGCAGGTGCAGCAGGCAGTGAAGAAAGCGAATGGTATGTTAGCTTTCATAGCAAAAGGATTTGAGTATAGGAGCAGGGAGGTTCTACTTCAGTTGTATAGGGTCTTGGTGAGACCACAGCTGGAGTATTGCATACAGTTCTGGTCTCCAAATCTGAGGAAGGACATTATTGCCATAGAGGGTGCAGAGAAGGTTCACCAGACTGATTCCTGGGATGTCAGAACTATCTTATGGAGAAAGACTGGATAGACTCAGATTATACTCTCTATAATATAGGAGATTGAGAAGGGATCTTATAGAAACTTACAAAGTTCTTAAGGGGTTGGACAGGCTAGATGCAGGAAGATTGTTCCCGATGTTGCGGAAGTCCAGGACAAGGGGTCACAGCTTAAGGATAAGGGTGAAATCCTTCAAGACTGCAATGAGAAAGACTTTTTTCACACAGAGAGTGGTCAGTCTATGGAACTCTCTGCCACAGAGGGTAGTTGAGGCCAGTTCATTGGCTATATTTAAGAGGGAGTTAGATGTGGCCCTTGTGGCTAAGGGGATCAGGGGCATGGAGAGAAGGCAGGTACGGGATACTGAGTTGGATGATCAGCCATGATCATATTGAATGGCGGTGCAGGCTCGAAGGGCCGAATGGCCTACTCCTGCACCTAATTTATATGTTTCTATGTTTTTATGTTTCTATGAGTGCTTCGGGATGGGGAGCCACTGATACCGAGCCTAGCTGTGGCGGCAGATGGAGTGTGCAAGAGGCATTAATCCTGCAGAGGCATGGGATATACTACTTAGAATTGCTGGGTGCATTCTATGGCCTAAAAGCATATTGTTCAACAATGCATGATTTACATGTTCAGCTCCAGATTAACAATGCCACAGCTGTTGCATATATCAATCACATGGGAGGAATTAAGTCAGTATCATGTGATAATCTGGCTAACCTCATTTGGAACTGGTGCATTATGAGGAACATCTGGGTCTCAGCTATCTACCTACCAGATAGAGATAACGTGGTGGCAGACACCAGGTCACGCAAATTTAATGACAACACAGAATGGATGCTGAATCCAAAAGTTTTCAAAATAATTGTCAGCCAGTATGGATTGGCGGACATAGATCTGTATGCATCCAGGTTAAATCACCAGTTACCTAAATACGCCTCATGGGAACCGGATCCAGGGGCAGTAGCGGTGGATGCATTCTCGCTACATTGGGGACGTATGTTCTTTTACGCTTTTCCCCAATTCTGCCTTATCAGTCAATGTCTCACCAAAATGGAGCAAGACTCTTCTTCAGGCGTTTTGGTAGTCCTATAGTGACTGGCCCACACAACCATTCTGTGGTTCCCATTGGTCTGAGACTGATGACACAGCCATTCATGACTACGGGTCCCCAAACTGCAGCTGTAGTTAATAACTTGTTGCTTTAAAGCAAATCCCATTGACCTGAAGCTATGTGTAGTTAACCTGTGACAGAGAGAGAGTCACCCTAGGTTACATGATCATATCAACATAATCTGGTTGAAGGATTTTTTTGCACGATTCTGACTGTTTGAGTTTTTCATTTGTAATTTCCCCCCTGCCCGTTCCATTATTTGTTTATCCTGTGTCAACCGAAGCAGTGTGTCGTATCTACGGCATGAAATCACAGAGCTTTGAAATCTTCACGGAATCACTCACGTGACTCCGAAGTAAAATAGTAAGATTAAACGAGGAGTTACCAGTTTGAAGTTTGATCTTTATTTTATGATGAGTTACGGTGAGCGATAACATGCCCTCCGCTCCCGGCCCTCATAATCGCAAAGGTCATCTGGTATTTCTAGTCCTGAGTCTTACTTTTTAACTTCGACTGTAGTTACTGTGATTTCACGCCGCCGCTTTGAAGATTGACGTGCATGCACACTGGCGGGGCTTCTTCTTTACGTAATCGCTCACCTTAACTCATAAAATAAAGATCAAACTTCAAACTGGTAAGTTGTCATATAATCTTACTATTATTTACTAATTTATCCTCTAAGTGCAAGCCAATTGCTACAAAATCAAGACATTTTAGTAAAGATGAAAGGAACTTTATCAACACAGAAGTAACTAATCTTTTACAAGAAGGTATTATGGAACCCAGCTCTTCCCCTTGGAGGTCACAAGTTGTCGTGGTTAAGGACCCCTTGGAGAGACATAGAAAGGGACTGCATTGATTACTCTCAAACTATAAACCAGGTCACGGAGCTTGATGCATATCCATTACCTCGAATAGAAGAGATTGTCAATACATTAGCTAAGTATATGATATTCTCCACTTTTGACTTAAAAAGTGCTTACTGCCAAATTCCTTTGAAGGAATCAGAGAAGAAATACACTGCGTTTGAAGCAAATGGGAAATGATATCACTACTGCAGAGTTCCTTTTGGTGTAACTAATGGCGTGACTGTTTTTCAGAGAGAGATGGACAAACTTGTTGAACAGGAAAACCTTAAAGATACTTTCCCTTATCTTGATAGTATAACTATTGCAGGAAAAGACCAAGCTGAACACGCTGAAAATGTACAACGGTTTTTAGATGTTGTACATTCTAAAAATCTAACATTAAATGAGGCTAAGTCAATAACATCAGTGTCACCAATTAATATTCTTGGTTATTGTGTTGGAAATGATATAATCAAGCCTGATCCAGAAAGACTCCACCCACTCCAAGAGATACCTGTTCCAGCTACATTAAACTACGAAGGGTTTTTGGGATGTTTGCATATTATGCTAAATGGATACCAAATTTTTCTGACAAAATTCAACCTTTGATTAGAGCAAAATCCTTCCCCCTTGACTCTACAGCAATTGGTGCCTTTACTTCTTTAAATAAACAATTTGAATCGGCGACATTACACGCCATCGATGAGGATCTCCCCTTAGTTGTTGAATATGATGCCTCTGATTTAGCAGTATCCACAACATTAAATCAAGGAGAATGACCAGTGGAAGCTACAGCAATTATTAAAGCAGTGAGGAAATTGCATCATTTCCTTGCTCGCCAGCACTTCACTTTGATAATAGATCAGCGTTCAGTAGCTTTTATGCTCGATAATCGGAAACGAACGAAGATTAAAAACAGTAAAATTCAAGAATGGGGGATTGAATTATTTGCATATAGTTATTAAATTGAGTACCGCCCTGGAAAGGATAATGTTGCTCCGGATACATTAACCCGAGCATTTTGTGCCTCTGTTCATTGTTCTGCACTCACTGATCTTCATAATGGGCTGTGGCATCCTGGAGTCACTCGTTTGTTACACTATGTTCATTCCAAAAACGTACCTTTCTCTACAGAAGATGTGAAGATGATGTGTGCTTCATGTAGAATCTGTGCTGAATTAAAACCAAGGTTCTTCCGTCCTGAAGAAGGAAGATTAATCAAAGCTACTCAACCTATGGGCCTTTACCATCCTCCTCTCTAAATGTTTATATACTTACCGTAGTTGATGAATATTCGAGGTTTCCATTTGCCTTTCCTTTTGCAAATATGTCAGCTGCTATGGTTATCAAATGTTTAGATCAACTGTTTTCATTCTGTGGATTTCCAAGGTACATACATTCTGATAGGGGCACCTCATTCATGTCAAAGAGTTAAAAGACTACCTTTCTAATAAAGGAATTGCAACAAATAAAAAAACACCATATCATCCTATTGGAAATGGTCAGGTTGAGAGGTATAATGGAATCATTTGGAAAGCAGTGAAACTGGCTTTAAAGTCAAATGACATACCAGATCAGCATTGGGAATGTGTTCTACCAGATGCATTACACTCCATCAGATCTCTACTGACAACTGCTACCAATACTACTCCACACAAGCGGTTCTTTAACTTCAAACGGTGTTCTTCTAGTGGCACTTCTCTGCCATCATGGTTGACTAGCCCTGGGCCTGTGTTGCTTCGTCATTTTTTCCGATCAAATAAGAATGAGCCTTTTGTTGATGAAGTTGAACTGACTGATGTCAACCCTTCTTATGCAACTATCAAGTATCAGGATGGACGCCAGTCAACTGTCTCACTTCGTGACCTTGCACCATGTCCGTCTTAACTAATCGAAAACTTCCTCCATCAGCTCCGTCACTTCTTGATAACACTAATCGAGAACTTCCTCCAACACTTCCATCATCCCGTATGGAAACTTCTATAAGAAATTCTAAAATTGTAAATCTAAATAACAATATGAGTGAAGTTGATGACCAAGCAATATATCTACCAGTTGCTATTGAAACAACATTATCTCCTGTAGCTCCAGTGCTGCGACGGTCATCATGACATTCTAAACCTCCTGACCGTCTCAACATAAATAGGAGGGGAGAATGAAGTGGCCGCATGTGCGCATGTGCGGGGCTCTTCTAGAGTGTGCGCATGTGCAGGGCTTTTCCGGAGTGTACGCTTGTGCAAAGTATTTTGTGCGGGAAAGGCTTGCAGAATCAGCCATGTTTGCCAGGCGTTTCTGAGTTTATGTATTAAAGAAATAAGTTGCTTAAAGATTAAATAAAGATAAATAAATTACAAATAGTGTAAAGTTTCATTTGCCTCACAACACAAGTCAAACACAATACAAGGGCGTCTTGACATTATTATATCTCACCTTTCAGGTGGCCCACACCACCATACCCTCTCTGAGCCAATCATAAGCCTCCCATTTACTGCAACGTATCTACACTACAAGCGGTAGGGGACGCGGGTGATCTTATGTAACTTCTCACAAAAGAAAACAAACTTCCTTATCTCCTCTACTACTATTTTATGTATACATTTACCATCCACCCTTCAACACATTCCCAGACAAGAGATAAAGATTAAATAAAGATAAAGATACCAGACTGATTCCTGGGATGGCAGGACTTCCATATGAAGAAAAACTGGATAGACTCGGCTTGTACTCGCTGGAATTTAGAAGATTGAGGGGTGATCTCATAGAGACTTACAAAATTCTTAAGGGGTTGGACAGGCTAGATGCAGGAAGATTATTCCCGATGTTGGGGAAGTCCAGGACAAGGGGTCACAGTTTAAGGATAAGGGGGAAGTCTTTTAGGACCGAGATGAGAAAATCGTTTTTCACACAGAGAGTGGTGAATCTGTGGAATTCTCTGCCACAGAAGGTAGTTGAGGCCAGTTCATTGGCCATATTTAAGAGGGAGTTGGATGTGGCCCTTGTGGCTGAAGGGATCAGGGGGAATGGACAGAAGGCAGGTACAGGGTTGGATTATCAGCCATGATCATATTGAATGGCAGTGCAGGCTCGAAGGGCCAAATGGCCTGCTCCTGCACCTAATTTATATGTTTCTATAACACGTCTATTCTTACTTTGCCGATTCCCACAACCTCTTCTGCACCTGGTTAAGCGAGAGCTGGGGTGGGAGTTTGCAACTTTCACATGGTCCAACCTGACGAATGTAATCAACCTGGCTAGCACAAACAGAAGATCAAACAGAACAAGTTGTCTTACAACTTTAGGCTGTGCGCGCCATACATAAGAAGAGGAAGCGAGAGCTGCCAATTGTCACATCCAAAACTCCCTTTTGTTACCTTGTCAGTTCCAATCAAAATTAAGTAAGGAAGGATATTAACTTTTCATCCACAGATCCCTCCTTCTTGATCTTTATGATCAACACATAGTAAGAAAGGATATTAATATTTTCTCATTAATCAGTTGCAAAAATTGAGACATGTCCGATTATAATTTTGGTTGGAACCCGTCCTTGAGCAAGCAAAGAGATACCTCCTTGTGCATGCGAAGGGATATGGGCACAAACCCAACATTCTAATCAGATAAGGAAGCTTGTTTTTCTTATAGCAGCGAGTTCACTGCGTTCTGTGTGGAACTTGTTTGTTGGATTTCTTACTCCAACTTCTACCTTTCTCCAGTTTCTTGTAATTATCTAGATGCCTCACTTCGCCCTCATATCCTCTCTGATCCCACACAGTTTGAGTATATTCATAAGAATACAACAAAGATAGTTAATAAGGAATATGCCTACATTTTGACACTGTTTTTATCACTACACAATGCTACGGTTCTTGTGTTTCCTTCTCTTCGAGGGTTCCGCCTGAGTGATGCAGTTTACATCTGGTGGCACGTACCCAATTGGGTTTTTCTTTGTAAAAGAAGGAACTGCAGATGCTGAAAAATCGAGGGTTTACACAAAATGCTGGAGAAACCCAGTGGGTGCAGCATCATCTATGGAGCGAAGGAGATAGGCAATGTTTCGGGCCGAAACCCTTCTTCAGACTGGTTTTTCTTTTACTTTTACTGTTATTCATGTTAGCAGCACCAAATATGGTCCTTTCCATCTAGAAGAGAAAGAATCTTTATTCATTGCTCGCACATAAACTTGATCTCCTGGTTTAAGCGGGTGCATATTTCCTTCTGCCGAAAGGACCTGTGCCTGCTGAACTTTCTCATAGATTTTACCAACTGTTTCATACATGGCCTGAGTATATCGTAAGGATTTTTCATAATTCCAAATTGGAGCTACCTTCTCAGGAGTCATCGGGGGTCGGGTTCCGGTTGTCATAGGTCATCCCATCAAAATCTCGTGAGGGGTTAGGCCCGCGTTTCTATTTTTCTCATTTCTCAGGGCATACATCACTATGGGCATTGCATCTGGCCACAAAAACCTATTTTGCTGGCATACATTAGTCAAAGTCGCTTTTTTCCCTCCATTTACTCTTTCTACCATCCCTGAGGACTATGGATGATATGGTATGTGTAATTTCCACTGGAACCCAAGAGCCTTCGACAAATTCTGAACTAATTTACTGGTGAAATGAGTTCCTCTGTCACTGTTTATTCCCACGGGTATCCCAAATCTAGGTATTATTTCTTTCATTTTAAAAATATATATATTTTTTTTAAATATTTATTTTATTAGAAGCAATTGTACAAGGAGAAAGTAATCGACATAACAGTTATACAATTTTTGTACTTCTTCAATTTTAACATTTTATAAACTAATAACTAAATCGGAAAAAAGGGAAAAAGGAAAAAAGGGAAAGAAAGAACAAAAGAAAAAGAATTTCGAGAAAGACACGAAAAAGAAAAAAAGAAAAACCTCAGAACTAACGAAGAAGTGAAAGAAGCGGAGATATATCCCACTGCCCTTCCGTGCGCCCTCGCACTCGACCCTAGTGTCGGTTTTGAGTTTCTATTCAACCATTATGTTGTTGAAGAAATTCAATGAAAGAACATATTTTGGAAAATTGATCTGGTTTGTCAGTCAAGACAAGCCTTAGTTTTTCTAGATGTAGTGTCTCGGTCATTTCTTTGATCCACATCTTCACTGTGGGGTCTGTTATCTTTTTCCAGAAATTAAGTATACGTTTTTTCGCAGTTATTAAACCAAAGTCAAGGAAGCGTCTTTGAGATATCGTTAGATTAGGGCAGCCCTCTGACATTCCTAATATTATTAGTTTTGATTCTGGCTCCAATTGAATTTTAAGTGTTTTAGAAATGATATTGAATATTTCCGTCTAGAAGTTTTGTATTTTTATACAGGATACAAAAGAATGAGTAAGAGTGGCTTCTTGAAAGTGACATTTATCACAGAGAGGAGAGACAGTAGGGAAGATCTTGTTCAATTTGGTCTTTGAGTTGTATAACCTATGCAATACTTTAAATTATATCAGGCAATGCCTGGCATTTAAAGAACAGTAGTGTATGTATTATAGGCTTTTCTCCCATATATCTTTCGAAATGGGTAAACACAGCTCGTCCTCCCATGCTCGCCTATAAATCTCAGAGGGTGGGGTGTCAATATTTAGAAGAGTGTTATAAATGTAAGATATTAACTTACTTGTATCAGCATGTCTATTCAAACCATTGTCTAATATATCTGGACCCATAAGAGGACAGTCTTGTGTATATGTTTTCACGTAATCTTGGATTTGAAGGTATCTAAAAATATTATTGGCATTCAAGTGATATTTCTCCTGTAGCTCTTGAAAAGAAGAGAGAGTCCCCTTCTTATAGAGGTCTCCCATAGTATTAATTCCCAGGTTCTTAAATTGACCAAACACCACATCTAAAGTAGACAGTTCAAATGACAGATTATTTGAAACATATTTCTCAATTGAAGACAGAATTTCAGCTGTTTCCAGATACGGATAGTACGATGTATTATCGGATTTTGCTCATACATTGACTTATTCAAATGTATTGGAGATAGGAGGATCGAGCCAAAACAAAAAGGCAAACAATCTTCCCTCTCCATTTTTAACCAATTTACATGTTGACATGCATCGTCCAACCAGAAAGTTATATTTTTAATATTAGTTGCCCAGTAGTAAAAAAGATAATTAGGTAGAGCTAATTCTTCATTTTCTTTGGATTTGCACAAATGTATTTTGTGTATTCTGTGGGTTTTGTAGTCCCGAATAAAGTTAGTGACAATAGTCAATTAAAAAAAAGAGCTTTTAGGGAGATATATCGGTATTGATTGAAATAAATATGAAAGTTGCGGAAGGAAGATGGCATTTAATCTACCAGTAACGGAGATAGGAAGTGTTTTCCAAAATAGGATGTATGCACACAATTTAGTGATTAATGGTGGGAAGTTTATTTTAAACAAAGAGTAATACTTTCTAGTCACGTAAATTCCAAGATATCTGAACTTTTCAGTAACGATTCTGAAAGGAAATTGTTGGAGTTGAGAAGGGTCTTGACTTTTATTTGCATGATTTCACTTATGTTCCAATTTATTCTGTATCCAGAAAAAGAACCGAATTGTTCTATAATGTTTAGAATATTTGGAATACTAACTTGCGGATTTGTTTTATTTTTTATTTTTTTTTTAAAATATTTTTATTATAGAAACAAAATAATAACAAAGTACATTATTTTACAATGATGACAATACATGATATTAATGATATATTCGTACTATTAATATTATTTGTATTATTATTGATTATAAATTTTAAGATTATATATTTTATATAATTGAGAATACATGGTACTAGTAATACATTCATAATATTAGTAATATACTCATACTGTTTATAATATTTATATTGTCACTGATTTTGAAATGTAGAACCTAATTTTATGTAATTAAAAATACGTAATACTAGTAAAACTTTTATGATATTCATTATATTTTCATACTGTTAATAATATTTGTATTATCATTGATTTTAAAATTTAAAATTATATATTTTATATAATTGAAAATACATTATACTAATAGTACTTTTATAAAGTTAGTGATATTTATATTCGTACTGATATTAAAAATTTAAGATTATGTGTTTCTATACATTTTTCTAATTTTTTATAAAAGTATGAAAAAATAGAGTGAAAGAGTGTGAAAAGTTTGATGGAGAATGGAATATTAATCATTAATCCGTCCTTGGAGATATATTCATGATTTATTATATATATTTCTTCATCCATTCAAATATTCAGGCCTCAGTCAAGTCCTCGTGCCGAACCATTATGACCCTGTAAATATTTAATATATGGAGACCAAATCCCTCTGAAGAGATCTAACCTGTCCATTAGGACAAGCCTTAATCTCTCCAGATGAAGTGTCTCCGACATTTCTATGTTCCACATTTTGATTGTTGGGGATGTAGGGCCTTTCCAAAATTTTAATATTAATTTTTTCCCAATTATTAAACCATAGTCGATAAAAGTTCTTTGGTTCATTGTTATTAGTTGGTCAGTTTCAAGTATTCCAAGTATTATTAACTTTGGATCAGGAGTCAAAGTTATATTGACAACATTCGAAATTATCTTAAATATTTCATTCCAGTATTTTACAATTTTTATACAGTTAGTGAATGAGTGTGACAAATTTGCTTCTGAGATTTGACATTTATCACATATAGAGGATATTTTTGGGAAAATATTATGTAATTTAGATTTGGAATAATGTAATCTATGTAGTATTTTAAATTGTATAAGGGAATGTTTAGCATTTAACGAGCAATGATGTATATGTTGTAAACTTTCATCCCATATTTCTGGTCTTATAATTTGGCCTAATTCATTTTCCCAAGACTGTCTATATATTTCTGTTGATGGGACATCACTTTCCAATAAAATATTGTATATATATGATATCATTTTTTCTGTATTTGGATGTTTATTCAAGCATTCATCTAAAATTTCTGTCTTTCTATTTCTAAGTTCTTGTGTATTTGCAGAAACATAATTTCTGATTTGTAAATATCTAAAATATTCTTTATTGTGTAGTCCATAAGTTTGTTGTAACTCTTGAAATGAGAGAAAAGAGTTTTCCTTATAAAGATCACCCATCTTAGAAATTCCTTTATTTTTCCATTGTAAAAAAGCCTTATCCATCATTGAAGGTTTGAACGTAAGATTATTGGCGATGGTAAGACCTAATGGTGTAGATTTTAGTTTTAATGTTTTCTTTATTTGTTTCCAAATGCGAATTCCAAAGGCTTTCGACAAGGTCCCACATAAGAGATTAGTATACAAACTTAAAGCATACGGTATTAGGGGTTCAGTATTGATGTGGATAGAGAACTGGCTGGCAAACAGGAAGCAAAGAGTAGGAGTAAACGGGTCCTTTTCACAATGGCAGGCAGTAACTAGTGGGGTACCGCAGGGCTCAGTGCTGGGACCCAGCTATTTACAATATATATTAATGATCTGGATGAGGGAATTGAAGGCAATATCTCCAAGTTTGCGGATGACACTAAGCTGGGGGGCAGTGTTCGCTGTGAGGAGGATGCTAGGAGACTGCAAGGTGACTTGGATAGGCTGGGTGAGTGGGCAAATGTTTGGCAGATGCAGTATAATGTGGATAAATGTGAGGTTATCCACTTTGGTGGCAAAAACAGGAAAGCAGAATATTATTTAAATGGTGGCCGATTAGGAAAAGGGGAGATGCAGCGAGACCTGGGTGTCATGGTACACCAGTCATTGAAAGTAGGCATGCAGGTGCAGCAGGCAGTGAAAAAAGCGAATGGTATGTTAGCTTTCATAGCAAAAGGATTTGAGTACAGGAGCAGGGAGGTTCTACTTCAGTTGTACAGGGTCTTGGTGAGACCACACCTGGAGTATTGCGTGCAGTTTTGGTCTCCAAATCTGAGGAAGGACATTATTGCCATAGAGGGAGTGCAGAGAAGGTTCACCAGACTGATTCCTGGGATGTCAGGACTGTCTTATGAAGAAAGACTGGATAGACTTGGTTTATACTCTCTGGAATTTAGGAGATTAAGAGGGGATCTTATAGAAACTTACAAAATTCTTAAGGGGTTGGACAGGCTAGATGCAGGAAGATTGTTCCCGATGTTGGGGAAGTCCAGGACAAGGGGTCACAGCTTAAGGATAAGGGGGAAATCCTTTAAGACCGAGATGAGAAAGACTTTCTTCACACAGAGAGTGGTGAGTCTCTGGAACTCTCTGCCACAGAGGGTAGTTGAGGCCAGTTCATTGGCTATATTTAAGAGTGAGTTGGATGTGGCCCTTGTGGCTAAGGGGATCAGAGGGTATGGAGAGAAGGCAGGTACGGGATACTGAGTTGGATGATCAGCCATGATCATATTGAATGGCGGTGCAGGCTCGAAGGGCTGAATGGCCTACTCCTGCACCTAATTTCTATGTTTCTATGTTTCTATGTTTCTATTATCGGGTTTTCACTATAAATTTTCTTAGCTACGTTAGTATTAGCAAATATTATAGAGCTAATTTCAAATGGAGAACAATCTTCTTTTTCCATATTTAACCAATTTGGTTTATTATCTATTTCTTCTAGCCAAAAATTCATATTTTTAATATTGACTGCCCAGTAATAAAACATAAAATTTGGTAATGCTAATCCTCCATTTATTTTAGGTTTACATAAATGTTTTTTATTTATTCTATGGCTCTTGTAATCCCAGATAAAGTTAGTAATAAGAGAATCTACTTTTTTGAAAAAATTTTTAGGGAGATATATCGGAATTAATTGAAATAGATATAGTAATTGTGGGAAAAAAATCATTTTTATTGCATTAATTTTACCTAACATTGAAATAGGTAAGCTTTTCCAGTATAAAATATTCTTATTTAATTTATTCAATAATGGAGGGAAATTAAATTTAAATAAAGAGTCAAATCTTTTTGTAACGAAAATCCCAAGATATTTAATATTTTCGTTTGTTATCTTAAAAAGGGAATTGTTGTAATATATGTAAATTATTCAGCGTTATTGGTTCACTTTTATTCCAATTAATACTGTATCCTGAGAGAGATCCGAATTCCGTTATTAGTTTTAACAAATTTCGGATACTTGTTTCTGGTTCAGTGATATAAAGTAATACATCATCCGCATATAAGGAGATTTTATTTTTAGTATCTCTAGTATCATATCCATGTATTTACGGATGTAATCTCACCCTCTGGGCGAGAGGTTCTATTGCGAGTGCAAACAATAAAGGTGATAAAGGACAACCTTGTCTACAACCTCGAGATAAACTGAATTTAGTTGATAACATTCGGTTTGTTGTTATTCTAGCTATTGGATTTGTATATAACAATGTAATCCAAGTAGTAAACTTCTCTCCCAATTTGAAAGCTTCCATAACCGAAAATAGGTAAGGCCATTCCACTTGATCAAAAGCTTTTTCTGCGTCAAGCGAAATGACTACTAAATCTTTTTTATCACTTCTTTTCGAATATATAATATTAAATAACCGTCTTAGATTGTATGAGGAATATCTTTTTGGTATAAATCCTGTTTGATCGGGATGGATTAATTCGTTAACGACTGAACTTAGCCTTTGTGCTAGTATTTTTGTTAATATCTTTTGATCAGTATTTAATAGAGCTATTGCTCTATATGATCCTGGTTCATCCAAGTCTTTATTTATTTTGGGTATAAGTGTTATAATAGATTCATTCAACGTGTCTGGTAATTTCTGTTGCGTGTATATCTGTTCATATAATGATTTCAGACGCGGAACCATATGATCATGAAATATTTTATAAAATTCCGAACCTATACCATCTGGTCCCGGTGTTTTACCATTTTTTAATGATCTAATAGATTCTTGGATTTCTTTTATTGAGATATCAGCATTTAGTAATTCTCTATTTTGTAAATCCAGTCCTTTCAGGTTACATTTTTTTTTAAATGCATCTATTTCTGTTTTATTTACTGTTGTTTTAGCAGTGTATAAGTTTTTATAATATTGCATAAATCTTTCATTAATATCTTTGGGTTGTATTAACAAATCACCGTTATGTGATTTAATCCTTGCGGATTTGTAATGTATAAAAGTACATAATCTGCATATAACAAAATTTTATTGGAGGTATATTTGGTATTATATACATAAATGCCTGAATGGGACCTGATACTCTCAGCAAGGGGTTCTATGGCTAAAGCAAATAACATTGGAGAAAGAGCACATCCTTGTTTCACCCTAGATAAATAAAATTTAGTTGAAAGCATTTGATTTGACAGTATTCTAGCTGTCGGATTAGTGTATAAAAGCTTCACCCATAAAGTAAAGTTTTATCCCAGTTGGAATTTTTCATCATTTAAAATATTGACTACCGTCCTTGCAACATCCTTAATTGTGGGGTGTGTAGCAGCAGATTTTTATATTGTTCAAGAGATTACTCCCTCTAGCCACTAAGGGAGCTACAGTGGCTTGCAAAAGTATTCATACCCCTTGAACCTTTCCACGTTTTGTCACGTTATAACCACAAATGTAAATGTATTTTATTGGGATTTCATTTGATAGACCAACACAAAGTCGTGCATAATTGTGAAGTGGAAGTAAAATGATACATGGTTTCCAAATTTTATTACAAATAAAAAACTGAAAAGTGTGGCGTGCAACAGTATTCAGCCCCCCTGAGTCAATACTTTGTAGAACCACCTTTCGCTGCAATTACAGCTGCAATTCTTTTGGGGATTGTCTCTACCATCTTTGCACATCTAGAGACTGAAATGTTTGCCCATTCTTCTTTGCAAAATAGCTCAAGCTCATTCGGATTGGTTGGAAAGCGTCTGTGAACAGCAATTTTCAAGTCTTGCCAGAGATTCTCAATTGGATTTAGGGCTGGACTTTGACTGGGCCATTCTTACACATGAATATGCTTTGATCTAAACCATTCCATTGTAGCTCTGGCTGTATGTTTAGGGTTGTTGTCCTGCTGGAAGGTGAACCTCCGCCCCAGTCTCAAGTCTTTTGCAGACTCTAACAGGTTTTCTTCCAAGATTGCCCTGTAGTTGGCTCCATCCATCTTCCCATTAACTCTGACCAGCTTCCCTGTCCCTGCTGAAGAAAAGCATCCCCACAGCATGATGCTGCCACCACCATGTTTCACAGTGGGGATGGTGTGTTCAGGGTGTTGTGCAGTGTTAATTTTCCACCACACATAGCGTTTTGCATTTATGCCAAAAACTTCAATTTTGGTCTCATCAGACCAGAGCACCTTCCTCCACATGTTTGCTGTCCCCCCCACATGGCTTGTGGCAAACTGCAAACGGGACTTCTTATGGCTTTGTTTCAACAATGGCTTTCTTCTTGCCACTCTTCCATAAAGGCCCAATTTGTGGAGTGCACGTCTAATAGTTGTCCTGTGGACAGAATCTCCCACCTGAGCTGTGGATCTCTGCAGCTCCTCCAGAGTGACCATGGGCCTCTTGGCTGCTTCTCTGGTCAATGCTCTCCTTGCCCGGCCTGTCAGTTTAGGTGGATGGCCATGTCTTGGTAGGTTTGCAGTTGTGCCATACTCTTTCCATTTTCGGATGATGGATTGAACAGTGCTCTGTGAGATGTTCAAAGCTTGGGATATTTTATTATAACCTAACCCCACTTTAAACTTCTACACAACTTTATCTCTGACCTGTCTGGTGTGTTCCTTGGGCTTCATGATGTCCAAGGAACATTGTTTGTTCACTAATGTTCTCTAACAAACCTCTGAGGCCTTCACAGAACAACTGTATTTATACTGAGATTAGATTACACACAAGTGGACTCTATTTACTAATTATGTGACTTCTGAAGGCAATTGGTTGCACTGGATTTAATTTAGGGGTATCAGAGTAAAGGGGGTTGAATACTTTTGCACGCCACACTTTTCAGTTTTTTATTTGTAAAAAGATTTGAAAACCATGTATCATTTTCCTTAAACTTCAAGGTTCAAGGGGTATGAATACTTTTGCAAGCCACTGTACATGGTTAAGGAGAATGTCGTAATACACCTGTGAGCTCTCCGAGAGACCTTCAGAGCTTCTTCACTGATAAATCTTCATAATACAGTCTTTTGATTAATAGTTTCTTTATTGTTGAAGAAAAACAATAAGGTATACATCCGACCTTATACTCCGACTTGTACACTTTAATCTTCGTCAAACTCCAGCATATCGCTTTAAACGTTAGAAAACTCCTCGTGTCTCAGTTAAACATCACATGGTCGAAGGGTATACCTTCCCCATATAACTCCAAAACTAAACTAAATACTAAGCTTCTGCGCAAGAAACTTGGCACCAAACACGCCCTTGACTACCTAATAAATCCCACCCACATAACAATGGGCAGTCTAAAATTTAAAGGCAAATGCCATAATTAATGACATACAAAATAAGCCAAATAGCCACTAGAGGGTGTGCTTCCATCCATCTAGAGAACATATCAACTATGACCAGAATGTACTTAAAACCCTTTTGCTGCTGGCATATGTACAAAATCAATTTGCAAATTCTCAAAAGGCATTTCAGGTTCTGTTAGGTGAACAAATTTTGCAGGCGTCTTCCCTCTATTATTTTGTTGATACCGCCAGACAAATTCTTTCAACCTTATCAATTATGACTGATGTACCAAGTGCATAGCATTGCTGGGACAATGCGTGTACCATCCCCCCTTTTTCCATGTGAGTCTGTCCATGGGCTGTGTGAGACAGGGACATAAATAGGCTCCTGGGGCAAACCAACCGACCATCAGGGTGGACCCAGACAATGAGGTCTTGATAACACCCTGCTTTGCTCTAGGAATTATTTTTATGGAGTGATGCCAGGCTCAGGGCATTCTGTAACTGGGCTAATTCAATGCTACTCAGGAGCTTACTTTGTGCTGCAGACTTAATTTTAGCTGCTTGTAATTGCGGGGTTTGCCTGAGGACAATCTGTTTGGCTTCATAATCAGCTGACCTGTTTCCCCTTGATACATCATCATCTGATGATGTATGAGCTTCGCATTTAATAACTGCAATTTACCACATATCCTGCTAATAATCTGTCATCGCTAGGTCGGTGCGAAGAGCCATCAGTAAATAGGACCAGGTCAGAATTGTCAAACGGATGACTCTGTGAGTCCAGCCGGGGAGTGGCAGTGGCTTTTACAAGCAATAGACAATCATGATCACAATCTTCTTCTGGCTGTGGTACAAAGATAGCTGGGTTTATAGCATGTGATCGCTGATAAGTATAGTTCGGATGTGATAGAAGGATAACTTCATATCCTGTTCTTCTAGCGGCTGTGAAATGCGGTGTAGCTGCTGAGTTCAATTATAACATCATGGCATGAGGAACAATCACTACACACGGGTGATCAAGAACGATGGGGATTGATTTTTCTATCATTGTAGCCGTCGCCGCTGCAGCTCACAAGCAGGCTGGCATGCCATTTACTACAGCTGGTAAAGCCACGGAATAATAGGCTACCGGTCTTTTTCCCCCTCCGTGTTATTGAGCCAGGACCTCAGTCACAAACCCCTTTGATTCATTTACATAAAGTTTAAAGGGCCTTTTTTATAATTTGGCAATCCCAGTGCCGGAGCAGTAACCATAGCGTTCTTTCAATTTCTAAATGCCTGGTCTCTTTCTGCAGTCCATGTTACTCTGGAGGGTTCAGTCTGCAAGGTGGCTGAATGCAATGCTGCACCTAGTTCCCTGTAATCATGGATCCATTGCCTGCAGTAACCCACCATGCCTAAGGAGGAGAGAATGTCCTTCTTCGTCCTTGGGACTGGGACGTTCTCTATTGGTTTTATTCTGTCTCATCCAAGTCTCCTTCTGCCTTTCTGCAGCTGGAATCCCAGATACTGTACACTCGGCTGGCAGAACTGTCATTTTCCCAAGGGATACTTTATGCCCTCTTCCTGCCAAATGTTGCAGCTATTTAATTGAGTTTTCTTTACAATCAGGACCGGTCACAGAGACCACCAAAAGGTCATCGACATACTGGATCATAGTAAACCTCTCTGATAATTGACTCCTCTCGATCATTTTTCACTGCTGCTGCATATACGGCTGGGCTTTCAGTTTACCTCTGGGGTAGCATAGCCTAGGCATATTGTTGATCCTTGCAGGTAAAAATAAACAGGAGCTGGCTGCCTTTATGCAGGGGTATGGAGAAAAATGCCAAACATAGGTCAATTACTGTAAATGTGTCGACTTCCGCTACTATAGATGACAGAATAATATTGGTGTCAGGTACTAAAGGAGCAACGGGGATCACTATTTTGTTAATAGCTCTCAGGTCTTGGACAAAACGCCATTCATTGCATCTTCCCACCTTCGGGATTAGCAGAATAGGAGTATTACACGGACTTTGTGTTTTTCACTAATACTCCTTGTTGTAATAAAGATATGATGATCATAGCTATCCCTTCTTCAGCCTCCGGGGTCAGTCAATACTGTTTAAACATGGCAAAGCAGTACCCTTTTTTAAAGTCACTTTATATGTTCAGGGGCTGATTGCCCCATGTGATTCTTATGCTATGCCCATAGTTCAGAGCGCACTTGGACCAGAACCATTGACAAAATTGATGGGTCCTCAGTAGGCGGCTGTTGCTTTTCAAAAAAAGTGTCCCATTCCTTTCTGACCCATGTAATCTTTCCTTCTGTGTCATTAAAGAGTCAATCTGGACCTTTAACCATTGACAACTTTAAAACATGAATTGACCGTTTGTCATACAGCCTTTTTATCATCTCTCTTATTTCTTCTGCGTCTCCATGCGTCACACGGCGCGTGACACCATTTACGCATATAAAGGGGGTTGCTGGCTGCATATTCCATGATCATCATGGAAGAGATACAGATTGCATTGCTACAACAGCAACAGAGACTTCTGTTAGCATCAGCCCTCATGCCTACAGATCATCTAGGCAGGAATACAACAAGAAAGGCTGTCAAGAAACACAGGAAGAGGTCTGTGTGGATGAGGTCCTTGTTCCGGATGAGACCCACTTTGGGCCAGTGTGAGATCATGATGACGGATCTGCAGCGGGAAGATGATGCTGCCTTTAGAATCTTCACCAGGATCCCCCCTCACCTGTTTCAGGAGCTAAAGACACGAGGAAGGCACTGGAACCGGGCATGCGCCTGGCCATCACCCTCTGCTACCTTACATCAGGAGACTCCTACAAGAGTCTCCCCTACTACTTTTGTGTGGCTCACAATACAATCAGCAAGGTTGTCCGAGAGACCTGTGATGCCATCAACAATGCATATGAAGAAGAAATGATTGACTGCCCTAGTACACCTGACGAGTGGAGGAGAGTGGCACATGGCTTTCAAACCAGATGGAACTTCCTGCACACATGTGGGGCAGTTGACGGGAAGCATGTGGCCATCCGGTGTCCACCCAGGGGTGGTTCTATGTACTTTAACTACAAGAAATTCCATTCCATCGTGCTGTTAGCTGTGGTCGATGCAAACTACAACTTCCTGTTTGTGGATGTGGGCAGCGCCGCAGATGGAGGGATCTGGAGAGAAACCTCCCTTGGGCAAGAATTGGAAGAAAGGAGAGCAGGCCTTCCTGATCCAGTACCTCTGCCGGGAGAAGACAACCCTGACATCCCCTATGCACTGGTTGGTGATGATGCCTTCGCACTCAGGCCATGGATGATGAAGCCATACCCTCACAGTCGGATGTCAAGGGAGCGAAGGATATTTAATTACAGGCTGTCCAGGGCTTGGAGGGTCGTGGCTTTTGGTGTCCTTGCTAGCAGATTCAGATTCCTGCTGATTACAATGGAGCAGGAGCCCGAGAATGTGCAGACCATTGTCTACGCGGCATGTGTCCTCCACAACCTGATCCGCACCAGAGGTGCAGCAGCAGCCATGGTGGAGGGTGACACAGTGGATAAACAGACAGGAGATGTCACACCAGGTTCATGGAGAGCTGGAGGACAGGCTGCACCAATGGTGGCACTGGGCACATTGCAAGGAAACACCTGCAACAAAAGAGCCAAGGAGCAGAGAGACCAGGGTACACAAAAGGCTGGAGAAACTCAGCGGGTGCAGCAGCATCTAAGGAGCGAAGGAGATAGGCGACGTTTCGGGTCGAGACCCTTCTTCAGACTGGTCAGGGATCAGGGATACGAGAGATATAGACGGTGACGTGGAGAGATAAAGAACAATGAAGTAGCAGAGAGACCATCTCTGCGCTTACTACAACTCCGAGCTGTGTAGTGTACCCTGACAGAACGACATGTGCTGAAGATCAGCAGCTGACATCCCACACCACAAACGGAGGTCCACCACTACAGGAACTGATCTAATAAAAGGAGGATCTATGTGTGTTAATGGAGGATTTTTGTATGTGAAACTAATAATACTGTGGTAATAATAATACCTCACGCATTGGACTTTCTTTGAAATGCCATAATTTAAAAGTGGTTAAATGGCTTTGTCTGCTTTGTATGACAGTTCATGACACATTTTGCATTTCAATGCAGTTCAATGTCTGTGTGTGTTTTATTTATCTAATAAATCGAGGCTTTTATATGTGAGATGCATTCCATTATTAGACGTGGTTTCCATATGTGAGATCAATGCCATGATTAACAAACTGCTTTTTCCACTACACGAAAAGGTTACACTGAAGTTTAATAATCAATTTGTCAGTGAACTTATTTGAGATAAATACAAAGACCCATGACTTTATAAGAATCACATTATTTACTGCAAGCAAACAAAGAACGTATTGAAAACGAACAAGAAACAAAATTTTAATGTGCAAAACAAGTGAACAGAATAGTGAATGTTGGTTAGAGAGCATAATTCTGGGAAGAAAATCGACTCCGTGGCAAGAAACGCGGTGAGCGTGGTAAGGATTTTCAAATCGCGCGCGCAGAATCAGCAAACCTATTATATATATAATATTATTCTAAATGCAGAAATACCAACAGATGGTATCAGGAGAGACTGGGGAAAAAGAATTAAGTATAAAAATTCCCAAAGAAAGGTGGGAAGAATATTTATTAAATGTGCATAAATGTTCAATTAATGTAAGACGCACCTTAATACAGTTTAAAATCTTACACAGATTATACTATTCAAAAACTAAAATAAGTCAATGTCAAGAAGCTAATATAGCGCACTCATTTGTCTTTTGTACAAAAATTCAAACATTTTGGACTGAAATTTTTGAAATTTTCACAAAAATATTTAAAATAAAACTGACTCCAAAAGCAGACTGGATTATCTTCGGGATATCGGAAGATAGCCCTGAATTAAATGTGTTTCAAAAGACTCTATTTGACTCTAATGACTGGAAATAAGCTAATCTTAAAATTCTGTAAAAATTCTCCTATACCAACAGTTAATATGTGGATTTCAATTATGTTCAAAACACTACACTTGGAAGATATGAGACTCCGACTAGCAGGAAAATCAGACTGTTTCTATAAGATGTGGTCTGCATTTATAAATTTATTACAAGGATAAGGTGCAAGAATACCTCAAAAAAGTACCGGTGTCGGGTCTTGGTAAAGGGGGAAGAAAAACTGTCGAGTTGGTAGATTCCTTTTGCGAGATGTTTATAATAAAGTTACTGGCTTTTCTTCTTTCTTTCCCTTTTTCTTTTTTTTTCCTCTCCAGGGTCTATCTCTTAATCTCCGGTCTCTAACTCTTCAAGGGTTTCCTTTCCCTCTGTCACGCTTTTGCACTTTCACATCTCTTTTTCACTCTTCTACTTTCTTTGCTGGCATTTCTCTCTCTTTTCTCTCTTTTCTAGCCTTAAAAAAATTAAGGGGTACAATGACTGTAATACAATATAAGGGATGTACACTGATGTAACTTACAGTACCTCTAATAAATAAAGATATAAAAAAAAGAAAACAACAAGAAACAAAATTTTAATGTGCAACACAAGTGAACAGAATAGTGAATGTTGGTTAGAGAGCATCATTCTGGGAAGAAAATCAACTCCGTGGCAAGAAACGCGGTGAGTGTGGTAAGGATTTTCAAATCGCGCACGCTTTTATTGCTAACGCGAAAAAGGCGGGCCGACTGATTTTGGGCGTCGCACGCCGTCTCGCGGTGACATCATCATGCAACGCCACACGCGCTACGCGCACAACATCAAGACGTTTGCGTGCGACCGCAATACGCCTGCGTACTCGCTATGTCAGGCCGGAGGCGAGCAAAGATTTAAAGGCCTGTCTCACGGTACGAGTTGACCCACGAGTGACCCCGAGCTTTCACTTGCGGTAATCACGTACAATTAACATAGTGGGAACGTCGGAACACGCGCGCGCAACTTAGCCACTCATGGCGCTAATGGCAAGTACCTGTGAAACTTGTTAACTCCTGAAAAATTCAAACATGTTTGAGGTTTTCCACGAGTCAAATTTTACTGTTCAAGTTAAAAATTGAAACATTTAAACTCGTTGTAATAACGTAGTGGCCCGTGCGTTTACCTTAGTGATTCGTGAATCTACCGTGGGAACTCTTTAACTCAGCGGGCAGGCAGCATCTCTGGCGAGAAGGAATGGGTGACAGGATGACATTTCCAAATTTCTCCAGCACCATGTGTTAACTTTTTGTCAACCAGCATTTGCTCTTTCTTGTGTATGACATTATTTATATCCGTGGCGATTGATTGTCGCTCCCTTCAGTTTCCCAGGGGGTCGGGACGGGACTGGAGTTGGGAGGGAAAGGGGGGGGGAGGTGTAGTGTTTCACTAAATGCTTTAAAAAACTTTAAGTTATAGATTATGGACAAATTCAACGAACCACACTACATTATTCTTGAATAGATAAACTTTAAATTCGTGATTTTAAAAAAAGGAACCAACATCTACAGTGCCTTGTGTCTTGGCAATTCATGATTCTCCACGCTGGGCAGAGAATGGGATTTGTAAGCGGCTAACTTCATTCTAAAACTTGGAATGTCACATTGGCGGCGCAGCAGTAGAGTTGCTGCCTCACAGCGCCAGAGGCCCGAGTTCAATCCTGACGACTGGTGCTGTCCGTACGGAGTTTGCACGTTCTCCCAGTGACCACTTAGATTTTTTCTGGGTGCTCCAGTTTCCTCCCACATTCCAAAGACGTGCAGGTTTGTATGTTAATTGTCGTCTGTAAATTGCCCCGGAGTGTGTAGGATAGAACTAGTGTCCGGGTGATTGTGGTCAGCATGGGCTCGGTGGGCCGAAGGGTCTGTTTCCACACTGTATCTAAACTAAACTAAAGGCCCTGAAGAAGAGTCCCGACCCGAAACGTCAACTATCCATTTTCTCCAGAGATGCTGCCTGACCCGTTGAGTTATTCCAACACTTTGTGACCTTTTGTGATAAGTTAATGCTTCAACCCTTTCTCGAGGAATGGGAATTAGGGGAAGCAGTAGGAAATATGTTGCTTGGCATTTAAAATAAATAGATTAGTCAGTCCGGTAATTATTGTCAAATTACAGTTATGTAAGTGCAACTGCGGTAAAAGTGAGGAGAGGGGTGGGGTAATCAGGGGAACAAATGTACAATTAGCCAATCTGGAAAACAAGCAGAACGACTAGACGAGAGTTTGTTTGATGCCCAACACAAAATGCTGGAGTAACTTGGCGGGTCAGGCAACAACTCTGGAGAGAAGGAATAGGTGACTTTTCGGGTTGAGATCCTTCTTCAGAAGACGAGCCTTTATCCGAAACGTCACCTATCCACGTTCTCCAGAGATGTTATCTGGCCAACGTTGTTACTCCAGCTTGTTGCATTTGTCTTCCGTCTAAAGCCTTGTGATCGCCGCCAACGTGAAGATGGTGCGAAGCCCCCGCGCCCGGTGCAATGGGCGGGGAGCTGGAGAGGTGAGGGAAGGGGTCACACACAAGGCCGGGAAGCAGAGGGGTGGGGTGGGGGTGGCGACAGACAGGGCCAACAATGAGATGGAGAAAGACAGAAACACCGACATGCAAAGGAGACCTACAATAGCGCATGATCTCTCTCGCGTTATGGCGGGTGAATGTCGCCTGCCCACTGTTTCTGACCCTAAAGCCTTGGGATCGTTGCCCTCCATGTTGGTGTGGAGGGGGAGGGGGTATTGTGCTGTTTGATTGCCCCCTGCTATCCCAGGGACAGGGAGACACAGCGGCTTTTGAGACTGGTGGGCAATCACTACCAAAGTGTCTGCCCACATAGTCAGTATACCTCTCCGACACATGTTTCCCACACTAAGATCATCCCACAGAGAATGATCCCAGCCTAACCCAAGAGCCTTGTCACCCCAGACCGATTAATGACCCCCACCCCCACCAACCTCAACTTACGCCTGGGCACCAAAGCAGCTCAGGAGGCAAACCATGAGCTCCGTCTCCCAACAATCTGATGTGCAACTGATGTGAAAGATCAGCGGCTGCGGCCGGCCGGCTGGCACCCGGCATGGACCTCTCACACCCTTACACACTTACCTTCATTCACGGTTGGCTCAAGAGTAACGGGAGAGGAACTTGGTAACTCGGGAGAGGAACTTGGAACATCGCAGAAATTACATACCCGTGGGAACTCGGTTAAACACTTGAACATAAACTTGGAATCTCGTGCATAACCACGAGTCTGTTTTTTTTCCTTTCACTTGGGGTCACTCGTGGGTGGACTCACACTGTGAGACAGGGCTTTTAGTTCTCTACAAAATCCCGGAGAGCCGCGCAATACCGCGCACAACTCTATACCCCTCCGCGCTTCTCCCTGTGACTGGCCCCGCGAGGCCATACGATGCTAGTGCGCCTCAACGCGACGACAAGGTCGCGTAATTAGCGTGCCAAGGCCACGTAAGTGGGACAGGGCCTTAAGACTACTCCCAGTTTGCACAGAGCCTGTCTTCCCAGTTACGTGAGTGGGGCTGTTCTAGAGATTATAAAAGTATCTCTAAGGGGCGAGACACCCTCCCTTTCCATGTTCATAAGCACTGGTATCACATTTTCCCATTACTTACTTTGCCATTCTAGATTAACCAATTTAAAAGCTAGAGCCAGTCGGGGCAGCAAACAATTTACTAAAGTTTGAACAGCTAGCAGCCCATTTTTGCTCGGGGCACTCGGGCATGTTCCTCACAGTGGATAGCACGCATAACAACACTTTTCACTGAACTTCGGTGCACGTGGCAATGATAAACCTAACCTATTGTGATGTTGCAGGATATAGGAGCTCCTTTTTCCTGCAATATCCCACTAGTTTACATTTACTATTGTCAACTAACCCAGGGACAGTGGAAACCCAGGCAGAGAAATAGACAGTGATGGCTTTGTTTTGCATGCTACCCAAACAGAATATTTGTGATACAAAAATACAATTAAGTCAAGCTGTCAATTTTTTAGGTGACAAATTGAAAGGAGCAGCAAAAGACGACAGGAGATTTGCCTGGGTAACTCAACTCCCATACTGTAAAAATGTCAGAGATTCAAACTTACACCCAAGACACTGTATCACATAAAAGAAAGGTTGATAGTGTTGAAACAGCATTCTTCTAGTGTGTTTTTTCTTGTACATCATAAGCATAAGCAAGGCTATTAAAGCATGACCACTGACTGCTCAAACCTAAGCCAAGTCAGTTGTTATATTTAAGGCAGAAATAGATAGATTCTTGATTTGTACAGGTGTCAGAGGTTATGGGGAGAAAGCAGGAGAATGCAGTTAGGAGGGAGAGATACTGTAGATCAACCATAATTGAATGGTGGAGTAGACTTGAAGGACCGATTGGCCCAATTCTACTCCTATCACTTATGACCTGTGCAAGCACATTTAACTGCAGACATGAGAGGCATAGATAGAGTAGATAGAACATTTTACCGAGGATGGAAATGTCTAAGTTTAATGGAGATGTGTGGGGCAAGTTGTTTTACACAGAGGGTGGAGGGGGCCTGGGGCACATTGCCTGGGGTGGTGGTGGAAGCAGTGGTGTTTAAGAAGCTTTCAGACAGGCACATGGATATACAAGGAATTAACAGATATGGATCAGTTGCAGGCAGATGAGATCAGTTCAGCTTGGCATCATGTTTGGCACAAACATTATGGGCTGAAGGGCCCGTTCCTGTGACGTGCTGCTTTATGTTCTTCAGAGGTTGGGTTAATTGGCAGGAGGGTGCAAGTGACAAAGGCTAAAGATGAAAAGGAGACAAAAGGGTGTCAAGAGATAAGGAGAGAAGAGAAGTGCAATGTGAAGCCAGAAAGAGGTGGGGTTCGTTGTTGAAATCCCCACAGATGGAACTAGATGCGATGTGAATTTATGCTTCAAGGGCTAATCATATTATAAAGTTCTTCTAAAATGACATTTCCTCATCACCCACAACAAATGTGTATTGCAATCTTTACATTGATTGAGATCTTGCTAGTTCCTCCCTGAAGAAGGATCCTGGCCCTAAATATAATCTACAGTGCATTCAGAAAGTATTCAGACCCCTTCACTTTTCCACATTTTGTTACATTACAGCCTTATTCTAAAATGGATTAAATCCATTTTTTTATCATCAATCTACATACAATACCCCATAATAAAAAAGCGAAAACAGGCGTTTAGAAATTTTTGCAAAGTAATTAAAAATAAATAACTGAAATATCACATTTACATAAGTATTCAGACCCTTTACTCAGTACTTTGTTGAGGCACCTTTGGCAGAGTTTACAACCTCAAGTCTTCTTGGGTATGATGCTACAAGCTTGACACGCCAAAATTTGCAAGAATTGTCAGCCGGCTTCAAATGGGAACGTCCACTTCAACACACTGCATTTCAATCACCCAGTCCCCGTCCTTGCTGAACCTGGAAGATACGAGGAGGGTGTCACCCTCTGGCTGCTGAGCTGTTTCTGGTGCATTGCAAAATACACCAGCAACATTTCAAATCAACACCGTACTTCACTAATATCTTGATTTTAAAGAGTTTGCAAAATTCTCAGAAAGTAGAACAGGAAGGAACAAGCAAATAAAATTGGAGCTCTTTTGCACTCTGTGTGAACCGCAAAATTCAGAAAACTGCAGGAAGCAGCTAGGAGTCTTGGTTCCACCGAGCCAGAGAAAATGCCAGTGGCATCTAAGAGCTCTATGAGAGAGAAGAATGCTGTTCATTCTGCTTTGCACCATTGCTCTGCCTATCTCCGCTAATTGTAAGTTTCTTGCGTGTGGATGTGGTTTAATTGTTATTAATAAGAACATTTTATTGTTAGAGTTCAGAACGTTTGGGAAAGAGCAAATAAAATGGGCCAGAGAAAAACTGGAAGCTGGGAATCTACTTGCAATTGTGGGCTCCACAATTCAGGACTGAGAAAATGGCCCTCGAGGGGTTGAGAGCAGGGTAATCCTCGAGCTGAAAGTTCTGTGGGCAGGTTGAACAGACTGGGCTTGTGTGTTCTTCAGGAGAGAACGGGGTACTTCATCAAGCAGTTTAAATTGATTATTACTTGAAAGGGTCAAATGAGTGAAAGATTTCCTCCAGACGAGAGTTCAACAGAAGCAGCTGGGAGTACCGAGGAAAAGCGAGACTTTGTGTGCAAGTCTGAGCAATTCTGAAGGTTACAGCACAGGTAGATAAGATGTTTAGCTGGGGCACAGAATAGAAGAAAAAGGGCGGCACGGTGATGCAGCTGGTGGAGTTGCTGCCTCCCTGCCCAGACCTAGGTTCAAATCTGATCTTATCGGGAAATTTGCGTGGAATCTGCACATTGTACCTGTAACCGAGTGAGTTTCATCTGACATACCACAGGTGTGTGGTTTGCCTGTTAATTGGCCTCTGTAAAATTGGCGTTAGTATGCAGGAAGCAGATGAGAATGTGGGACATCATAGAACTATGTTATGAGCCGGAGAGACCATGTTATGAGTAATAGCTGTTATTGGCATGAACCCTACAGGATTCAGAGCTGGGTCCTCTGATTCAGTGTTGTGGAGCATGGAAACTGGCCCTACTTCTCCATGCCAACCAAGATGCCCCATCTGTTCTAGTCCCACCTGCCAGCATGTTTCCTATATCCCTCTAAACCTTTCCTATGCATCCCTGTCCAAGAGTATTTTAAATGCTGATATAGTACCTATCTCAACTACCTCATCTGGCAGCTCATTCCATATATCCTCTGCCCTCTGTGTGAAAAACTTGCCCCTCGGGTTCTATGAAATCTCTCCCCTCTCACCTTAAAGCTATGTCCTGTGGTTCTTGATTCCCCTACTCTGGGTAAAAGACTGTGCATTCACTTTTATATTACAGGGGAAGAGACGGAGTGTAACTAATCGAGTTTGCTGGTGACTTAAAACTGAGTGGGAATGTCAGCTGGGGGCAGGGCGTAGTGAGCCAACAAAGGGACAGAGACAGGTTAGATGTGAGGGAAAGAAAGTACAGATGGGGTAGAACGAGGGAGAAGTAGGTCATGCATGTTGGTTGGAAGAACAGGACAACCGAGAATAAACAAAGACACAAGAAATTGCAGGTGCAGAGATCTTGAGCAAAAGATAAAGTGCTAGGAAATCTCATTGGGTTTAGCAGCATTTGTGGAGGGAATGGACAGACAACGTTTGAGTCTGTCAAACATTAAGTTCTCACAGATCTCCCGTTGGAGAGAGGAGGAAAACCTCTTCAAAAACATCTTCTGGAATTTTTTTGAGGATGTGACTACGAAAATGGACAATGGAGTGCCAGTGTATGTAGTGTTTAAGAAATAACTGCAGATGCTGGAAAAATCTAAGGTAGACAAAATTGTTGGAGAAACTCAGCGGTTTAGATTAGATTAGATTAGATTTTATTACTTGTCATTCGAACCTCAGAAAGGCTCAAATGAAACTCCGTTTCTACAAGCCATACAAACAGAACAATTCATAAAAAAACACACAAACAATTCAATTCACACAAACATCCATCACAGTGAATCTCCTCCTCACTGTGATGGAAGGCAAAGTTCTTCTCTCTCCCCCGCACCATTTCTCTCCCAAGGCAGCATCTAAGCAGAGAAGTAATAGGCGATGTTTCGGGTCGAGACCCTTCTTCAGACCCAGTGGATGTAGTGTACCTGGACTTTCAGAAAGCCTTTGATAAGGTCCCACATAGGAGATCAGTGGGCAAAATTAGAGCACATGGTATTGGGAGTAGGGTACTGACATGGATAGAAAATTGGTTGTCAGACAGGAAACAAAGGGTAGGGATTAACGGGTCAATTTCAGAATGGTAGGCAGTGATTGGTGGGGTACCGCAAGGCACGGTGCTGGAACCACACCCATTTACAAAATACATTAATGATTTAGATGAAGGGATCAAAAGTAACATTAGCAAATTTGCAGATGACACAAAGCAGTGTGAATTGTGAGGAGGATGCGATGAGGATGCAGGGTGACTGGGACAGGTTGGGTGAGTGGGCAGGCATGGTAGATGTAGTTTAATGTGGATAAAAGTGAGGTTTGGTGGCAAGAACAGGAAGGCAGATTATTATCTGAATGGTGTCAAATTAGGAAAAGGGGAAGTACAATGAGATCTGGGTATCCTTGTATATCAGTCACTGAAAGTAAGCATGCAGATATAGCAGGCAGTGAAGAAATCCAATGGCATATTGGCCTACATAATAAGGTGAGTTGAGTATAGGAGCAACGAGGTCCTGCAGTTGTACAGGGCCCTGGTGAGACCACACCTGGAGTCTTGTGTGAAGTTTTGGTCTCCAAATTTGAGGATGGACATTCTTGCTATTGAGGGAGTGCAGCATAGGTTCACGAGGTTAATTCCCAGGATGGCAGGACTGTCATATGTTAAAAAAAATGGAGTGACTGGGCTTGTATACACTGGAATTTAGAAGGATGAGAGGAGATCTTATTGAAACATATAAGATTATTAAGGGGTTGGACACTCTAGAGGCAGGAAACATGTTCCCTATGTTGGGGGAGTCCAGAACCAGGGGCTGCAGTTTAAGAATAAGTGGTAGGCCATTTAGAACGGAGATGAGGAAAAACTTTTTCACCCAGAGAGTTGTGAATGTGTGGAATTCTCTGCCACAGAAGGCAGTGAAGGCCAATTTTCTGGATGCTTTCAAGAGAGAGTTATTGTAGATAGAGCTCTTAAAGATAGCGGCGTCAAGGGAATGGGGAGAAGGCAGGAATGGGATACCGATTGTGGATGATCAGCCATGATCACAGTGAATGGCGGTGCTGGCACGAAGGGCTGAATGGCCTACTCCTGCACCTATTGTCTATTGTTGAGTGAAATAGACATATCTTGAGAATTTGGAGAAAGCAGTTAAAATGTAGAAACAAAAAACTGCAGATGCTGGTTAATACACAAAAGTTCACAAAGTTCTAGAGTAAATCAGTGGGTCAGGCAGTTTCCATGGAGAACATGGATAGGTGATGTTTCTCTGACGGGAGTTCAGTGAGACCCTCTCCCACTACTCCCGGACTGATTCCTGCTGCTCCACGGTGTTATGACAATGTTCTAACCTGAACCTGCCAACCATCTGCTATCAAAACTCCATAGACCTCGCCTGTGTTGACCTATAAACCTACTCCGCAGGTCTTGCCTCTTCCCTTTACAACTCCCCCCCCCCCCCCCCCCCCCCCCCCCCCCCCCCCCCCACAATCAGTCTGAAGGAAGGTCTCAACCCAAAACCACCTATCTGTGCTTTCCAGGGATGCTGTATGACCTGCTGAGTTACTCGAGCACTTTGTGTCCTTTGGTCCATTAAACTTTCCCTCCCTCTCTCCTTAAAGCTATGCCCTCTAGTCTTGGACATTTGCACTCTGAGTAAAATGTTCTGACTGTTTACCCTATCTATGCCTCTCATAATTTTATATACTTCTATCATGTCTCCCCTCATCCTCCAAACCCTTCAGCCCTCAAGAGTTCATACTAACCATGGAGCACATTAATCCCACATTAGCTCAACATCAGTGTCACAGATCAATTGGTTAATTAGTTCAGTGTTCATTGAATCTTGCTGTTCAAACCTTGTCTTCTCCATTTCCCACATTTGAATCAGAGCATTGATGCCACAGCAGGAAGTTATTTGGTCCATCAAATATGCCAGTGCTGCGCATGGAAATTGATCAGATTAATGCATTGTCTCTTTCCCCAAGATCTACATCCCATTTTGCTGGCACCGGTATTTACTGTTTCTACATTAACTTCACATAACCAAGAGAAGGTGAAGAGAAGATTTACGAGGATGTTGCCAGAACTTGAGGGCCTGAGCTAGAGGGAAAGGTTTGGCAGGCTACAACTTTATTCATTGTAGCGCAGAAGGCAGGAGTGATCTTATAGAGGTGTATAAAACCATGAGGGAAATATATAAAGTGAATGCTTGGACACACGAGGGCAATTTACATAAGCCAACTAACTGACAAACGTGCACATCTTTGGAGTGTGGGTGGAAACCAGAGCACCCGGAGGAAACCCACGTGGTCACAGGGAGAATGTACAAACTCCGTACAGACAGCAGCCGTAGGGAGGATCGAACCAAGGTCTCTGGCGTTGTAAGGCAGATCCCAAAGTAATTCTTGATAACCATTTTGATTGTCTACGTTATGACCAATTTTTAAGTCATCAGCAAACTTACTAATCATTCAAAGTACATTTTCATTCAAATTGATATACATGACACAGAGCAAATGGCATATCAACAATCCCTGAGACACACCACTAGCTACAGGTCTCGTCTGAAACCACCCTAACTGGCTACTGGTGGATCATGTTAACCTGATCTGTTTAGATCTCGTGCAATCTAACCTACTATGCAGAACCTTGTCAATGGTGTTTCTGAAGACTGATCTACGACCCAGCCCTCATTACTTCTTCAAAAAACTAAATCAAATTCATGAGACATGATCTCCCATGCACAAATCTATGTGCCTGTCCCCAATCAACCCTTATCTTTCCAAGTGGGTGTTTGTCTAATTCCTCAGAATCTACACCAGTGATGATGTTAGGCACATTTCCAAAGTGTTTCTTTGCAGCCCTTCTTAAATAGAGGCACAACATTAGGCAACCTCTAGTGTTCCTACCCTAACCCAATATTATTCTCCACATATTTCCCTCGATCCCCAGTTCAAATGACCCACAAATACACTAGTGGCAACATGCAATGGTCAATTAAATAAAAATACACGTCTTTGGGATGTTGGAAATGGCATACAAAGGAGAAAGCCCATGTAATCATACATAAAATATGCAAACCACACACAGTACTGAAGGCCAGGAGTAAACTCTGGTCCATGGAGCTGTAATTCAGCAGATCGACTAGCTGCTCCACTGTGCCAGCTGTGGAAACCAATGACTTGTGGTCAGGTACTTCCTTGGTGGGATCTTTCTGTGCACTACTTGCCTGTTGCATTCCCAACACTATTTCACTGGCAATACTTCAAACCTGTGAGGTTCTGTGGACCACCCCGCGACAGTGAGGGAAGTGATGTAAATGCAAGGTCCCTCCTGGATAGCAGCTTAAAGCTGTGATAGATGTGGCTCCAGTGAAGAGGCAGCACAGCCCGGATAAGGGGAACCACTGATAGTGTCACAGTCCCACCTCTCCCATTTCTCACTGCACACAATGTGGTGAGGGTGACAAACAGCACAGCAGCATCGCAGTTCAACCGCCTTCCACAAGGGCAGGGACCCAGGGTGGGCGCAGCCTCCTACAGTGACTGTGGTCCTCAGTTCTGTCTTAATGTTACATCTCTGTGTCTTCACAGGCTGCAGTTTAAACGGTTGGACCATAGAGACACCGGACAAGGTGATGGGGAGGGAGGGGAAGCTCGTGGTTCTGTACTGCACGTTCACTCACCCTCACCATCAATACAAAGGTAACATCAGCATCTTCTGGAGTGAGAAGAATGGCAACAAGATCTTTTTCAAATATACAAATTATCCAACAAGCAACAAGTGTAAAAATGTGATCATGAATAATGTAGAAACTCGCTACAAACCAATGGGGGGGCCCTCGGAAGAACGATGCTTCAATAATCATTAATCAGCTGAGAAAGACGGATACAAACAAGGCCCTCAAATGTCGTGTTGAGCTCACAGAGCAAAAAGGAGCAACTTTGAATGCCCTCATGGGCTTATCACAGTATCAGGTGAGGAATTATTGTAACTGAATGATTATTGTACTGTAAACTAATGATTTGCCTGTGATTCCAATGTCACTGGCATCGCAGACAATTGTTCAAGCTGCTGACTTGTTGGGTACATCACTGGGAGATCATGTCCTGGTTTGGCTGCCTAAAATACAACACGTTGCACTAAACTGAATTTAACCCTATTAACCATCCCTCAACCCACTTGCCCCGCTGATCAACATCCTGCTGTCGCTTTTGATAACCATGTTCACTCATACTCCTCATTTCTGCCTTGACCATGATGTACAGTCACTGCGGAATGGGGTGATGTCATTACCACATCTGGCCTGCTGTTATAGTCACATATTATGTCTCCTCCAGTTAAGTTTCAGATATTGGTATTGGTTTATTATTGTCTATTGCACTGAGATACAGTGACATTTTTCCGAGTGCTATCCAGACAAATCATACCATTGAGGCACTAGAAACTGCAGATGCTGGAACCATGAGCAAAACACAAAGTGCTGAAGACACAGTGGGTCAAGCAACATCGGTGGAGGAAATGGACAGGCAATTATCCGGGTGGGTTCCCTTCAAACTGATGGAGTAATAGGGAGAAAGATGGGAATGGGGCAAAGCTTGCCCAATGATAGGTGGATGGAGGTGGGGGGGGGGGGGGGGGCACAGTGGAGGTACTTATCAGATGGGTGGAGACAGTGATAATGGTGAGTGGTGAAAAGGAGACATAAAAGGTGTCAGACAAGGAAGCAAAATGTAAAAGCGGAGGCAAATGGATGTAATGGGCCAGCGGAGATGGGCAGGGGAAAGACGTGATAGAAGGAACTATGGGATTCGAGGATGAGCGATGAATACGGGAGAAAAAAGGAGCAGTGTGACAGGGATAATGGGAGCAATGTGTACACAGTGGGCTGGTGGGGGGGGGGGGGGAGTGGGAGGTATTACTTGAACTTTGAGAGTTCAGTGTTCATACGGTTGGGTTACTCAAGCTACTCAAGCTGACTATGAGGTGCTGTTCTTCCAGTTTGCCTGTGCTCTCACACTGATAATACACAAGGCCAGTGACAGTCAGGTCGGTGTGGGAACAGAAAGAGGAGTTAAAAAGCATAGTAACCAGGAGCTCTAGCAGGCCTTGGCAGACAACCTGTCATGATTGGCAACCTGATAATCATGTTTCTCTCCTGCTTTTTTTCTGTTTGATGGCAATGTAACTATTGTAATCTTGTATTTAATACTTTCATCATTGAGCCCAGTGTCTCGCACTTCACTAACCATTGCCTCAATGTGTCACATTTGTTTTATTTAATTGTGTCTCGTAAGGAGTTCTACACATGTTCCTTGGCACCTTTTAGCATTGTTCTCCACTTCTTCATATTCCATCTGCAATCTTGTTACAATTCAATGGAACGTGAACATGTAGTAGAACATACAGTAGAAAATGTAGTAGAGGTATACTACATCCACTGGATCCTCCCTTATCAATCCTGCTTGATATATTGTCTACCCTAACCCTAAACTTCACTTAAATTGTCAACAGAACTTCCCCTTCATCAAGAATTAAAACAGAAATTGCTGTAAAATTAATCAGGTCTGAATGCAAAGTCAACTGGAGGGGCGACATTATCAATGTAGGGAGATGTGTTGCTGCTACTCAGGAGGATTTAATCTAGGTTGGCAAAAAGTTGGTAACTGGAGCAGGTGGAGCGTTTGAATGGGATATAGACTTCAGCTTAAGACTGATCAGAAGGGCTGGCAGGGCCAGGTTAATGAAAGCTATTCATAAAGAAGATGAAGTTATATATATAGTTACATTTCACCTCTCTAGAGCAGCGCAGGAGGGTCAGGTACAGATGGGTCAGAGTGGGAGTGGGATGGAGAAACATGGTCACAGATGTGTAGGAAGGAACTGCAGATGCTGATTTATACCGAAGATAGACACAAAATGCTGGAGTAACACAACGTGCCAGGCAACATCTATGGAGAAATGGAATAGATTCTTCTTCAGGTCTGAAGAAGCGTTCCATTCTGAAACATCACCTGCTCCTTTTGTCCAGAGATACTGCCTGATCCGCTGAGTTACTCCAGCATTTTGTCTATCATCGTGGTCACAGACACAGGTGAAGTATTGATGAAGAAAATGTGGTTAATGCGTTCGATCAATGAACAATGTCCATATTTTAAATCTTTCTCTATCCGAGGTGATGTCAGCGCATCCATGGTGATTGGGAAGAGAGGAGGTGGTGCCACACTGAGCTGCCCCTTCAGTCGAACGAGCGCAAAGAGCAAGGTGATCACTATCCTCTGGATGAAAGGGACTCCATGGGAAGAGTCCGTTGTCTTTAATCATACCCGCCCCTAACCCACAAGCGGTCACGGCACTGACACTGTAAATATAGGAGGTCGATATGAGCTGGTGGGAAATCTAGACAAGGGAGACGACTCCATCAGAGTGAGGGGACTCACGTTGAATGACACCAACGACTATTTCTGTCATGTTTGGATCTGGAAATCCCCTCTGAAGGAAGATATTCAGGTGACTCAGGATGAGACGGAACTACAGGTTTTGGGTAAGGAAACAGTCAGTGTTGAGGAGTAAATGATAAAATCACATTGAACAACAGTAAGAAGAATGAGCTTCGTTCTGTTTCCTCTCTGAATATTTCAGCTGCCACTTTCTTGTGATTGGCTTCACTTTCTAGTGTTAAACATAGGTGAACATCATGTCTAATCTCCATTGCTGGTGTTCATGGGAGAATCATGGGACCTCCAATGACATTGTTGTCAGCCTCTGGTTCTGGTAATGGGGGAGGCGAGAAGAGAGAGTAACTCGGGTGTGAATGATCCTTGATTATGTTGGCTGCTTTCCCAGGGAATAAATGCAGTTGATGGGCGGGGGAACGAGGGAAAACCTTTTATTCAATCTACATGGTTATTTTACTTCGGAGTCACGTGAGTGACTGCGTGAATAGAAGCCCGTACAGCCGTTGGTGCGTCATGACGTCAGACGCTGGTGCAGTCGGCCGGTTGGAGCAGCAGCGCTCCTCTGAGCGGTAAGTTTAAAGCGAGGGTTACACGAAAAGCTGGAGAATTCAGCGGGTGCAGCAGCATCTAAGGAGCGAAGGAGATGGGCGACGTTTCGGGTCGAGACCCTTCTTCAGACTTCACCCTCGATTCTCCAGCATCTGCAGTTCTTCGTTAACATGTTTAAACTGAGGTAAGGTTTTTTTTTTTAATTTTACCACAGGTCATTTTCTGCGACGATTTGGAGTTCTGGTAGATATGTTGCAGAAAGTGAAGAAGGTGTCGGCGAGGCGCTCCGGGGGTAGAAAGGAAAGTGGCCAGGAGAGTGTTGAGGATGGAGGCCCGTCTGGTACACCTGGTCCGGTGCTGGCTACACAGCCAGTGGTTGCGGACCCACTGCCGGGGGGCAGTGGAGGCTTGTCAGTAGGGCGGAAGGCCACTGGCAAGTCTCTGTGGCCCGTAGATGAGTCGGGCTGGAGGTTATGCCCTCCATAGGAGAGTCCGTTTGCTCATGGTCTCTCCACGTCGAGATTCTATTACAAAAGAATGCTCGACAGGGACCAGCTCCGTGAGGAGGAGTGGTGCCCAAGCCACGCAGATGGAGAGCTTGTGCTAGCAGCACCTGTTTCAGGGCTGCAGAACTATCCTGCCTGTGAGGAGGATGTTTCTATCAGTGCAGTTTGCTGACACTGATTCTATGCTGGGGGAGAGCAATAAAGGAGTTCGGTTGGAGGTAATCCCGAACATTGCTGGGAAGTTTGCTGAGTGTAGAGAGGCAGGAAAGGCGATTGATGTAGAATTGGCCCGAAGCAATTCAGTATATGCTCTCCCACCAGTTACAGGAGTTAGCTATGGATGAAGTAGCAAAAAAACTATAAAGTCCTGTTAATTGTGATCTCCTGAGGTACCGGTGGTTTAATCACCAAATTTGGTCATAGATGGGTATGCTGCTAGGGCCCAGGAGATGAAGTTTAAAAAAGTGCTTAAACTGTTGTCAGCAGGTATTACAAGCTGTGGTGAAAGTTATTGATACAAGCGATATGGTTTGAAGCACACCAGGATGAACTGGGATTCCTTTGTAATGCATTTTGAAAATTAATAATATCGGGAGGGCCGCTATTAGGCCAGTACTAATCCGAATTTGGCGAGTTTGTGCAAACCGACCAGTGTACCACCACGAAATCTGTTGTTTGGTGGTAACCTTGCAAAAAGGGTCAAAGACTGTCATGAGGTTGTTAAAACCATGGCCCTCATTAAGCCAGCTGGCAAGCAAGGCAAAAAAGGTTCTCTACAAGAAGTCGAGGACAACAAGGTCCGCAAGGAAAGATGCAGGTAAGGAATATAACATTGACAGACGATGAATTAACTGATGTTCCTGTTCAAATTGGGGAAGGTTAAAATTGTTTCTCAAACAATGGCAGCAGTTGACATCAGATTTGTTATACTTAGTGTATTGAAGGGGTGAAAAATCAACATTTTCCTAGTCGTAAACTTATTTCTTTTTTCAGATGAGGAAAATGTGCTTGTTCAAGCAGAGATTCAGTCGTTACATAAGAAAGGGGTAATTGAGCCTTCTGTCTATCAAAGTCAACAATTTCTGTCAAGTATATTTCCCAGATCTAAAAAGACTGGGGGATGTAGAATTATTCTGGATTTATCGAATTTGAACAAATTTGTTTGTTATAGGCATTTCAAAATGGAGACCTTTACCACGGGCAAACATCTAGTGTCCAAAGGGTATTATATGACAACCATTGATTTAAAGAATGCGTATTACGCAGTGTCTATTCATGGTGATGATAGAAGATATTTGAAATTTATTTGGATGACTGAGCTGTGGCAATTCAGGGCATTGCCGAATGGATTAACTTCAGCTCCTAGATTATTTACTAAATTGGTAAAACCTGTGTTAGCATTACTTAGCGCTCAGGGGCATGTGGTAATGGCCTATTTAGATGATATTCTGATTGTTGGAAAGGACTCATGCTGAAACTCAATCATCAGTTTCAGTTGTTTTAAAATCACTTTTGAACAAATGGGATTTGTTATTCACCCAGATAAATCTAAATTATCACCAGTCCAAATTATTGATTATCTGGGATTTACCATTAATTCAATCACATGTTGGTAACTTTGCCCAAGGATAAATTGAATCAGTTAATTGAGGACTGTGTTAATCTCGTTGGAGAACAACGGCCTTCGATTAGCCAAGTAGCCAGTTTAATTGGGAAGTTGTTGCAGCCTTTCCAGCTGTGCAGTATGGTCCTCTGCATTATCAACAATTACAACGATCAAAGGAACAGGCACTGGAGAATACAAAGGGGCCATTTTTTGATAGGCCTATGCAGTTGTCAGCTGGGGCGATTGCTGACATACAATGGTGGATAGTACATGTTTCAAAAAGTTTAAGGAAGGTTTTGGTGGAATCCACCATCACTGATATTACAGACTGATGTAAGTGCACTGGGTTGGGGGTGCTACAGATATGTCTTTTTCTAGTTGTGGAGGCAGATGGAATGTGGATGAGACATCGCTTCCTCAATTAAGAGGGATTAATTATTTTTGTTGGGCACCTGGTATGGGCTCAAAGCTTATTGTTCTACAAGGAGGGATCTGCATGTGCAGGTCAGATTGACAACACCACAGCAGTGGCATATGTAAACCACATGGGTTGGAGTTAAGTCACAGTCTTGTGATAGACTGGCTAACCAGATTTGGAGCTGGTGTATTGACCAAAATATCTGGCTTTTAGCAATTTTATTTGCCAGGAAGAGGTCACGTCAGTTTAATGACAACATTGAATGGATGTTAAATCAGAAGGTATTTAACCAAATGATTGATCAGTATGGATTACCAGATATTGACTTGTTTGCATCTCGATTAAATCATCAGTTACCTAGATGGGGAGGAATGTTTGTGTATGTATTTCCTCCATTCTGTCTCATCAGCAGATGTTTGCAAAAGATCAAGGAGGACTCCGCTTCAGGGGTATTGGTAGTGCCAGATTGGCCTACACAAGCATGGTTTCCCGTTGTATTACAAATGGCTAGGGAGCCTTACATGCTTATGCCCAAGAATAAAAATCTACTGGTAAATCCAGTCACTGGGGATCAACATCCTTTATATGATCGTATTGATCTGTTAATTTGCAGATTTTAAGGAGGCCATACCTGGGGAGAGGACTGTCTCATCGGACTGTGGATGTTCTCACGTCGGGCCTGTAGGGATAGTACACAGTAGCAATATATCACCTATATAAGGAAGTGGGAGCAATTCTGCCTACAACAGAATATTGTATATCACACTGCAGGGATCACGGACGTATTGGAGTTTGTCAACTCTTTATTTTGACCAAAAAATTAAGTTACAGTGCGATTAATTCAGCCAGAAGTGCTCTGTCTTCTTATTTACCTATGAATGCAGAATTGCATACAGTAGGGACACATTCGTTAGTTTTACACGATTCATGAAGGGAGTTTTTCAATTCTAATCCTCCTAAACCCAGGTATGCCGGTATTTGGAATGTGAGTGAGGTTTTTATGGTTCTTCGCCAGTGGGCTTCGGTTACAAGCCTATCAGTAGCCAAATTATCTATGAAGGTGGTCATGCTTATGGCGTTGGTTTTCAGATCAACGTGTACAAATGTTGCAAAAGCTACGGCTAGATAGAATGCATGTGTCGGCTGATGCCATTATATTTTATGTCTATGATTTGCTTAAACATAATAGAAGAGGCATGACAGGATGTAAGATTGTGTTTTCAGCATACCCCGCAGATGATCGCTTGTGTGTAGTCTCCACGTTTTATCTCGTTACATTGAGATTACTAAACCTCTGAGAGGAACAGAGTTGGCTTTGTTTATTTAGTCACAAAAAAACCACACAGTAAGGTGTCGGTGCAAACAATTTCAAGGTGGCTAAAGCAGGTCCTGGCAAGTGCTGGAATTGATACTGATAAATTCAAATCTCATTCCACCAGGGCGGCATCAACTTCCGCGGCAAGGGCGATGGACTTGCCAATAGACAATATCCTCGCGGCTGCAGGACGGTCCAGTGAGCTAACTTTTCTGAGGTTTTATCATAAGCCGATTTCAAGGCTCGGGGTGTTTGCTGATTCTGGTTTCAGTACTGTTACACTTTTCCCTGAGTTAGAGGGGTTTGTTATGATTTGTTTGTAAATAAACTGTTATTTCATTTAACAAATGTAATACTGATGCATGATTGATTGTTAACGACTTTTGAGTCAATCCAGGCAGTGTGAACGGCGGATTTGAGTCTGCGGCGTGAATTCACAGTGCTTTGAAGTCTTCACGTAGTCACTCACGTGACTCCGAAGTAAAATAGTAAGATTAAACGAGAACTTACCAGTTTGAAGTTTGATCTTTATTTTATGAGGAGTCGAGTTGAGGGACTATGTGCCCTCCGCTCCCACCCTCATAGATCTCATCTGGTAGTTCTAGTTTTATCATCTTACCATTATACTTCAGTCATTGTTAGCTGTGAATTCATTCTGCTGCTTTGAAGATTGACGCACCAACGGCTGTAGTGCCTCAACTCGACTCCTCATAAAATAAAGATCAAACTTCAAACTGGTAAGTTCTCGTTTAATCTTACTAATCCTGAGCTTTCCGTTGCTTGTAATCTTAATCATCCATGCAATTCCCCCTCTGACTATTTTTTGTGATTTTCTTATAACCAGTCTAATGCAATTTGAAGAACAGGGCTCACTGCATCATTGCAGATTGCATTGAATTCAAGAATTTTGGATGTTACTTTTTCTCTCTTTTCTCAGAACTAACCAGTTCTACTGAAGATAAGCAAACTGGAATATTAATCAGTTATTCTCTCAACGATTATTGCAACTCAAAATAAGTTAGCTGAAGTTGCAGAGGTTGTATAGAGGGGTGGATTGGAAATAGGAAATATCTCTGAAAGGGTGAGTCTAGGTTTGCTGTTGATGAAATTATCTGGTTGATAAATTAAGGAAGGAAACTGGAGACAGAGAACACAAACAAAGATATCCAGAGCTGCAAAATGCACGTCAGAGCTGCAAGAAACACCCTGCAGATCAGGCAGTGTCAGTGGAGAGAGGAGACCGGAGTCAGTCTTGCAGATGGATAACCTGCTGCAGAACTTCTGATAAAAACAGCGAGAAAGTTACCAGAAATTGTTGTATTCAATGTTGACTCAATGGTTCATTGGATCGAATAGTTTCTGGTGACTTGCTCGCTGTTTGCATCAGAACTGGCGAGTTCTACAACATCTGCGATACTGACAGTTCTCCTGAAAAAGAGTCATGACCCGAAACGTCACCCATTCATTCTATCCAGAGATGCTGCCTGCCCGCTGAATTACTCCAGCATTTTGTGTCTATTTTCGGTTCAATGATTTCTTTATTATCACATGTACCAAGTACAGTGAAAAACTTTTATGCATACAGATCAGTAAGAATATCACCTTACATAAATAAGCACAATCCCCCCGTTTAGTACATAATGTACAGAAGAATCCACTGAGTCTGGGCAACAGTTGCCATTTTGCACCATTTTACAGTCCTAGTTGCAGTGGCCACAGAGGCCCATTGCAGCCGCCGCTTCTATTCCAGTTGTCCTGGAATGTTGACCCTCACCTTGCACAGCCCTCTTCAGCCCTTCTTCAGCAGGGGCGGTGTGCGGTGGGGGGCTCCTCCCGCAGATGAGTTTAGGGCATGGAAGTTAAAAACCCCTCCACCCCTCCTGATTCGGTTGACCGTGCCTTTTCTGGTTGGCTGTCAGTTACTAGCAGAGATCCGCAGTGCTCGGTGCTGGGGCCGCTGCTCTTCACGTTGTATATTAATGATTTGGATGAGGGGATTGAAGGCTTTGTGGCCAAGTTTGCGGATGATACGAAAATAGGCGGAGGAGCAGGTAGTGCAGAGAAAGCAGGGACTCTGCAGAAGAACTTGGATAGGTTTGGAGAGTGGGCAGAGAAGTGGCAGATGGAAAAGTGTGAAAAAGTGTGGAGTCATGTATTTTGGTAATAGGATTAAAGGCATTGATTATTTTCTAAATGGAGAGAGAATCCTGAATTCGGAGGTGCAAGGCGACTTGGGAATGCTCGTGCAGGATTCCCAAAAAGTTAATCTGCAAGTCGAATCAGTTGCAAAGAAAGCAAACGCAATGGTAGCATTTATTTCGAGAGGGCGTATCTACAAAAGTAGGGATGTATGCTGAGACTCTTTCAGGCGCTGGTCAGGCTATATTTGGAATATTGTGAGCAATTTTAGGCACCATATCTGAGGAAGGATGTGCTGGCTCTGGAGAGGGTCCACAGGAGGTTCACAAGAATGATCCCAGGAATGAGTAGGATAACATCAGATGAATATTTGACAACACTGGGCCTATGTTCGCTGGAGTTTAGAAGAATGAGGGGGGTCCTCATTGAAACAGACAGAATAGTGAAAGGCATGAATGTGGAGAGGATATTTCCACTAGTGGGAGAGTCTAAGATGAGAGGTTTTGCCTCAGAATTAAAGGACGTTCTTTTAGGAAGGAGATGAGGAGGAATTTATTTGGTCGGAGTGTGGTGAATCTATGGAATTCTTTGCCACAGAAGGCTGCAGAGGCCTAAAGATATATTTAAGAGATAAATCGATTCCTGATTAGTGCAGGTGTCAGAGGTTATGAGAAGGCAGGAGAATTGTGTTAGGAGAGATAGATCAGCCACGATTGAATGGCGGAGTAGACTTGAAGAGCCGAATGGTCTAATTCTACTATAATCACGTATAATCATATGAATCATGCCTCCCGCAGATGTGCTTAAGGTGCAGACCCTAAGACCCCCACCCCTCCTAATTCAATTAACTGTGCCTTTAGTCACCCTCCATCCTCCTCTCTGGTTCCCGGTCTTCAAGGTCAAGGCTCCATCTTGTCCAGACCGAAGCTGAGATGATGAGCAGATGGATCAGAGTGGGAATGGGATGGAGAATCCAAGTCACAAGTATGTTTGAACTGTTGATAAAGACCGTGTGGTTATTGTATTCAATTAACTAAATTATATTCACACTTTAAAACTCTTCTCAATGCAAGGTGATAATGACAGAGCATCCATGGTGATTGGGAGGAAGGGTGCGACGGCCACACTGCCCTGCTCCTTCAGTCCCTCGAACAGGAATCCCAGCTCCATCACCATCAGCTGGATGAAGGGGAATCCACCAAAATGGTCTGTTGTCTTTCGTCACACTTCTCCCCTCCCAGCAGCACATCGCATTCCTGAAAATGTAAATAAAGGAGATCGATATGAGCTGGTGGGAAACCTTAGAGTGAAGGGACTCAAAGCGGGTGACGCCAGTATTACTCCTGTTACGTTTATGTCAGGAATTCAATGTTGACGACTGTGACTCAGGATGAGATGAATCTGCAGGTTGTGGGTAAGGAAACGTATGTTATGCTGTAAACGATAATATCATATTGAACAACCTTAAGAGGAATGAGCTGCCACTGACGGTGTAGACCAGCACAGGAACAGGCCCTTTGGCCCGCAATGTCTGTACCGAACATGATGCTACGTTAATCTCATCTACCTGCAGGTGATACATTTCTTCCATTACCTGCATTTCAAAAAGCCTCTAAAACTCCACTATCATAGCTGCCTCCACCTCCACCCTAGCAGTATTTTCCTGGCACCCACCACTCTCTGTGTAAACAATAACTTTCCCCAAATATCTCCTTTCATCTTTTCCCCTCTGTCCTTATCACAATGCCGTCTATTCGTTGACATTTCTGCCATCAGCAAAAGGTTCTGACTCTCTCTCCTATCCATATCTTTCATATTTTTATAAACTTTCAACAGTCTAGAGAAAGCAGTTCAAGTATTTCCGACCTTTTCTTATAAATAATACCCTCTAATCCAGGCAGCATTCTGGTAAACCTCTTCTGAACCCTTTCCAAAGTCTCCACATCCTTCCTGTAATGGGTGATAACTGCACATAAAACTGAATGCAATAATCCCAGTGTCGTAACTAAAGTTGTATACAGCTACAACATGACTTCCTGACTCTTGTATTCAGTAGATAGACACTAAAAGCTGGAGTAGCTCACTGGGTCAGGTAGCATCTCTGGAGAGAAGGAATGGATGACGTTTCAGGTCAAGTATCTTCTTCTCGACCCGAAACGTGACCCATCCTTTCTCTCCAGAGAAGCTGCCTATCCCGCTGAGTTACTCCAGCATTTTGTGTTCATCTTCGGTTTTAACCAGCATCTGCAGTTCCTTCCTCCAAGATCTTGCATTCAGTACCTTGACCAATGAAAGCAAGAATACTGTACACGTTTTTAACGTGTTGCCATTTTCAGGGAGTTATGGAATTGGATCCCAATATTTGTCTGTACATCAGTGGTTTTAAAGGTCTTGCCCTTGTCTACTTTCCACTTGCATTCTACCTCTCAAAGTCAATACTTCACACATGTTCAGATCAAACTCCATCTGCCATTTCTCTGCCTGTATCTGTATTAGATAAACATTTGTAGCATATTTCGGCAGTTCTATGTTCATCTGCCTTCCTCATGATACTCTTGCATTTTCAATAAGCACACTACAGCCCATGTGTGGGTTTGATATTTGAGATGCTATTTATGTGGACTGCACTCTTATGATTGGCTTCACTTTCTCATGTATGAACAGAGATGAACGCCACTGTCTCATCTCCAATTTTGGTGTTGACGAGAGTCTTGTGGCATCTCCAGTGATATTGTCATCAGCCTATGGTTATGGTGGTATGGGTCAGGTAATATTGACCTCTGAGGCAGTTCTGGCCAGTTCTTACACAACAGTAAAGGGCCTGTCCCACTTAGGTGATTTTTTAGGCGACTGCCGGTGACTGTCATGGCCGTAGCAGGTCGCCAAAAAAACGGCGACTGGACCCCCCCCCTATGACAATGTCTATGACAACCTACCACCTAGTCAACGTCAAGCCATGACAACCGGCGACCCAATCATCGCGACTTAGGACGTCCACCTACGACCACATCTAGACAATCTACAACCACACAGGCGACAACCTACGATAACCAAAGTCAACCAACATCCACCTGCGACAAGCTACAACAAGCTACGACCCTGTCGGTGACCACTCAAGACTTCTCTTGAAGCCGGTAACTGTCGCCGGTTGATGTAGGTTGACATAGGTAGTCCCCATTTGAATTCACCGAAAGCAGCACCAGCGACAACCTACGCCATCCTGGCAACAACCTACGTTATCCTGGCGACAACCTACGACAGCACCTATGTCAGGAGAAGACAAGCTACAACAAGCCCAAGATCTCTGAGTGTCCCAGAAAAGATTTGAACATTTCAAAATCCAGCGGCAACCAAAAAACGCTACGACTCTTTGGGCGACTTGAGGAGACAACTCACAACTATACAGGGACACCCAGCGACCGTGTGGCGACTGCCCAGTCGCCTGTAGTCGCCTAAAAATTGCATGTTGGACAGGCCCTTTAGCAAGTTATTGAAATTGTTGTATTAAATCTTAACACAAAGGTTTCATGCTGCCCAGACAGAAGATGAGGTGCTGTTGCTTGCGATTGGGCCTCGTTAGAACAGTGCAGGAGGTCTGAGAGACAGATCAGAGCGGGAGTGGAATGGAGAATCAAAGTCACAGGCATGGATGATGTATTTTTATAAACCATGTGGAATAGATTGTTAAATACAACTTTTCTCTATACAAGATGGAAAGAAGAACACATCCAAGAGGACATGAGATGCACTGACAGCTGGAGCTGAGATCGGCCCACTCCATTGTAGGTTCCATTCCTTGCCCATGGCTTCCCTTGCTCAGCACTGCCCCCAGTGGTTGGAAAACAGTGCTGATTCCAGCCACAATACACGGAGCTCCCTGCAGCAGGATCAGAGATTCAGAACCACATTCACCTGCTGAACCTCCAGATAGACATGCGTGAGATCCGCCTATTCGAGGATGGACTAAGAGCGTTGGCCATTCGGGCTGCCATTTATGCGGTCTATTTTTTTATAATTGGCTTCACTTTCTGCTGGTTGAAGAGAGGTGAATGTCGCCATCTCAGCTCCATTGCCGGTGTCAACAGGAGGGATGCTGCATCTCCAGTGGCAGTGGCAGGTTCTTTTGATGTGGATCAGGCAGTGTAACTTCGGAGAGAAACAATACAACATTCCCGCAGCTATGACCGTGTGTCTGTGGGGTACATGGAGCTGTCCTCACGTCAGTCCGACTCAGCGGCTCCTCCCTCAGTAGTGTATCCCATACATTTGCAACTGCATTGCTGCTGATTCCTGCATCCGCATAGAACTCAAATTTCACATGCCTCTTAGCTGTCTTCCTTCATCCTAAACCATGGCTTAATCTCTACCTTAGCTGACAGAGGCCTTGGCAGCTTTGAATCGTTTTCATGAACTTCTTTGCTAATTCCTTCCCCAAGGCAGAGCAAGAATAGATTTTCCCTGATCCTCATTTCCCACCCACTAGTCTCTGCATTCAATGGATCAACCTTTATAGCTTCTGTTACCATCGGTGCACGTACACCAACAGACACATCTTCCAGCTGCCTACACTTTCAGCATCCTGAAGGGTCCATTCCCTTTGCGACTCCATCATCTGCTCTTCCATGCCATTCAACCATTTACTCGGAACAGTGCATGGTGTAATTTTCCAGGTTAGACTGCAATCTACAATATCGGTTTGTTCACTTTCTCTGTCTGTGTCAAGGCTGGTCAGCTGTGCTGTAGATAATCCATCTGCATTATGAACTTGTTTTCCTCTCTCTACGGGCACGGCCTGATCTGTGGCCATCTCCTGTAGCTCTGGCTTCCATTTGCAGTTTCTACGTGTTCTCTTTCTAAATGCTCAGATAGCTTTGTCAATCATTTATTACTATGGAAACCAGACCTCTCCCCATAAGACATTCCTTTGTCGCTGTCCCTCTCTCTCTATCTCACTCTTTCTGCACCAACAATCTTTTTTATTGTCTCAGCTATTCAATCAGAAGCATGAACTCTTTCTCTCTGCACAGATGCCGCCTGACCTGTTGAGTACCCTTTGCACTCAGGAGAGATATTCCCTTTTCCTTGCGGATCACAGGTGACCCCTGCATTATGGAGCGTTGCCTGTAAGCTGAAACCACATAATATTTTTTTCGCACTAATTCCAAGAGTGCATATTTTATTCTGCATCTCAAATTTTTTACTGGTGATTTGTGAATTCTGCAAGGGAGAATTTCCATTACCGGAACATCCGGAATATGGGCTTTACCAAATTGGACTGTTGGTTGGGTTCGAGGATTGGGCACGTCTTGTAACACGAGATGAGATCTCCTGGTAAAGAGTGATGACTACATTGAAGAATCTGGTACCCAGTTCACTTGTGTCTGAAGCCAGTGTGGTAAACTTTAATTAAGGCATTTACAATGGTGTGATAGCGGTTGGCTAAAGTAGTTTCAAAATGAAAGAAAATGCCGACAGTAATGTTGTGAAGATTATTTATAAGAGGATTGGGAGATTGTAAGACAAAAGTAAACATCTTAAAAAATTATGAGGACAGAATTGATGGAGAAAATTGGTAAATATAAAAGGGATAAAAGGAGCTTCTGCAAGTATAAAAAATGAACAGAGTATCCAAAGCAAACAATGGATCAAAGCACCAAAAGTACTGCAGATACGCTGTCTGACGATGCAAAGATAGGTGGGTTAGCAAGTAATGAGGACACAATGGGCCGGCACAGACACATAGTTTAAGTGAGTGGGGAAAAATTTAGCTGAATTTGTATGATGGGGGTGAAATTTACCCAGTAATGTTGCATGAAAACATCCTTACTTTTATACACTCACCTTGTGTAATAATTACCAGCATTCCATTTGTCTTTACAACTGCTTACAATATCTGCACGCAAGTCTCTTGTGTTTCATGTACACATGCCCAATTTTAGGGGAAAATGAAATGGCAAGTTATTATTTGATTGGTAGGTGAATACAAACCTTTTCCTAACTGTCTTCCACATATCTTAACACCATCACCCTCATTCTACTGCCCACTGGTTCCTATTAGATTTAATTCCCCCAATATCAGTGCTTGAATTTTGCATACCTACCTCAATGTGGTATTTGATTAAAGATTTTCTGAACATGCAAATACACTGCACCCACTCATATTTTCCTACCAATTACATTCTTAGAAAAAAACTCCCAGCAGGATTGTCAAACCTTGGATAAATAAAAATGTGTACATATCTGATAGCCCCAGTACAGGAAGCATGTGGAAGCTCTTTGGAGAGGGTGCAGAAAAGGTTTACCAGGATTAGAAAGTATGAGCTATGAGGAGAGATTGGACATACTTGGATTGTTTTCTCTGGAGAGTCGCAGATTGTGGGAAAATCTAATAGAAGTATAAAAAACCATGAGAGGCAGAGATTAGGTCAACAGTCAAAACCTTTTCCCTAGGTAGAAATGACAAAGACTAGAGTGTATAGTTTTAATACGAGGGGCAGGTTATTTTCTACATAGAGTGATGGGGCCTGGAATGCACTGCCAGAAATCAGATACAATAGGGCATCGAAGAGGCAATTCGATAGACACATGGATATGCAGGGAAGGGGGAAATGTGGATCACGTGCAGACCGAAGAGGTTAGTTTACCTCGCCATCAAATTTGGTTGGGACATGATGGGCTGAAGGGCCTGTTCCTGTGCTGTACTGTTCCTATCTTCAGTATAATATGAATTGATTTTATCTAATCCCTTAAAACTTTCAAAGCGTGCTGTTATCACATGTATAGATTCTAGCAAAATACATGCTAATTGTGTGAGGCTAACTGGTGTGTAGTTTGTTTATTTCCCTCAAACACCATTTGTTGCATTTGACACTTGCAAACCTTCAGGAAACTTTGCAGAAAATGTGAAATTTGGGGCCATTGCATCCAGTGCATTTTGCGGAGATGGGAAAGTGGCTGTGGAAAGGGAGACATGAGTGTGGAGGGGATGAGCGCACCTGGGTGCAGGGGCAAAGTGGTCTCTTGTCAAGGCAGAAATAGGAGGCGACATAGAGATAAGACCTGAGGTGGGCATTGTGTTGAAGTTGGTAGAAATATCATAGATTATTACCTATATGAGGTAGTTTTACCGGGCAATATTAGTTGGTATTTTGACAGGTCCAAAAACGCGCAGTTTCCAGCGGGCAATATTACTTGGTATTTTTCTTCTTCCGGGTTCCGCCATTGACTTAACGTTGAAAAACTGCGGTCAATAACAAACATGAAATATCACATCCGGCGTACATCCGGGACACGAACCCGGCCAAAGTTCACCGCGAAGAATCAGCTCACGGCATCTAAACAAACATGGCAGCCTCCAGCAGTGCGAGATTCGCGTCTCTTGACGACGACGGAATTATTTTAATTTACGTGCGGATAGGTAATAATTATAATATTGACTGGCTTCTTTCGGGAGACACCAGGAATATTGCCCGCACTGAAATCATATTGCCCTCGTCTTCGACTCGGGCAATATGATTTCAGTTTGGGCAATATTCCTGGTGTCTCCCTCAAGGCCAGTCAATATTATATTATTATTACCTATACAAGGTAGTTTTACTGGGCAATATTAGTTGGTATTTTGATTGGTCAAAAAACGCGCAGTTTCCAGCGGGCAATATTACTTGGTATTTTTCTTCTTCCGGGTTTCGCCATTGACTTTACGTAGAAAAACTGCGGTCAATCACAAAGATGAAATATTACATCCGGCGTACATCCGGGACACGAACCCGGCCAAAGTTAACCGCGAAGAATCAGGTCACGGCATCTAAACAAACATGGCAGCCTCCAGCAGTGCGAGATTCGCGTCTCTTGACGACGACGGAATTATTTAAATTTACGTGGGGATAGGTAATAATTATAATATTGACTGGCTTCTTTCGGGAGACACCAGGAATATTGCCCGCACTGAAATCATATTGCCCTCGTCTTCGACTCGGGCAATATGATTTCAGTTTGGGCAATATTCCTGGTGTCTCCCTCAAGGCCAGTCAATATTATATAAATGTTCACGTGGATGTGGAGGCTGGTGGGGTAAAAGATAAGGGCCAGTGGAACTCTAAACCTGTTCTGCCTGGGGGAAGAGAGGGGGGGAGAGCTGTACGAATGGAGGAGACCCAGGTGAGGGCATCATCCACAACTGTAGGGTGTTGTGGAGTGTGGTGAGCAACTGCGTTTCCTCTAAAAGGAGGACATCCCAGATCTCCTAAAGTGGAAATCACCCATCTTGAAATCATCTCAAGAAGAGGTTTTCCACTCCCGGAGATCACAATCAATCAATCACAATAATACTTTATTAGCCAAATATGTTTTGCAACATACGAGGAATTTCATTTATCAAGTCAATCATACAAATAAAAAGCAACGGAACACACAAAATATATTTTAACATAAACATCCACCACAGTGACTCCTCCACATACGTCACTGTGATGGAAGGTGAAAAAAGGGTCAATCTCTTCCCGTATTTGCTCTTTCGCGGACGGGGGCCTCGAGCCTCCATTGACGGGATGATCTTGACTCCTGTAGCTGGTGGCATTTGGGGCTTCATCAGCTCTTGCGTCGGAGGGGTGTTAGATCAGACCCCTGGGTCGGGGCTGGTCGAACCTCTGCGTCGTTGGAGCTCCCAACCCGGCCTCTCCCGAGACTGCGAGCTCGATGGTAAAGTCTGATGGTCACGATTGGAACAATCCCAGGCAAGGGATCAGCTTCGATGTTAAGTCCAAGCCCCGCAGTGGGGCTCCAAAGTCAGTCCGAGAGGGTCTCCAGCTCCATTGATGTTAGGCCGCAGAGCGACTGGAGATATGACTCGGAAAACATCGCATCTCCGGCGAGGTAAGAGACTGGAAAAAAAAGTTTCCCCCGACCCCCTCCCCCTCCCCCTCCCCACACATAAAACAAACTGGAGAACATTTACACAAACTTTTAAAACATACAACAAATTTTTAAAAGGACGGAAAAACAGACAAGATTGTTGGTGAGGCTGCCAATCGTGCATGGCCCCTGGTGGAACAGGCAGAATGGGTTTGGGGAATTGTCAGGTTGGTGGTTTTCGTGGAAAGTGATGAGATGCGTTATGGGAAGGGAGACAGAGGTCTGCTGGCTGTTTGTAGGTCACTATATGATGAGGTGTTCAAAGAGCTGTCCAGTGGACACAACAAGGATGAATGGAATAGATCCACCAGATGGTATGTCCAGAACGTGGGTGGATCTGATCTACGGTAGAAATGTGTGAACAAGTGCTGATGGAACTGTGAACATTTCACAATTACCACCATGCTGCTCAATAAAACTTTGTTTCTTCACCTTTTCCCATTCCCACCCCAGCTTCTGCAGACTATTACAGGACGATATTATAGAATGCGATTCACCAAGAGAATCAGATGAAAAGGCAGCCGTTTCGTATATCAGGACAGGAAAATAAAATGACTCCTTGACAAATAACAAGAGCAACACAGTAGACTGTAAATCAAATGGCAGTAAAGACGAGGAAGGGGAGAAGACCAGGGTGGGGACATTAAAAAAGGGAGCGCTGTGAACAGAGGTTCAAGGTTCAGCCACTGATTCTGATGTTTCTCTCTGTAATGGAGAAATTCAGGAAAGAGCTTAGATTGGAGTGGAGAAGTTGTACAAATATCAAGCCGCAAACAGAAATTGTTGAATAATTCATAGACGGATCAAACAGAGCACAGGAAGAGGCACTCGGCCCATTACGTCCATTCTGACCATCCAATGCCCTCCAGTACTCATCCTACTTACCTGCACTTAGTCCACGAAGGGGAAGGGGAGGCGGTGGGTGGATTCACTAGCATTCTAGAAACTTCCACGGACACTCATCTTCCATCACACCACACGGTCAGGCCAGCAGGCTATGTTTACTCCAGATTTCTCCCTATCTCACTGGATCCCTCCTTATCCCTCTGGATCTCTTCCTCTCCCTCAGGATCTCTTACTCAAGACCTAACCATCTTCCTCAGGTTGCTTTTCCTCCATCATGAGCACTCGTTCTCCCTCAGGATCTCTCCCCTCCCTCTAGGCCTCCACCAACCACCCACAGCTGGAGCAGCAACCATGGTGCGCCGTCTCTCCTTCCCCTCCAACCACCCACACTCCGTTCACAAACCCTCCCCCTCTCACAAACGTACCCATCCAGTCTTCTCTACTCACAAACCCATCCCGTCCCCTCCCTTCACAAACTCACCCATCCCCTCCCCTCACAAACACATCCCAACTCCGCCACTCTCCTCACAAACCCTCCCATCTCGTCCCATCCTCTCACAAAGCCATCAATGCTGTCCCCTCACAAACTCACACATCCCCTCCCCTCCCAAATCCCTCCCCCCATCGCCTTCCCCCAGCAACCCTCCCAGCTCGTCCTGTACCCTCACAAATCCACTCTGATAACATCATAGAGCGATACAGCGTGGAAACAGGCCCTTCGGCCCAACTTGCCCACACACCAGCCAACATGTCCCAGCTACACTAGTTCCACCTGCCTGCGTTTGGACCATATGCCCCCAAACCTGTCCTATCCATGTGCCTGCTAACTGTTTCTTAAACGTTAGGACAGTCCCTGCCTCAACTATCTCCTCTGGCAGATCGTTCCACACTTTGTGTGAAAAAGTTACCCCTCAGATTCCTATTAAATCTTTTCCCCGTAACCTTAAACCCATGTCCTCTGGTCCTCGACTCCCCCACTCTAGGTAAGACACTCTGTGTGTCTACCCGATCTACACCTCTCATGATTTTGTACACCTCTATAAGATCATTCCTCATCCTCCTGCGCTCCAAGGAATATACTTAATCTCTCCCTATAGCTCACGGGAGCTCTCTTCCCTCACAAACCCTCACGTCCCTTCCCCTCACAAACCCACCAAACCCGTACCATCTCATCATACCACCTGTACCGTGTCATCATAATACCACCCATCTCCTCTCCATAATCCTCACCCTCCCCGGGGCAGGGGAGTTTCTGGGCGCGAAGATGCTGGCGCCATTTTGTACCCATGACCGTTGGCGATACGAGGACATGGCGGGGAGCAACGGGCCAAGTGGTGGCGGGGAGCGACCACCCCGGACCGCGGGGAAGCAGGTGGTGAAGACAATCGGCTTCGGCGGGAAGGAGGGAGGACGGGAGACGGCTCCCTTTCAGGCCCGGGGACCCCGGGGTCGGGTCCCGGCCTCCTGCGCTGTCGGTGTGGAGCTTGCAACCTTCTTCTGGCCAGCGATCTCCACTTCCCTCCGACACACGTGAGTCGATGGCTCACTGTTATCCTACCATCAACCTCCTTAGAGACTCTTGAACTACCTTTAATTGGACTTTACTGGAATTTACCTTGCACTAAAGGTTATAGGGGGGTTGCATGTAAGATCATCGGGTCAAAGGGCGTGAGGCACGGAGCAGCTCAATCCGTCTGGTGGACATGGCAGCTTCCAGCATACACTGTTAACACACGAAACATGTACTTTCTTACCTGTTTAAAAACGCCGAAATGGTCCATTTTTGTGCTGTAAATAATTGTGGAGGGTGACTGAGCACTTCGAACCAAATGATCTAGTATCTTTGCTCTAAACCCGAGCACCAAGGTGTAAGCGGCTGAAGGAGCATCGTCGCCACAACCTCCCTCCGCCCACGATCCCCCCGTGCGGTCACACTGTCACGGGCTGTGTGTCGGCAGCGCCCACGCATGGGGCCGGTGGGGCGGGACCACGGCTCCAGGCAGCAGACACAAAAACCTGGCAAAGTCCAGTCAGCAGCAGCAGAGTTGGGGTCAGTCTGGCCCCTCCACCCACCCAGAGTCACTGACCACGCTGCATCGGCACCCCGTCCCCTTCCCCAGACCATACCCACACCCTCTACACCATGACCACCCCCCTGCCCGACCAACCCCAACTACCCACCCCCCTCCACCGGCAACATCCAAGGCAGCTGCAGCTGATTTGGGGACAGTCTGGTCCCTCCTCCACTCAGTCACTGTGCGCACTGCATCGGCAATCCCCCCCCCCCCCCCCCCCCCCCACTGACCTCCTCCCCACCCCTGGCTGGGGGGATAGATGGCCCGGGTTCAGTAAGTGTAGAACTAGTCAGCATGGAGTCCAGTTTATGGGGCAGAAGACAGGCCAACAACCCTGGAATCCATGGTACGTGCTTACCTGCAGATCACTGTGTGTACTCCAGTTGGCGTTGCATGGCAATAATACGGGTCATGGGTCGTGCAACCTCCCTATTCCCTTTATCCTGCATTTGTACACTGTGGATGGCTTGAGTGTGATCATGATCGTGTATAGTCTATTTTTCTGACTGCTTTTTTGCTTAACATATGATAGGTTTACAAGAATGATCCCAGGAATTAGTAGGTTAACGTATGATGAGCACTTGACGCACTGGTCCTGTACTCGCTGGAGTTTAGATGAGGGGGGACCATCATTGAAACGAACAGAATAATGAAAGGCTTGGACAGAATGGATGTGGGGAGAATGTTTCCAATAGTGAGTGAATCCAGCTTATCGGAGTTGGACTTCCTCGGGCTGCTAGCTGCTGAAGAATAATCGATCGGACTTCCATTCCCAATTTATTTATTTATTTAATCGCGAGACAATTTAATAATCACATTAAAATAAAAAGCGACTTCTAACGCCCTCAATGCCTACAACGTGATGGATCGCATGAACGGGACAAAGCAAAATGTAAGTCGTCCATTTTACATATAAACTTGTTTCTTGGGATGGCTTTAATCAAATTTTATGATGTGAAAATGTGACTGGGGCCCCATATGAACCGGCAGTGTTTTTCCTGTCGCTATGGGGTTCAAATTCATCACAAATGCAACGATCGCGTTCCAGAAAAACTCACTAGCAAGATGATTTAAATGGTCTTTATTTTGGACAATCATGTCATAAGTGCATCTAAATCGTCTATATTTTGTGTTATTGTCTACCCGTAGTCAATATTTTTATACTAAATATCAGTTTTAGTCCCATGTATTGTGCAAAAAAATAATAATTTTAATTATATTGAGTGGATGTTTCTAGATTAATTTATGGGAATTAAACATTGAATTCCTTCTATCTGGCATATATATTCATGACAGTGAGATTTAAAAATCATGTTATATTGTGAATTCTTGTGTGAATGGGATTATTTTTTTATTTGGATACTAAGGCTATTTTTTTAAAATATCCTTTTCTTAAGAAATTGAATCAATAGGACATTCTTAATGGGGAAAGTAGTGGGCAGAAAGGCATGTCATGTGTGGTTTGAAGAGCAAAAACTTGTAGTTTACAATGCCAAAATTAATAAGTTGAGTAAAAACAAGGTGTACAGAGTTGTTTGTTGGTTACAATCTGAGGAGTATGATGATGCTAATGATTATGATATGCCAATGTTCCAGCTAGCAACTGATCTTCTCCTTAAAGACTTGGTCTATTGCTAAAAATTATGCTATCTGTGACGGATTTACAGCATATAATACAATAATATTAAAGTTCTGATCTTGAGAATATCACATTTTTGAATTTTCAAGGCAGTCTGGGTGTTTATTACTATTTCCGTCACAATGGTCAATTTTGTAATTAACTACAATTAGGAAATTAACTAATTATATGCTTTGAGTTATTATGTAGTGTATGTGTGTGAGAGGGGTGGGAGAAACATTCTTAGTCTCTTCCTTTTGGGGGGATGCGACTTTTCTTGTCGTATCCCCTGTCTCCGTCTCCGTCTGCTCTGAGGCCTATCGCGCAGCTGCCGGCCTCCAACTTTAACTGCGACCGACCCGAGGCTCCGGAGGTAGAGCCAGCCAGGACTTACCGGCCGACTTTGGGGCTGCGGCGGGTTCAGGCGTTCCGCGGCCCGACTCGGAGCTGTGGCGGCTCTCCGGTGGCGGTGGCGGCGGCAGCGACTTCGGAAGCCCGGCCGCGGGCCCAGTGGACGACATCGTCGGGAGCTCGCAGGTCACAGGTTGGTGACCTGTTTTTCCGGAGCTCCCGTGGCAACAGCCGCTGGACTGGAGGGCGGCAGCTTCGGCAGCTTCGACCGCCCCGGGCCGCGGAGTTGAACCGGCCCGCTCGTGGTGCGCGGTTCACCCGCGGGAATTATTTACATCATCCGGTGCGGTCACAAGATCGGAGGCCCGGGTCGCCTCAGCGCAGAGGAAGAGGAAGAGGAAGAAGGGAAGAGACAAAGACAAGATTTTTGCCTTCCACCACAGTGAGGAGGTGTCTGGTGAACTCACTGTGGTGGATGTTAAATATGTGTTTATTGTGTGTTTTTGTTATTTACTATATGTATGACTGCAGGCAACAAAATTTCGTTCTGACCGCAAGGTCTGAATGATAATAAAGTTTTCCAAGTTGAATTTCAGGTCATCCAAGTAAGATGTTTTATATTTGTTTCAGAATGCTTCAATCTATAATAACTGAAAATTTCATTCAGTTCTCTTGATTTTTAAGAAAGATGGACTTTTGGCTGTCCTCAATCACAGCTTTTGTATTAAGTCAATGGAAAAGCAATAGAGAACAAGATGCTAATTTCCGAGTATGAAAATTGCCATGACTTTTTTAATACTGAAGATATGAAAGTGAATTAGGTGTCAAATTAAACTTCTTTTTATGCTTTATCGGATGGGATAAATTGCAGACTTGATTTTTAAAATCTAATAATGTTGTAACATTGCTACTAAAGGACGTTCCTTTAGGAAGGAGATGAGGAGGAATTTTTTTAGACAGAGGGTGGTGAATCTGTAGACATCTTTACCACAGAAGGCTGCGGAGGCATCAATGGATATTTTTTAAGGCTGAGATAGATTCTTGATTAGTACAGGTGTCAGTAGGTTATGGGGAGAAGGCATGAGAATGGGGTGAGCAGGGAGAGATAGATCTGACCACCAGGGAGATGGCAGCCCTGCCGGCGGTCTTTTCACTTTTTCATCTTTTTGTTCTTTTGGTGTTTGTTAAAAATTTGATTTAATGTCCGTCTGTTTGTTTTATGTGGGGGGAGGTGGGGGGGTCGGGGGAAACTTTTTTTTCAGGTTCTTACCTTCCCGGAGGTGTGGTCATTTCTCGGATCACATTCTCCGGGCTCTGCAACCTACCTTCGATGGAGCTGGTAGCTGCCTCGGACTGTCGTGAGCCCCACCGCGGGGCTCGGACTTAACATCGGAGCAGATCCCTGGCTTTGGATCGCTCCCACCAGCGGCCTTCAGACTTACCATCAAGGGCTCACAGACTCGGGAGAGGCTAGTCGGGAGCTCCAACGCTGCAGAAGGTCCATCCGCCCCGACGCGAGGTTAGATCGCCCGGCGCGGGGAGCTGACAACCCCCCGATGCGGGAGCTGAATGCCTCGACGCGGAGGGCCCGAATGCCACCTGCTACGGGAGTCAAGATCATCCCGTCAACGGGGGGCTCGAGTCCCACCACCGAGGAAGAACACAAGCGAAGGACACAAGGGAAGAACACAAGGGAAGGCCTTCCATCACAGTGAGGAATGTGTAGGAGTCACTGTGGTGGATGTTCATGTTATAATGTGTTTCTGAGTCTGTTGCTTTTTAATTGTATGACTGACCTGGCAAGTGAAATTCCTCGTATGTTACAAAACATACTTGGCGAATAAAATCTGATTCTGATTCTGATGATTAAATGGGGGAGTAGACTTGATGGGCCAAATGGCCTAATTCAGCACTTTTCCCTTAGGACTTTATGACCTTACCAGACTAACTGGGACCCGTTGGGTCCCATTATCACATGGGAGGGCTGGTCCCCCAACGCAATATTCCACCTCTCCACCAATTCCAATATTCCACCACTCACACATAGTCCCCAACTGCGCAGGCGTGGCTGACCCCCTCCTCCTCTTACCCCCTCACTCCCTCACCCCCCCCACTCTGCTCCTTGCCCTTCAGCCCCCCCCCCCCCACACACTCATTCCATCCCCCCCTCAACACACCCCCCCCCCCCCCATCTACTCTTAGCGGCTCACCAGCGGAGCAGCCATTCCCTCACATTGGGTTCCCATTGTGGCGTAGAACATGCATGTATTACTGTGCAGGTGCAGTTGACAGGCACGGCAAGTGGAAAAGGGATATATTAAAGCTTAAAATGTGAATAACTTAAAATATCACAACAATTTAAATGTTAGAGAGGAGATTTATTCAATCCATTCTTTCTTGTTGCATCTCTTGTTGCGTTCTGCAGCCGGTGGAGGGTGTTGGCATCAGGGAGGGTTATCGGGGGCCGGACGGGGGTGCATCCTTCAGCCTGGGGAGGGGCATGGCTTCAGGCGGGCTGTTGGTGGCCGGTGGGGGAGGGGGGAGCGTCCTGCAGCCGGGGGTGGGGGGATTAGGAGGTGGTGTGGGGGGCAGTGGGTGGTGTGAGGGGGCAGGGGGTGGTGTGGTGGGGGGGGGGGGGGGGGTTTGTGGGTGGTGTGGGGGGCTGCATTCATCGGCACATGGGTCGACGTGGTGGTCACCGCCCCCGCTTGCAGAACACAGTCCCCGCTCACAGAGCACAGCCCTTGCTCACAGAACACAGACCCCGCTAAGGGAATGTTTGCAAGTGAAAGGTTATTGATAAGGGAATGTCTGCAAGCGATTGGATATGGAAATGTACCGGGGGTGGAACATACAGAATTAAACATGCCATAAAAAGAAGTCTGAAGAAAGGTCTCGACCCGAAACGTCGCCTAGCTCCTTTGCTCCTTAGATGCTGCTGCACCCGCTGAGTTTCTCCAGCCTTTTGTGTACCCTCGATTCTCCAGCATCTGCAGTTCCTTCTTTAACTCTTTGTGTGGGGTGGGCAGTCAAGCGAGTTACTCTTTGAGTGTCCCAGCCTTGATTTGCAAATAAAGGTTCGAACGCATCACCTGACTTAATTTTGAGTATCGTTAACCACGACAACCTTAACTCAGAAGAAGAAAGTGCAGTCTTCAGACGAACGGTTTTGACCCGAAACAACAGCTATCCATGTTCTCCAGAGAAGCTGCCTGACCCATTACTCCAGCATTTTGTGACCCATGTTGACTGATCCTGTTCCGTGCACATTCCCATCAACTCTTCCCCAGATTCATCGCCTCATGGACAATTCAAAAGAATTAAGATAGTTTTATTGTCATATGTACCAAAAAGGAACAATTAAAATCTTATTTGCAGCATAGCAGGTTTGTAAACATTGCACTCAACAGTAAATATAACGAACAAAAAACATTCAATTAAAAAAGTAGACAAAATAGAATAGCAAGAGCGAAACAAAACTCAAATGCTCTGGAGCAACGCAGAGTTTTGAGTTTAGTCGGCATTCCTAATGTTTAATAGCCTAATGGTTGTTGGGGAGAAGCTGTTCCTGAAACTGGACATTAGTTTTCAGGTTCCTGTACCTTGGTCCTGATGGCAAGATTGAAAGGAGAGCATGGCCAGGCTGGTGTGGGTCCTTGACGTTGTTCGTTGCCTTTTTGAAACTGTGCTTCTTATAGATCCCTTTGAAGGTGGGGAGGCCAGTACCTTTGATGGACCGGGCAGTAGTCACCACTTTATGTAATGTCCTTTGTTTCCGAGTGTGCGAGTTGCTGAACCAGGCCATGATGAAAACAATCAATGTGCTCTCTACCATACACCTGTATTCATTGACATACCAAGTCTCCTCAATCTTCTAAGGAAGTAGAGATGTTGATGGGCATTCTTTATGATTGCATTAATTAGCTGGGTCAAGGACAAAGCTCTGCACACCCAGGAACCCAGGACATCTGTTGGATTTTTTGATGAAGATGGGTTTATGGATCTTCAGATTTCCCAGGATCCACAAACTCACCCAACAACCTGTGTATCTTTGGGTGCAGTTTGCCCTGGTTTCTTCCCATATCCCAGGGTATCACAGATTAAGATTGAACTCTCGTCTCTGGAGCTGTTCAGAAGTTTTTCTACTCATGCAACAGTAATTTGTCCCTCAAATAGGTGAGTGGTAAAAACGTGGGTGTGGAGGTGAGGTGATGTAGTTGATGCAGATGTGGGCAGATTAAAATGAATCCTACTGTTTATTGTCTCCATTTTATTGCTCCACTGTGAAATCTATTCAAAATATCCCACAGGGAGTTCTGTGAATTCTTGCACCTTTTCGCTCAGTCATCCACAGACAGGAGACAACTGAAGACAGTTGACTGGACTTTCCGCTATTATGTGAGCAGCTACACCTTCTATGGGACTTCTGGGACTTGGTTCCAATTTACAGTTTGATTGTTGGGTGTAAATTTTGCAGCATAGGGTGGAGATCTGAGCCAGAGGGCGACACCCTCATTGCATCTGCTAGTTCCACTCAGATTCAGCAAGGACGGGGACTGGGTGACTGAAATGCAATGTGTCAAAATGGACTTTGCCATTTGATGCCAGCTGACATTCTTGCAAAGTCTCTGGAGCCCTTTTACACTCTGTTTTAACCGCACAACTCAAGCAGCAAGGAGTCTTGGTCCCAGCGTGCCTGAGGGATTTGAAGGCTCAATAAGAGAAGAGAATGTTTTTGATTTGCTTTTGCACTGCCTGTCTCCACTGATCATACGCATATTTTAATACAGAGCAGCAGTTGGTTTTCTGGCTGCTTCACTATAGGGTGAAACAAATAACTATGAGATGGACTGGGCTGTCCATGGCATGGAGCAAAATCAGTCTTTTGATGCTATGCTTAAAGTGAGAGGCAGACGTTCAAAAATGGAATAAGTGAACGGTGTCCGTTTATTCCCTCAGCAGTTGATGCCTGACCTGCTGAATTCTCCAGCACTTGTATTTAGTTTGATAAAAAAATTAATGATGGGTCAGTGTATGTGTGCTCGATGTTCCTCATTTCAATCTCCAACATGCCTCTTATTCCGTAATGTGGACTTGGGAAATTCAAAGTCAAAGTCAAATTTATTCGTCACATGCACCAACTAAGGCACAGTGAAATGAATTTGCCAGCAGCGATACAGTTGAAAATAAGAACACACAATACACAATAGAACTTAACACAAACATCCACCACAGCATTCTTCACTTTGGTGGAAGGCAACAAAGTTCAGTCAGTCCTCCTCCCTTTCTTCATCCGTGGTCAGGGCCATAAACCCTCCGTAGTCGCCGCTACAGATGGCCGGATGTACAGGCCCTCTCGTTGGGATGATCAAAACTCTGACGTCGGGACGGTCAAATACACTACCCGGCTTGGAGTGCTGAATCGGCCACTCTCCCACCGGAGACCGCGCCTTTAAGATGTTATAGGCCGCATGCCGGTGTTCGGAGCTCTTCTCCAGTGATCCCCGGGAAACGATCCCAGACTCCGGATGGCAAGTCCATGCCACGCACGCGGCTAGAAGCTCCACAGACCGCAGCCCCCACTATGCCAAAGTCACCAGGCCAGCGATCGGAGCACTCCTTTCTGGCAACCCCCGGCAAGGGTTCGCCGCACTGTGCACGCTGCTGAAGCTTTGGTCCTGACTCCGGGAAAGGCTGCTCCAATCCAAGCTGTTAGGCCGCGAGAGGGGAGGCAGAGAAGCGATATGGAAAAAGTCGCCTCTCCATCGAGGAAGCGACTGAAAAACAGTTTCCCCCTTTTCCCCCCACACAAGACACACCGAGAGACACCCAAAACACACACTTAGACATTCCAAAAAAACCAAAAAATGTCTTAGTAACAAACACGCTGCTGGCAGGGCAGCCGACTCGCAGCGCTACTAACCGAAAATTCAAAACGTGCCATGCTAAACAGTAATTAAAGCAAAAGTGGAGATGCTTCTCTCTGGATGATGCAAATTAGAAGAAAAATGGGTATGATAGTTAAAAAGTAACATATTGCTGGAGTAACTCAACATATCAGTCACTATCTCTGGCAGACATGGATAGATGAAATTTCAGGATGCGACCCGTCAGACAATGTTAGGTGTTTTTTGGAAATGAAACAACTGGGCTCATTGCAGAACATCCAGAGGGAAGGGGACCAAAAATTAAATGCCGCCCAGAACACAAAAACCAAAGAAAGGAAATCCCAAAATATTCCAGAAAAATGTGACTGGGAGAAAGGTTGAGAGGAGAAGTGGAGCTCATTGGAGACCAAGTCCTAGCGGAAGCAGAGAGCATGGCTGTGTTAGCAAATAAAAATATTCTCAAAGTGTCTTTACCATGAAAGCATCTTTGAAAAGGACAATGCATTTGAAATTCTAGATATATAATAATAACTTGCTGATGAACCAAACTTGAAGTTGTAGGGAAGAGAAAGCCGTGCTGCAGCGGGATTATCCCGGGAAGCTGCGGCCCATAGACTGAGAACTAACCTGCCTGGTGGCAGGGCCGGATGTAGATGAAGAGAGGCCCTAGACTATTTCACTTGAGGCCCTCCCCCTCCCAATCCTCCACCCCCACGACAAGAGGACCATGACTACCCAATAGTGACAGTGTGACACTTTAAGATCCTACTGTATGCTGGCGCTGAGGGTGTTCTTTCGTTCTGACGTCAGAATTCCATCATCCCGGTGAGAGAGTCTGAGCAGCGGCGACTGCGGGGGCACTGCAGGATAAACAAACAAAACAAACAAAAACGTGAGCTTAAAAATGTTATTGCCTGAGAAGTGACCATGATTACCTGACAGTGACAGTGTGACACTTTTAGATCTGACTGAATGGTGTCATTAAACATTTGGTTTTAAAATACATATTGGATTCACTGCGGAGCGGGCAATGCTTTACCTGGATCGCCGTTTGAAGCTCCGGAGTGTTGAGCCTGTTGCTTCAACATCATGGAGCTGTGGTTTGTGGAGCTCCCAGCCTCGGGCCGCGCTGATTTCAACATCGCGGAGCCCTGGGGTCCCTTTGCCGAGGGCCGCCAGTGTGAATCACCGCCCAGCTCAGCCTGTGGACTTCGGGAGCCGCGGTCTCTGGTACGAAGTGGCCGATTCAGAGGTCCAAGCCGCTGAGAATGTTCTCCCGTTCCGATGTTGGATGGTGACCTCAAATTTCATTGTGCCAATTTGGTGTCTCTTGAATTCAATCTTGAATATTAAAAAATAAAGAAACTACAAATACACTAAGAGTAAAAGTGTTTTTTTCTCACCTTCTTCATAGAAAAAATCACCAAGATATGTTTGTCTAAGTTTGTCACTCTCAATGCACAGAATGCTCAGTGCAGACAACCTCTCTTGAGACATTGTGGCCCTTAATTCATTTTTAATGAATTAACAAGGCCACCAAATTCGAGTGCTGTTTCTTACCACTTCAAGCAGGGTGCAAGGTCACCCAATTCAAGTCTAGTTTCATACTATTTCAAGCGGGGTGCAAGGCCACTAAAGACAGCGAGTCTTGACCTCTCCATCTTGCAGAGACTGAGCCACGCCCACATTTCTGGCTTTATAGTCCCTCCCCCTCCCACCAGAAGGGGGGAGGGACTATAAAGCCAGAATCAGATTGACAGGAGAGAGAATCTCAACATTTTTTAAACACTAATAACTCTTTTATGTTTCATTGATGGGGAAAATCCTCAGCACCTGATGAGTGGAGGGGAACTCTGACTAAGATGGTCAAAAATCACAGCCGTACGTGGTTGCGTTTTTTCTAAAATCAATGTAAAGCGCAAACAGGAAGTGGTCAAGAATAGACATTTAAATATATAGAAGGCAAGGCAACTTTAATTAGGTAAGGCAACTTTAATTAGGCATGGCAACTTTAATTAGGCACGGCAACTTTAACTAGGCAAGGCAACTTTAACTAGGCATGGCAACTTTAACTAGGCAAGGGAAATTTAATTAGGAATGACAACGTTAATTAGGCAACACAGCTTTAGCATTTCCAAACCAAAGGCAACACAGCTTTAGCATTTCCAAACCAAAGGCAACAGAGCTTTAGCATTTCCAAACCATAGGCAACACAGCTTTAGCATTTCCAAACCAAAGGCAACACAGCTTTAGCATTTGCAAACCAAAGGCAACTCAGCTTTAGCATTTCCAAACCAAAGGCAACACAGCTTTATAATTTCCAAACTATATTTTCAAACCACATTAGGGGCACTGACAGGTCAGTAAAACCACTCACAGTTTAGTAGACATATGTTCTGTGATATTTACAGCTCAGACTGAGAGATGTGACCCTCTCACTCCCCCATCTTGCAGAGACTGACTGAGGCACTCAACACTTCCAGGTTTTATAGTCCCTCTGGAAGGGGCGTGGCCTTTAGGAGAGAATCTCAACATTTTTTAAACACTAATAACTTTATTTTTCACCTTATGGGAAAAATCCTATTGTCCTGCGCAGGGGAGGGGGACTCTGAGTAAGATGGCCAAAAATCACAGCCGTAAATGGCAGCGTTTTTTCAAAAATCAATATACAGAACAACAGGAAGTGATCAAGATCAGACTTTTAGTAATATAGATTAAGGATTTTATCCTAAACTCATATCTTGAAGAGAGTTTATCTAAAGCATCAGGACCAGATGCACTTCCATAATTCCCTTGGAGTTTCCTTACACTTGTCTCCCTGTGACAGTTCTGTAGTTAACAACTGGCAAGGTGGTCTTTGCTTGTTGCTCAAGCTCATCATAATCTTCTCTAATTTTGCTTACAAAATCCTGAAGTGAACTGTACAAACTTGCACAAGTACTCAATAACAGTTTTGATTTTTGAATGGCTTTGTTGACGTTGTGGAAATGACCTAGCACACGGGTCCAAAAATGCAGCAAAAACACAAATTCTAGTTCTTCCATTTTCTGAAAAACATTGTTAGCTGAAAGCCTGGTATCACCCTTCACATTAGCATCTGAGTATAAATGATCAAGGGCATTGGTGACAGCACTGTAAGTTTCGAAAATAGCTTCTGTGGCTTTTGCATGTGCCTCCCACGTAGTGTCTGACAAATATTTAGGCACTTTTGACTGAGGTTGCAAAAATGATTTTAGAACTGCCCATCTCTTTGTGGAGGATGAAAAGAAGGTATACATTTCATTGCTATTTCCAAAAGAGTTCACTGCATCAAGGCAGCAATCAACAGCCAAACGGCCCACCAAATTTAATGAGTGAGCAGCGCATGGAATAAATCTTGCAAAGTTGTTTTCTTTTGAGGATTTCGAGGCATACCCTTGTATCTACCAGCCATGTTGGCAGCATTGTCATAAGACTGCCCTCGGCATTTTCTAAAGACAATCTCAAGCTCAGTAGTGAGATAGTTTAACACAAAATCAGCCATGCTTTCTCCTGAGTGGTCTTTCAGCTCAAGGAAAGTTAAAAATCGCTCACTTGGTAAACCGTCTTCAGGTGATACATATCTGATAATTAGTCAACTGATCAGTATATGAAATGTCAGGGGTGGTATCCACTGACAAGCTGAAATATCCAGCCTTTCTCAAGTCAGCCGGAATTGCATCCTTAACTTTTTTTACCATGAGTTGAATTATTTCCTCACATACAGTTTTTAACAAATAAGAGGGATTTCCTGATCTGGAGTTTCCATACCGATTGATAGAGCCAGTAAAAATTGATCAAATTTTGCAACTAGCTCTAAAAGACCAAGACAATTGCCGTTATTTGGAGTTCCAAATTGTTCATTGTCTCCTCTGAATGGTAAGCCTCATTCTGCAAGAGTGCATTTTACGGCAACAATTCACTCCATACATGCCGCCAGTAATGCTGCAGTGCTTTTATTTGCTCCTGTAGCTTTGAAGTTAACGTTTGCCTTCGCTTTCTTGTTAAGTAGGTCAACATGGCATTCCTGTGCTTCTCTGGGTTTTCATGAGTTTGGATAAGATAGGGGTTTCGCCAATCATCAAATCCTTCAGAAGCTAAAGATGTAGCAGAAGAATAAGATGCAATGTTTGGAAAGAGTTTACAAACAAAGCAATATATCCGGCCTTTTGAGGGAGAATACACAAGCCACTCTCGGCTATATGTTTCTCCATTGACTTTTGTTGAATAAAAAAGAGCTTTGGTGTAAAACATAGACTGATTTTTATACACTCGCTTGGAATTTGAAAATGGTCCACAACGATGCTGAACTTGAGAGGTGCCACTTTCTACCCAATAGGATACGTCCTCATGTGATAATTCTGTCCACAAACCAACGTCTGTTGAAGTACATCTATATTTGGCATCATCAATCAGTTCTATATTTTCATTTTGAACTGATTGACCATCAATCAGTTCTATATTTTCATTATGAGGAATATTAAAAAAAATATTTCTTAAAGAATTGTTCCTTATTGACAATTATATTGCAAAACCTGAATCAAATCTGAATCAAATCTGGCTAACTTATAACTGAAAAAGGCTAACTTATAACTGAAAAAAACAGGTTCACTTCTTAATAAACAGACAACTCACAAAGCAGTTTGGTAGACCAATTCAAAACTTTACTAATTATCGGCCGATGGAAGTAGCAAGGAAAACAGACCTCAACCAAGTGAGCAACACAGACACTTGGCTGTCCTCTCTCCACTTCCCTGAACACAGACTTACATGGTATTCTATATTGTTGAGGCGGATGATGTCCCGCCAGCAGTTTAAAATAAAAAGATCTAAAGCCGGAAGATGGCCAAGAGGGGGAGTCCAAGAGAAGGGGGTCCGTTGGAGATGGGAAAAGGGATCATCAATGGGAGCGAGAACTTCCCATGGAAGAACGCTGTGAGGTGGAGGCGATGGAAGACGAGCTCCAAATCGTGGCGTGCACGGAGCTCATTGAGGTGGGGACGGAGGGGCCAAAGGTGAGACATCTGCTGAGGACAGACCATTTGATATCTGAGAGGGGGATGTCAGGGGGGATGGTGAACACATGGCAGCAATGTGGGTTGGGGCCGGAGGAAGGCAAGTCAGTGGACCGAGGCAGAGGCGATGATTGGTGGGGGGGGGGGGGGGGGGGGGGGTGGTGGGTGGTCAGAGGGCAGGGTGGTATGAGGACTGTAATGTGGGTGGGGAAGAGCTGGGGTCACATGGTTTGAGGGGGATGAGGAAGACCCAGTGGAACAGCCACTAATGTTACCAGGGTGGGGGGACTGGCACTAGGACCCAGCGCAGTCAAACCCAGGGGAGTTGTAGTCTGCAGTGTGGAAACTCCAGGCCCGGTGCTGAGCCCAGGATGCAGGTAAGGTGACAGCTGCGGGCTGCTGGAGGCCGGTGGAGTGGCGAGGTCAGTGGAATCGATGGTGGAAATCCACGGGGAGTGAAGTCAGGGTCAGCGGGCAATGCATGGGCATCTTAAAGCTTCATGGGCGCTATCCTGGTGGGCGGATGGTTGGTGGGGTGGTGAGGTTAGGTGGGCCCGGTGCAGCGGGGAGGTGTGTATGCCCCAGTGCGGCGGGGAGGTGGGTAGGCGCCGGTGCGGCAGCGAGATGAGTAGGCCCCAGTGCGGCGGCGAGGTGGGTGGGCTCCGGTCTGGTGGCGAGGTGGGTAGGCTCCAGTGCGGGGAAAAACGGTTAAATAAACTACATGCCTTTTGCTTTGTCCTGCATTTGTGATCCATGATAGTGAAGGCGTTGAAGGCGTTTTTAGTCACGTAGAACGGAATTTCAGCATCAGGTCTTTTAGTAGCATTCCGAGCAAATCAAAGATCCAAGGATCTTTGGTGCAAATTCCTCTCCGATACAAATATAAACTCACCTGCATTTTTAATCCAGACCCCCCTCCGGAATTGCAAACACAGCGACACTGATGGGTTTTGTAACAACGCCACTATGTCAAAAATTTTATACACCTTGGTGGAGCGAGGCCGAGGCCCCCTAGATCTCGAGGCCCTAAGCTTATGCTTGTGAAGCTTATACGTAAATCCGGCTAGACTCACCCGCCAAAGGACGGAAACTGCTCGGTAAACCCGACTCGCCCCCCCCCCCCCGGGGTTCGGGAACTTGCCTGCCGCAGATAGTGGAACCACGAGCCGCATCGTAGACTGGAAACCCACCCCCCCCCCCCCCCCCCCCCCCCAGAAGGCCCGGCTTCCCAGTGCGGTCTGGGGAATCGCCCGACAGTGGACCCGCAGTCTGGAACCCGCCCGGAAGGCCCGGCTCGACCGCCTCGGATCGAGGACCCACGGGAACCCACCTGGAGGGCCGGTAAGCAGACCAGCTGCGGGAGGGAGCGCACGGACTCGACGGGGGTGTGGGCCGTTGGAGGTCCTGCAACTGCCTGGAGCTCGGCTGGTCCGGGCGCCGCTCCAAGAGACCGAGCACGTGGAATGGACGCGGCCTGCAGCGGTGGAGCAGCAGCGGAAGACACCATGGCAACGCCTGGCCAGGCCGACCCTGCAACGCAGCCAGGACAACAGGCCGTCATGGTCCGGTCAAGATCCCTGCACTTAAAACAACTTCAAAATGGTGCCAAACAGGCTCTGTACACTGGGTACACAAAAGGCTGGAGAAACTCAGCGGGTGCAGCAGCATCTAAGGAGCGAAGGAGATAGGCGACGTTTTGGGTCGAGACCCTTCTTCAGACTGGTCAGGGATCAGGGAAACGAGAGATATAGATGGTGATGTGGAGAGATAAATTACAATGAATGAAAGATATGCAAAAAAGTATCGATGATAAAGGGAACAAGCCATTGTAAGCTGTTTGTGGTGTGAAAATGAGAAGCTAGTGCGACTAGGGTGGGGGAGGGAGATAGAGATAGAGGGAATGCCAGGGCCCGAGGGCTGAGGGAGAGGTGGGAAGGGGAGGAAACAGCAAGGGTTAACAGAATTGAAAAAAATCAATGTTCAAGCCCAGAGGATGCAGACTCCCCAAGCGGAATATGTGGTGCTGTTCCTCCAACTTGCGGTGTTGCTCACTCTGGCCGTGGAGGAGGCCCAGGACCGAGAGGTCGGATATGGAATGGGAGGGGTTGAAGTGCTGAGCCACCGGGAGGTCGGCTTGGTTATTGCGGAGGTGTTCAGCAAAATGATCGCCAAGCCTCCGCTTGGCCTCACCGATATAGATCATCTGGCATCTGGAGCAGCGGATGCAGTAGATGAGGTTGGAGGAGGTGCAGGTGAACCTCTGTCGGACCTGGAAGGACTGCTTGGGTCCCTGAAAGGAGTGGAGGGGGGAGGTGAAGGGACAAGTGTAGCATTTCTTGCGGTTGCAAGGGAAAGTGCCCGGGGAAGGGGTAGAGCGGGAGGAAAGGGAAGAATTGACAAGGGAGTTGCGGAGGGAGCGGTCTTTGTGGAAGGCAGACAGGGGGGGAGATGGGAAGATGTGGTGAGTGGAGGGGTCACGTTGGAGGTGGAGAAACTGGCGGAGGACTATGTGTTGTATTTGCCGGCTGGTGGGGTGAAAGGTGAGGACCAGGGGGACTCTGCCCTGTTTGCGAGTGGGGGAATGGGGAGAGAGGGCAGTGTTGCGGGGTATGGAGGAGACCCTGGTGCAAGCCTCATCAATAGTGACGGAGGGGAATCCCCGTTCTCTGAAGAATGAGGCCATTTGTGATGACCTGGTGCGGAACATCTCATCCTGGGAGCAGATGCGGCATAGACGGAGGAATTGGGAATAGGGGATGGAGTCCTTACAGGAAGCAGGGTGGGAGGAAGAGTAGTCCAGGTAGCTGTGGTAGTCAATTGGTTTGTAGTGGATGTCGGTCAGGAGTGTATCACCTGCAATAGAGATGGTGAGGTCAAGGAATGGTAGGGAAATGTCGGAAATGGTCCAAGTGTATTTGAGTGCCGGATGGAAGTTGGTGGTGAAATGGATGAAGTCAGTCAGTTGTGTGTGGGTGCAGGAGGTGACACCAAATCAGTCATCGATGTAACGGAGGTAGAGGTCAGGGATGGGGCCCTGGTACGCCGAGAACAAGGATTGTTCGACGTACCCGACAAAGAGGCAAGCGTAGCTGGGGCCCATGCGTGTGCCCATAGCTACGCCTTGTGTTTGGAGGAAATGGGAGGAATCAAAAGAGAAGTTATTGAGGGTAAGGACCAACTCCGCTAGGCAGAGGAGGGTGTCAGTGGAAGGGTATGGGTTGCTCCCCTGGTTGAGGAAGAACCGGAGGGCTTTGAGACCGTCCTGGTGGGGGTTGGAGGTGTAGAGTGACTGGACGTCCATGGTAAAGATGAGAGGATGGGGGCGTGGAGAATGGAATGCACGGAGCCGACGGAGAGTGCCTGAGGTGTCTTGAACATAGGTGGGGAGGGATTTAACAAAGGGGGATAGGATGGCGTCAAGGTATGTGGAAATGTGTTTGGTGGGGCACGAACAGGCAGAGACAATGGGTCTGCCAGGGCAGTCGGGTTTGTGGATTTTGGGGAGAAGGTAAAATCGGGCCGTGCGGGGCTGGGAAACGATGAGGTTGGAGGCTCGGGGGGGGGTAGGGAGCCGGAGCTGATGAAGTCGGTTATGGTGCTCGAGATGGTAGCCTGGTGTTCGTCAGTGGGGTCATGGTCCAGGGGTAAGTAGGAGGAGGTGTCCAAGAGTTGGCACGCGGCCTCTGCTTTGTAGAGATCGATGCGCCAGACTACCACGGCACCTCCCTTGTCGGCGGGTTTGATAACCCAGTCTGGGTTGTTACGGAGTGAGTCGATGGCAGTACGTTCGGGGCTGGAGAGATTGGAGTGAGACAGGGGAGTGGAGAAGTCGAGGTGGTTGATGTACCGACGGCAGTTCTGGATAAATAGTTCTAGCTACAAGTGGGGTTCCAAGTGGAGGGGGTACGTTGGAGACAGGAAAAGGGATCATCAGTGGTGGGCAAGGACTTCTTCCCATGGAAGAACGCTGTGAGGCGGAGGCGACGGTAGAAGAGCTCCAAGTCGTGGTGGGCGCGGAACTCATTGAGGTGGGGACAGAGGGGGACAAAGGTAAGACCTCTGCTGAGGACAGACCGTTCGGTGTAGGATAGGGGGAGGTCCGGGGCGATGGTGAACACGCGGCAAGGATGGGGGTTGTGGCCGGAGGAAGGCAGGTGAGTGCACTGAGGATGGAGCGTTGTGTGGTGGGGGGGTGGAGGGTGGTCAGGGGGTGGGGAGGTATGGGGGCTGTGGTGTGGGTGGGGAAGAGCAGGGGTTACATGGTAGGGGTGGGATGGGGAAGACCCAGTGGAATAGCCACTAAGGTTACTGGGCTGGGGAGATGGGCACTAGGACCCAGTGCCGTTAAAGACAGAGTGGTGGGAGGAGTTAGCAACGTGGAGGCTTCAGGCCCACTGCAGAGTCCAGTCTGCAGGTGAGGCGACGGCTGTGGGCTGCTGGTGGGAGGAATGTCGTGGGTCAGCAGACCCGAAGGTAGGAGTCCGCGGGGAGTGGAGTCGGGGTCGGCGGGCGATGTGTTGGAGGTCCCGGTGGGCAGGTGGTCGGGGTCGGCGGGCGATGCGTTGGAGGTCCCGGTGGGCGGGCGACTCTGTACACTGTATTGATGTGCTACTGCTATACATTTAAGCTGTATCAGCCATGATGATATTGAATGGCGGTGCAGGCTCAAAGGGCTGAATGGCCTACTCCTGCACCTAATTTCTATGTTTCTATGTTTCTATCTGAGATGCTTATCTAATATGTATGTAAGTGCTTAAGAAAAGTGATGCTTGTATTGAACTGCACACAAAAATGAATTTCACTGTACCTCGGTACGTGACAAATAATGTACCACAAAGAGTGAGGATAATAATAATTTTATCCAAACTGATAAATGCAGGGTTAGAATGGATGGACAGAAGCAGGTGGAATTTAATATTGAACAATTATATCTTTGAAGTCAGAAATTTGAACGAGAGGACATCATTCTCTAGCTGTAGAAAGGAAATTAGGTTTGGTAGTCTTGTACATTGTTCCTTAAAAGTGGCCGCACAGTCTGAGCAAGTGCCTTTTTTAAACATACGTGCTTCCGAGCTCCATATGCATCTGCAAACATTACAAGAATAAAGGAGTCTTGATGAACCTTCCATAAATGTCTGCCCACCAATATTTTAAGAAAGATAGGGAGTATAGCAAAGTGATTTATCTAAAATGCATCAAGAGATGAGAAAGTTCAGTTATGTGGATTGACAGGAGAAACTGAGGCTGTTCAATCTGAATTGAGTTCTGTTAAGTGATTCTCTGAGGCAGCAGCTAAATGAGTTCATGGTGGAATGCGGGAAAGTCATTACTTTTGTGAGAGAAAGGGACAGAGGTGTACCTGGAGTTCATGGAATGTGGGAATGTCGGAATAATTGTCATGGTGTGGCATATTAATGGCGTGGAAATATCATGCAAAGAATTACATATCACCAGGGTGTGGTGATTCTTGAGGAATTGCCATATCATCGGCTCAATCACTTTAAGTTGCGTTATCAAAGATCCTCTTTCCATCATCAGGTCACGAGATGCAAATGATCGTTGATTTCACAATGTGTAATGCCTCAGCAAATAATGTAGCCCAGGCCTGCAGAGAGCAAAAAGACGTAGTCATTAGACTGCCATGCAAATACTGCGCCTATTAGAGCAGGTCAGTCTGAGGAAATTTACCTCCTGCTGACACTCACCATCTGCACAGCACAAGCCAGGAGTGTAATGAAGAACTTTCATTTACTTAGATGAGAAGAGCGTTCAACAATTCAACACTAAGATGAAGAAAGCAGCTGCTTTGATTGGGATCTCAACAGCCAACCAGTCTACAATAATACCTGTTTCCTCCAGTGTTGGGCCTTGGCTGCCATGTGTACCCATCTCCAAAGTATAGTGCAGTTATCATGCACCCTGCTCCATCAATACCCCTGACCTCCACCATGAAGGACAAATGCAGCAGGTGCATCACCAGATTTTACCATTCGCAAACCACCCGGATCTGGAAATATCTTCAGGTCTCTGAAATCATCTATTGCAGAGGTTGGATCATAAGAGACATTTAATGAGATGATTGATAAATCTTTGAAGGATTATGATCAAAGTGCAAGGGATTCTGAATGGATACTCCGATGTATTATGTCTTCTTGCATCGTCACTGGGTCTGTATCCTGCAACTCACTTCCCAACAGCCTAGTGGGTACAGCTTCAGTGCAGTGGTTTAAGAAGGTTCTCACCACCACCTCCTTGTGAGCAGTGAGGGGTGGGCAAATATTCTGAAAAAATATTTCAAAAAGTAAATTGAAATAATTCAGAAAAGTAGTTCAAGATATGTCAGAATGTGCTGATCCCGCTCTCACTCACGTTCAACTTGCATTCCAACACCTCCGAGTATTGATTGATCTTTCACCCAACACACACCCCAGTAAATATCAACCAAATCCTGAAATTCAAACCCCTTCATGCTGCAAAGTAGTCACGAGTCAAACAAACAACAGTCAGACTACTCTAGATAAAATAAATGGTGGTGGTGACAAAATGCCAATCTCCTTTGGAGTATTGTTGGATTTCTGGTTGTTGCATCAGATATTGGCATTAGTTTATTATTGTTGTGTGTACTGAAATAGGGTGCTATCCAATCAAACCATACCAAACACGATTACAATCAAGTCGTATGCAAGTGTAACACGTAATGCAAAGAGAAAAGGTACCAGTGTTGAATATAGTATCATGGCATTCTAGTATTACAGTTATGGAGAATAGGACAGTGAGGCCCACAGGAGCCGTTGGAGGAAGTGAAGGAGGGGGAGGAGCGACACCCGACCGGTAAGGTTAAAAATCGAGCGCGGGGCTTGTTTTTTCAGAGGCCCACAGGAGCCGTTGGAGGAAGTGAAGGAGGGGGAGGAGCGACACCCGACGGTAAGGTTAAAAATCGAGCGCGGGGCTTGTTTTTTCAGAGGCCCACAGGAGCCGTTGGAGGAAGTGAAGGAGGGGGAGGAGCGACACCCGACCGGTAAGGTTAAAAATCGAGCGCGGGGCTTGTTTTTTCAGAGGCCCACAGGAGCCGTTGGAGGAAGTGAAGGAGGGGGAGGAGCGACACCCGACCGGTAAGGTTAAAAAATCGAGCGCGGGGGCTTGTTTTTTCAGAGGCCCACAGGAGCCGTTGGAGGAAGTGAAGGAGGGGGAGGAGCGACACCCGACCGGTAAGGTTAAAAATCGAGCGCGGGGCTTGTTTTTTTCAGAGGCCCACAGGAGCCGTTGGAGGAAGTGAAGGAGGGGGAGGAGCGACACCCGACCGGTAAGGTTAAAAATCGAGCGCGGGGCTTGTTTTTTCAGAGGCCCACAGGAGCCGTTGGAGGAAGTGAAGGAGGGGGAGGAGCGACACCCGACCGGTAAGGTTAAAAATCGAGCGCGGGGCTTGTTTTTTCAGAGGCCCACAGGAGCCGTTGGAGGAAGTGAAGGAGGGGGAGGAGCGACACCCGACCGGTAAGGTTAAAAAATCGAGCGCGGGGCTTGTTTTTTTCAGAGGCCCACAGGAGCCGTTGGAGGAAGTGAAGGAGGGGGAGGAGCGACACCCGACCGGTAAGGTTAAAAATCGAGCGCGGGGCTTGTTTTTTCAGAGGCTTACCCAAATCCATAACGTTCCATTTGGAGAAGTGGGTTTTTTTTGGGGGTTTTTTTGAGGAAGCCGCTGATTGGTGGAAGAGGACCCGAGGAAGCAGCTGATTGGGTGCAACCCCGGGTTTACAATTTTACATTTCTGCCTTCTGGGAGTGAGGGATTCTGGGAGTTAGGGATTTAGTATTTAGTAGTAAAGTTTAAAGGGTAAGTTTTTGTGTTTTTTTTAGTAATTTGGGAGTAAGGTATGGCAGTAGAGATTGGCCCCATGGTTTGTTCAGCCTGCAACATGTGGGAGATCAGGGAGATGGTCGGTCTCCCTGGTGACTACGTTTGCAGGAAGTGTGTCCAGCTGCAGCTCCTGCAGACCGCATTGAACGATTGGAACTGCGGCTGGATTCATACTGGAGCATCCACGATGCGGAGAAAGTCGTGGATAGCACGTACAGTGAGTTGGTCACACCGCAGGCAAAAGGTAGGAGGACAAGAAGGGAACGGGTGGCCAATAGCCAGCAAAGCAGTAGGCAGGTAGTGCAGGAGTCCCCTGCGGTCATCTCCCTCCTAAACAGGTATACCATTTTGGATACTGTTGAGGGAGATGGCTCATCAGGGGAATGCAGCAGCAGCCAGGTTCATGGCACCATGGGTGGCTCTGCAGCACATGAGGGGGGAAAAAAGAGGGGAAGGGCAATAGTAATAGGGGATTCAATTGTCAGGGGAATAGATAGGCGTTTCTGCGGCCGCAAACGAGACTCCAGGATGGTATGTTGCCTCCCTGGTGCAAAGGTCAGGGATGTCACTGAACGGCTGCAGAACATTCTGGAGGGGGAGGGTGAACAGCCAGTTGTCGTGGTGCATGTTGGCACCAACGATATAGGTAAAAAAAGGGATGAGGTCCTACAAGGTGAATTTAGGGAGCTAGGACATAAACTTAAAAGTAGGACCTCAAAGGTAGTAATCTCCGGATTAACTACCAGTACCACGGGCCAGTCAGAGTAGAAATAGGAGGATAATGCAAATGAATACGTGGCTTGAAAAGTGGTGCAAGGGGGAGGGATTCAAATTTTTAGGGCACTGGGACCAGTTCTGGGGGAGGTGGGACCGGTACAAACAGGACGGTTTGCACCTGGAATGGAATGGAACCAATGTTCTTGGGGGAGTGTTTGCTAGTGCTGTTGGGGAGGATTTAAACTAATGTGGCAGGGGGATGGGTACAAGAGCAGAGAGGCAGGAGGTGTAAAATGAGGGTAGAAGCATTAGGTAGCAAGGTGAAAGGTAAAAGTGGCAGGCAGACAAAACCAGGGCAAAAATCAAAAAGGGCCACTTTTCAGCAAAATTGTATAAGGGGTAAATGCGTTGTAAAGACAAGCCTGAAGGCTTTGTGTCTCAATGCAAGGAGTATTCGTAATAAGGTGGACGAGTTGAACGTGCAGATAGATATTAATGATTATGATATAGTTGGGATCACGGAGACATGGCTCCAGGGTGACGTAGGCTGGGAGCTGAAACATCCAGGGATATTCAATATTCAGGAGGATAGAGAGAAAGGAAAAGGAGGTGGGGTAGCGTTGCTGGTTTAGAGAGGAGATTAAAGCAATGGAAAGGAAGGACATTAGCTTGGAGGATGTGGAATCGGTATGGGTAGAGCTACAAAACACTAAGGGGCAGAAAACGCTGGTGGGTGTTGTGTACAGGCCACCTAACAGTAGCAGAGAAGTTGGGGATGGTATCAAACAGGAAATTAGAAATGCGTGCGACAAAGGCAAAACAGTTATAATGGGTGACTTCAATCTACATATAGATTGGGTTAATCAAATTGGCAGGGGTGCTGAGGAAGAGGATTTTTTGGAATGTATGCGGGATAGTTATCTAAATCAACATGTACAGGAACCAACGAGAGAGCAGGCTATTTTTAGACTGGGTTTTGAGTAATGAGGAAGGGGTAATTAGCCGTCTTGTTGTACGTGCCCCTTGGGCAAGAGTGACCATAATATGGTTGAGTTCTTCATTAGGATGGAGAGTGACATTGTTAATTCAGAAACAATGGTTCTGAACTTAAAGAAAGGTAACTTGAGGGTATGAGACGTGAATTGGCCAAGATTGACTGGCAATTAATTCTAAAAGGGTTGACGGTGGATAAACAATGGAAGACATTTAAAGACTGCATGGATGAACTACAAAAAATTGTTCATCCCAGTTTGGCAAAAGAATAAATCGGGGAAGGTAGTGCATCCGTGGATAACAAGGGAAATCAGGGATAGTATCAAAGCAAAGGATGATGCGTACAAAGTAGCCAGAAAAAGCAGCATACCAGAGGACTGGGAGAAATTCAGGAGACCAGCAGAGGAGGACAAAGGGCTTAATTAGGAAAGGAAAAATAGATTATGAAAGAAAACTGGCAGGGAACATAAAACTGACTGCAAAAGTTTTTATAGATATGTGAAGAGAAAGAGGTTGTTAAAACAAATGTAGGTCCCTTGCAGTCAGAAACAGGTGAGTTGATCATGGGGAACAAGGATATGGCGGACCAATTGAATAACTACTTTGGTTCCGTCTTCACTAAGGAAGACATAAATAATCTGCCTGAAATAGCAGGGGACTGTGGGTCAAAGGAGGAATTGAGTGAAATCCAGGTCAGTCGGGAAGTGGGTGTTGGGTAAATTGAATAGATTAAAGGCCGATAAATCCCCAGGGCCAGATAGGCTGCATCCCAGAGTACTTAAGGAAGTAGCTCAGGAAATAGTGGATGCATTAGTGATAATCTTTCAAAACTCTTTAGATTCTGGAGTAGTTCCTGAGGATTGGCGGGTGGCAAATGTAACCCCTCTTTTTAAGAAGGGAGGGAGAGAGAAAACGGGGAATTACAGACCAGTTAGTCTAACATCGGTAGTGGGGAAACTGCTAGAGTCAGTTATTAAAGATGGGATAGCAGCACATTTGGAAAGTGGTGAAATCATTGGACAAAGTCAGCATGGATTTACAAAAGGTAAATCATGTCTGACGAATCTTGTGGAATTTTTCGAGGATGTAACTAGTAGCGTGGATAAGGGAGAACCAGTGGATGTGGTATATCTGGACTTCCAGAAGGCTTTCGACAAGGTCCCACATAAGAGATTAGTATACAAACTTAAAGCATACGGTATTAGGGGTTCAGTATTGATGTGGATAGAGAACTGGCTGGCAAACAGGAAGCAAAGAGTAGGAGTAAAACGGGTCCTTTTCACAATGGCAGGCAGTAAACTAGTGGGGTACCGCAGGGCTCAGTGCTGGGACCCAGCTATTTACAATATATATTAATGATCTGGATGAGGGAATTGAAGGCAATATCTCCAAGTTTGCGGATGACACTAAGCTGGGGGGCAGTGTTCGCTGTGAGGAGGATGCTAGGAGACTGCAAGGTGACTTGGATAGGCTGGGTGAGTGGGCAAATGTTTGGCAGATGCAGTATAATGTGGATAAATGTGAGGTTATCCACTTTGGTGGCAAAAAACAGGAAAGCAGACTATTATTTAAATGGTGGCCGATTAGGAAAAGGGGAGATGCAGCGAGACCTGGGTGTCATGGTACACCAGTCATTGAAAGTAGGCATGCAGGTGCAGCAGGCAGTGAAAAAAAGCGAATGGTTATGTTAGCTTTCATAGCAAAAGGATTTGAGTACAGGAGCAGGGAGGTTCTACTTCAGTTGTACAGGGTCTTGGTGAGACCACACCTGGAGTATTGCGTGCAGTTTTGGTCTCCAAATCTGAGGAAGGACATTATTGCCATAGAGGGAGTGCAGAGAAGGTTCACCAGACTGATTCCTGGGATGTCAGGACTGTCTTATGAAGAAAGACTGGATAGACTCGGTTTATACTCTCTGGAATTTAGGAGATTAAGAGGGGATCTTATAGAAACTTACAAAATTCTTAAGGGGTTGGACAGGCTAGATGCAGGAAGATTGTTCCCGATGTTGGGGAAGTCCAGGACAAGGGGTCACAGCTTAAGGATAAGGGGGAAATCCTTTAAGACTGAGATGAGAAAGACTTTCTTCACACAGAGAGTGGTGAGTCTCTGGAACTCTCTGCCACAGAGGGTAGTTGAGGCCAGTTCATTGGCTATATTTAAGAGTGAGTTGGATGTGGCCCTTGTGGCTAAGGGGATCAGAGGGTATGGAGAGAAGGCAGGTACGGGATACTGAGTTGGATGATCAGCCATGATCATATTGAATGGCGGTGCAGGCTCGAAGGGCTGAATGGCCTACTCCTGCACCTAATTTCTATGTTTCTATGTTTCTATGTTCTAATAAGTGCAAGGTCTGCATTTGAGTTAATTTGGAACATTGGGACTACACCCTAGCCCATCGGAGGACCATTTAGTTCTGATAACAGCAAGGAAGAAGCTGTTCTTCAAATCTGATGGAACATGCTTTCAAGCTTTTGTATCTCCTGCCCAATGGAAGAGAGAAGAGAATGACCAGAGTGAAACTGGACTTTGATTATATTGATTGCGTTCCTAAAGCAGTGTGAAGTGCAGATGAAATCGATGGTGGGAAAGGTAGGCTGTGTGATGGACTGGGCTTACATCCACAACTGGAATTTCTTGCAGTCTTGGGCAGAGCGGTACTCAAACCAAGCTGTGATATAATTAATGGTGTAACATTCCTCCATAATACAGAAAGATAAAACAAAAACAATCATCAATACAGTGAGTGGTTTCTATGTCTATGAACAAGGATCTCCAGAATGTAGCATTTTGTTCCTGCATGATTTGTCACTTGTAGTTCACTGTTCTGTTAAAAAATATCCACGAGGTCTGGCTGGGACCACAATCTGCCATCACTACTCAAATGGAAGAATTCTTCAGGTTACTGGTTTTAAAAATTGCAGACTGATTGTCCTTTTACAAACACGAGAAAATAGTTGTGTCAAACTAATAGCGAGATAACTCAAATCTGCTTCATCTTTGATGAAAATATGGCTGATATTCCATTGTCCTGCGCTATTCTTAAATCCACATCTGGAGCTGTTCTCTTTCCTTCTATTCTCAACAGGGGAAAGGGATGAGAAATATCTTCTTGAAAGACAGCACAGTGGTTCATCTGGTGGAGCTACTGCTTCACAGCGCAAGAGAACCTGCTTCAATCCTGAACTCCGATTCAGTCTGTGTAGAGTTTCCACCTTCTCCCTATAAACATGTGGATTTTCTCCCGCATCCCAAAGCCAAACAGGTTTGTAGGTAAAATTGTCCTCTGTAAATTGCCCCAAGTGTGTAGGGGAGCGGATTCAAAAGCAGGTTAACATAAAACTTGTGTTAATGGATGTTCGATGGTTAGCATGAACTCGGTGAGCCGAAGGGTCTGTTTCCATGCAATATATTTATAATAATCACATAGAAACATAGAAAATAGGTGTAGGAGTAGGCCATTCAGCCCTTCGAGCCTGCACCGCCATTCAATATGATAATGGCTGATCATCATCAACTCAGTATCCTGTACCTGCCTTCTCTCCATACGCCCTGATCCTTTTAGCCACCAGGGCCACATCTAACTCCCTCTTAAATATAGCCAATGAACTGGCCTCAACTACCTTCTGTGGCAGAGAATTCCACAGATTCACCACTCTCTGTGTGAAAAATGTTTTTCTCAACTCGGTCCTAAAAGGCTTCCCCCTTATCCTTAAACTGTGACCCCTTGTTCTGGACTTCCCCAACATCGGGAACAATCTTCCTGCATCTAACCTGTCCAACCCCTTAAAAATGTTGTACGTTTCTATAAGATCCCCCCTCAATCTTCTAAATTCTAGCGAGTGCAAGCCAAGTCTATCCAGTCTTTCTTCATGTGAAAGTCCTGCCATCCCAGGAATCAGTCTGGTGAACCTTCTGTGTACTCCCTCTATGGCAAGAATGTCTTTCCTCAGATTAGGAGACCAAAACTGTATGCAATACGCCAGGTGCGGTCTCACCAAGACCTGTACAACTGCAGTAGAACCTCCCTGCTCTTATACTCAAATGCTTTTGTTATGAGTGCTAACATACCATTTGCTTTCTTCACTGCCTGCTGCAGCTGCATGCCTACTTTCAATGACTGGTGTACCAAGACACCCAGGTCTCGTTGCATCTCCCCTTTTCCTAATCGGCCACATATCGGATTCTGGATCAGGCCATGGAGAGCCGTGCACATGAAAGTCTTGAATATTATCTCAGCAATCATCATGTCAGCCTGGCCCGGGAATTCAAGACCGTGACTCGAGAATCTTATAACCATATAACCATATAACAATTACAGCACGGAGACAGGCCCTCTCGGCCCTTCCAGTCCGTGCCGACCATTTGTTTTCCCCTAGTCCCATCTACCTGCACTCAGACCATACCCCTCCATTCCCTTCACGTCCATATACCTATCCACTTTACTTTTAAATGTTAAAATCGATCCTGCCTCCACCACCTCTGCCGGAAGCTCATTCCACACAGCCACCACCCTCTGAGTAAAGAAGTTCCCCCTCACGTTACCCCTAAACTTCTGTCCCTTAATTCTCATGTCATGCCCTCTTGTTTGAATCTTCCCTACCCTCAATGGGAAAAGCTTATGACCTGATCCAGTGGGAACTGGCTGCTACAGGGAGAAGTAGAACTGAAACAGGGGGAGCCAGTGGATGTAGTGTACCTGGACTTTCAGAAATAATTTGATGTCCCACATAGGAGATTAGTGGGCAAAATTAAAACATATGGTATTGGGGGTAGGGTGCTGACATGGATAGAAAATTGGTTGGCAGACAGGAAACAAAGGGTAGGGATTAACGGGTCCCTTTCAGAATGGCAGGCGGTGACTGGTACCACAAGGCTCGGTGCTTGGACCGCAGCTATTTACAATTTATATTAATGATTTGGACGAAGGGATTAAAAGTAACATTAGCAAATTTGCACATGTCACAAAGCTGGGTGGCAGTCTGAACAGTGAGGAGGATGCTGTGAGGATGCAGGGTTACTTAGATAGGCTGGGTGAGTGGGCAGATGCATGGCAGATGCAGTTTAATGCAGATAAGTGTGAGGTTATCCACTTTCGTGGCAAAAACAGGAAGGCAGATTATTATCTAAATGGCGTCAAGTTTGGAAAAGGGGAAGTACAACGGGATCTGGAGGTCCTTGTTCATCAGTCAATGAAAATAAGTAGGCAGGTACAGCAGGCAGTGAAGAAAGCAAATGGCATGTTGGCCTTCATAACAAGAGGAGTTGAGTATAGGAGCAAAGAGGTCCTTCTGCAGTTGTACAGGGCCCTAGTGAGACCACACCTGGAGTATTGTGTGCAGTTCTGGTCTCCTAATTTGAGGAACGACAATCTTGCTATTGAGGGAGTGCTGCGTAGGTACACCAGGTTAATTCCCGGTATGGCGGGACTGTCATATGTTGATAGAATGGAGCGGCTGGGCTTGTATACTCTGAAATTTAGGATGAGAGGATATCTTATTGAAACATAAGATTAGTAAAGGTCTGGAAACGCTAAAGGCAGGAAACATGTTCCCAATGTAGGGGGAGTTCAGAACCAGGGGCCACAGTTTAAGAATAAGGGGTAAGCCATTTAGAACGGAGGTGAGGAAAAACCTTTTCCCACAGAGAGTTGTGAGTCTGTGGAATTCTCTGCCTCATAGGGCAGTGGAGGCTGGTTCTCTGGATGCTTTCAAGAGAGAACTAGACAGAGCTCTTAACGATAGAGAAGTCAAGGAATATGGGGAGAAGGCAGGAACAGGGTACTGATTGTGGATGATCAGCCATGATCACAATGAATGGTGGTGCTGGCTCGAAGGGCCGAATGGCCTTCACCTGCACCTATTGTCTATTGTTTAAACACAGAACTGTGTTTTAGAAGAGAAATTAAAAAAGGGAAGAGAGGAAAAGAAAGATACTATGATGGATTGAGATGAACTGGGTGGCATGGTGCCGATAGAGTTGCTGCCCTACAGCGCTTGCAGCACCAGAGAACCGGGTTCCATCCCGACTACGGGTGCTGTCTGTATGGAGTTTGTAAGTTCTCCCTGTGACCATGTGGATTTTCTCCGAGATCTTCGGTTTCCTCCCACACCCCAAAGACGTACAGGTTTGTAGGTTATTTAGCTTGGTGTCAATGTAAATTGTCCCTAGTGTGTAGGATAGTGTTAACGTGTGGGGATTGCTAGTCGATAAAGACTCATTGGGCCCGTTTCCATGCTGTGTCTTTAAAACTAGAAAAAAAGAGCAATGAGAGGAGGCTTGACACTGCAACATCCTCAGCCGTCCATCTGGGCTGATGGCCCCATTCGACGTGAACCAGAGCAAGGAAATGATCTAATTGGTATCTAATTGGTTTGACAACTAATTAGAGAAAAGAGCAGAAATGGAGAACGGGAACTGCGGGTAAACACGGGGACTAAAGTACAACAGAATGAGGAAGGATAAACATTTCCTTCCCCAAGGGGCAGACATCTGTTTCTTTACAACACTGTGTTAGATTGAGGGATGACGTTGCAGATCCAGCTCAGGTCTCCATCCATAGATAGGAACCAGATCCCAGAAGGGCCACAGAAAGTGTAGTTGCTCACATAACAGCATCATGGTCTAGTCAACTGACTTCCAGTTGTATCCTGACTGTGGGTGACTGGAGTCCCTGGGCTAAAATGTGCAAGAATTAGTTTCTCAAACTCCAACAGTTTAACTGAATGTGCAGAATCCTGTCCCACCGTCGGTGTATTCCAAAGAGCTTTACAAACAATGAAGCACGGTGAAGCACTGTGATTGTGATGTTAGGGAAAGCAGAAACTAGTGCACAAATAACTTTCCACAAACAGCAATGACCAGGCTAGGAAGAACCCATACCATCTAATCATTGTTCTTGGTAAGCAGCAACCTGGCACATGTCACCAGAGAATTTTGTCCCTGACCTCAGTAAAATCCACGAACAAACTAATCCCACCTAGGCACCAGAAATCAATTTGTTTTTGTTTCTAATTGTGCTTTGCTCCAAAGTATCGTTTTTGCTTTAGTTTGTTTTGATTGTCTTGCAGAATTTGTGTGATTTTTGTATCATTTGTTTATGTGTCTGAGTATATGTACCTCTCATGCTGCAGCAAGCAAGATTTTCATTGTACCTGTACCTCACTATACCTGCGCATATGTGACAATAAACCATGACAATAAAGTGTGAAATTCAGACATTTCTAGTGGTGGGTGACTGTGAAAATCCCTGCAAAGCAACATATTTTTGATCTGATGTGAATGTCTCCTTTAGGACTGGACTGGATGTGTCTCCAGGACCGGACAATGTTTCCCCCTCTACTCTCAAGCTCTGTGCCGAACAATTGTGTAGAAAATGTTTACACAGACATTTTTAACCAGTCCCTGCAAACCTGTACTGTCCCTACCAGCTTCAAAGCCTCCACCATTGTCCCTGTACACAAAAAGGCAAGGATTAATTGTCTTAATGACTACAGGCCTGTCGCACTGATCTCTGTGAAGGGCCAATGAAGACCCTTGAAAGGCTTGTGCTGACCAAGCTGAAAAATATCACAAACCCCCTGCTGGATCCGATGCAGTTTGCATATCAGGCCAATAGATCTGTGGATGATGCAGTCAACCTGGGCCTGCACTTCATCCTCCAGCACCTAGACCGCCAGAGGAACTATGCAGGGATTTTGTTTTTCTGATTTTTGCTCTCTATTCAACACCATTGTTCCAGAGCTACTACACTCCAAACTTTCCGAGTTGACTGTGCCTGAACCCCTCTGTGAGTGGATCACCAGCTTCCTGACAGACAGGAAGCAGCATGTGAGCACATCTCGGACCCGCAAACCTCAGCATAGGAGCACTGCAAGGCTGCGTACTCTCCCCTCTTCTCTACTCTCTCTACACCAATGACTGCACCTCCATAGACCTCTGTCAACCCTGATTGGACTGATCCAGGATGGGGAGGAATCTGCCTACAGACAGGAAGTGTCACAGCTGGCATCCTGGTGCCAATGCAATAACCTGGAGCTCAATGCTCTTAAGACAGTGGAATTGATTGTAGACTTTAGGAGAGCTCCCCCTCCCCTCACCCCACTCACCATCAACAACACCCCAGTCACATCTGTGGAGTCTTTTAAGTTCCTTGAACCATCATCTCCAAGGACCTTAAGTGGGGGGCTACTATCAACTCCACAGTCAAAAAGGCACAACAGAGAATGTACTTCCTACGTCAGCTGAGGAAGCACAATCTGCCACAGGCAATGATGGTCCAATTCTATACGGCCATTGTAGAGTATGTCCTCACCTTCTCCATCATGGTCTGGTTTGGCTCAGCCACCAAGCACAACACCCGGAGGCTGCAGCGAATCATCTGATCAGCAGAGAAGGTTATTGGCTGCAACCTTCCCTCCATTCACAAACTGTACACTGCAAGGGCCAGGAAGCGAGCGGGCAAGAACATCTCTAACCCCTCTCACCCTGGCCACAAACTCTTTGAATCACTTCCCTCTGGAAGGCGACTCTGGACTGTCAAAGCTGCCACAGCCAGACATAAACACAGGTTATTTTCCGCGAGTAGTAGCTCTACTCAATAACCAACAATCTGTAGCCTCCTTTTGCTCTGGTATTTTGTTTGGTTCACATGTTTGATCAATGGTATTTTATTATTAATGTTTAGTGTTTTATGTGTCATTTGTAACTGTGACTGTATGTCATGTTGTCACTTGTGGGCAAAGCACCAAGGCAAATTCCTTGTATGTGAATACCTGGCCAATAAACGTATTTATTCATTCAATCATTCATTCCTTAACAATTATGCACGGTATCACATATCAAATATTTGGTGATGCATTGAGGGATGATGCAGGGTCTTGACCTGAAACGTCACCAACCCTCTGCCTCCACAGATACAACATAACGCGTTGAGGACATCCTGCAATTTGTTTTCCTGCATGTCAAATGTTTGTTCAAATGAGGTACTACTGTATTTAACAAGAACCTGATTACTATCAGGTATGGTTTCTTACATTTGTGACAAATGTATCCATGGCGTAATCAAAGCTATGAAATTATAAAAAAAACTTGATAACATATAATTTCATCATCACCCAGCACAAATGCATTTTGCAATCCTTTTCATATTTTGCTTCAGGTTATAAACAAGGAACAATCTTTCTTCTTCCTCCTGGTCAACTTTCTGAGAATTCTGCAAACTCTTTCTAATCAAGATATGTGAAGTGCGGTGTGGACTTGAAATGTTGCTGGTGCATTTTGCAATGCACCACAGATGGCTCAGCAGACAGAGGGTGAAGCCCTTGTTGCTGCTGTCAGTTCCACTCAGATTCTGCAAAGACAAGGACTGGGTGATTGAAATGCAAAGTGGACTTGTCCATTTGAAGCTGTCTGACAATTCTTGAAGTCTTGAGCTCTTTTACACTCTATGTTAACTGTAAAATTCAGAAAACTACAGGAAACAGCAAGGAGTCTCGGTTCTACTCAGCCAGTGGAAAGACATACGGCATTTGAAAGCTCAACGAGAGAAGAGAATGCTGTTTATTTTGCTTTGTGTCTTTGCACTGCCTGTCACCGCTAATCGTAAGTATCCTTTTTTTTAAAAATATATTTATTAGAAGTACATTACATTTTAATGGTACCTTTTTACAGGTTCCCAGAATTATTAAAACATTATTTGTATAACTTCCTTTTTTTTTAAACATTTTTTTTAGAAAGAAATGAGAAAGAAAGTAGTGAAGTGTGAAGAATAGACTAGTGAGTGTAGAGTGAAGAAAGAAATGTGAGAAAGTAAAGCAGAAAGGAGATTCTCCCAAGCAACCCATCGATGTTATTTTTTTAATAATCTTAATCAATTCAGTCAAAACCAGAATTTTTTATTTTATGATGATATTACACCGCATGATTCCACTAGGGTCAATAAATGGAGACCAACTCATTAAGAATTGGTCTTTTTTTCTATTAGGAGGAGTCTCATTTCTTCCAAATGTGCCGTTTCCAATATATTACCAATTCACATTTTGAGTGTTGGTATAGTAGCCTTTTTCCAAAATTTAAGTATGAGTTTTTTCGCTATTATTAAACCATAATTAAAAAATGAGATTTGGGATATATTTAATGTATTTACATCTCCAAAGATATTCATTTCCATGCTAGGTTCCATTTTTATCTTAAATAAACTAGTGAATATATCAAATATATCACACCAAAAACTTTGAAGTTTTATGCAAGAAATGAAAGAGTGTGTAAGATTGGCATTTTGAGAAAGACATTTATCACAAATTGGTGAGATATTTGAATAAAATTTATTCAACCTAACTTTTGAATAATATAGTCTGTGTAATATTTTAAATTGAATTAAATTATGTTTGGAGTTAATCGAACATTTATGTATATATATCAAATACCTCTCCCATGTTTCTTTAGAAATTTTTATCATTAAATCTTTTTTCCAGTCTTCTCTAATTGCCTCTGTTGAAGGCAATTCTCTATTAAGAATACTATTATATAGATATGATATTAATTTTTGTGAGTCCGCCTTAATATTCATTGCTTCTTCCAGTGGGTCTATCGTTATATTCTGTAATCTTGGTATATATTTTTTTATAAAGTCACATATCTGTAAATAATTAAAGTATTGGTTATTATTCAAATTAAATTTTGATTTTAATTGTTGAAATGATAATAAATTTGCCATTTCATACATGTCACCCAACTTTTTAATTCCCAGTCTTTCCCATTGTCAATATGTTTTATCCATAATAGATGGTTTAAATACGGGTTATTCACTATTGGTGTTAATGAAGATAAGTTTCTTAATTTTAAGTTTAACTTTATTTGTTTCCAAATTCGAATTATATCGTGTATAATTGGATTCTTCTTATATAATATATTATTCATTTTATCGGGGAGAAGAGAATCGCTCCTAAATCATAAGGGAAACAATCCTCTTTTTCCATTCTTATCCATTCCATCTGTTGAGAAGAACAATCCAACTAATAAATAATATTCTTAATATGCACTGCCTAATAATAATATAAAAAAATTAGGCAGTGCAAGTCCCCCTACATATTTAGGTTTACATAAATGATTTATTTTAATTCTATGTGCTTTGTAGTCCATATAAAATTCGTAATATTAGACTCTAGTATAAAAAATATATATTTTGGTATATATATTGGTGTGGATTTAAATAAATATAATATTTGTGGTAGCACTATCAGTTTTATAGCATTTATTCTGCCAATTAATGATAGTGATAGCGTTTTCCAAAATGTAATCAAAGTGTTCAATTTATTTAACAGAGGACTAAAATTAGCATTAAATAATGATTTATATCTTCTGGTAACTTGAATACGTAAATACTTACATTTTTCCGTTGCAATTTTAAATGGAAATTTTAATAGATGATTCGCTTTCTGAGGATGTAATGACATAATTTCACTTTTATTCCAATTTATTCTATATCCAGAAAAGGAACCAAATTCCTCTATTACATTTAATATGTTCGGGATACTCGTTTCTGAATTTCTAATATATAAAGGTATATCATCCGCGTATAATGAAATTTTATTATTAGAGTCCTTAGAATTATATCCCTGAATATTCGGATGAGTTCTTATCCTTTCAGCCAATGGCTCTATCATAAGGGCAAATAGCAGGGTGATAAAACACATCCCTGCATATTGCCCCGTGATAGTTGAAATTTTTGAGACAACGTATTATTAGTTAATATTCTTGCTGTTGGTTTATTGAATAATAATTTTACCCATCTAATAAAATTATCTCCCATATTAAATTTTTGGAGTACTATGTATAAATACTGCCACACTACCTGATCAAATGCTTTTTCTGCGTCCAAAGATATAACTGATAAGTCTTCCTTTTCCCCTTTATGTGAATACATTATATTATAAAGTCATCTCAAATTGTTAAATGATTGTCTTTTGGGTATAGAAACATAGAAACATAGAAATTAGGTGCAGGAGCAGGCCATTTGGCCCTTCGAGCCTGCACTGCCATTCAATATGATCATGGCTGATCATCCAACTCAGTATCCTGTACCTGCCTTCTCTCCATACCCCCTGATCCCTTCAGCCACAAGGGCCACATCCAACTCCCTCTTAAATATGGCCAACGAAACTGGCCTCAACTACCTTCTGTGGCAGAGAATTCCACAGATTCACCACTCTCTGTGTGAAAAACGATTTTCTCATCTCAGTCCTAAAAGACTTCCCCCTTATCCTTAAACTGTGACACCTTGTCCTGGACTTCCCCAACATCGGGAACAATCTTCCTGCATCTAGCCTGTCCAACCCCTTAAGAATTTTGTAAGTCTCTATGAGATCACCCCTCAATCTTCTAAATTCCAGCGAGTACAAGCCAAGTCTATCCAGTCTTTCTTCATATGGAAGTCGTTGCCATCCCAGGAATCAGTCTGGTGAACCTTCTGTGTACTCCCTCTATGGCAAGAATGTCTTTCCTCAGATTAGGTGACCAAAACTGTACGCAATACTCCAGGTGTGGCCTCACCAAGACCCTGTACAACTGCAGTAGTACCTCCCTGCTCTTGTACTCAAATCCTTTTGCTATGAATGCCAACATACCATTCGCTTTCTTCACAGCCTGCTGCACCTGCATGCCTACTTTCAATGACTGGTGTACCATGACACCCAGGTCTCACTGCATCTCCCCTTTTCCTAATCGTTCACCATTCAAATAATAGTCTACCTTCCTGTTTTTGCCACCAAAGTGGATAACCTAACATTTATCCACATTATACTGCTTCTGCCATGCATTTGCCCACTCGCCCAGTCTATCCAAGTCATCCTGCAGCCTCCTAGCATTCTCCTCACAGCTATAAACCCCGTTTGGTCCTGGTTTATCTATTTATTAATATATTTGCTCAATCTTCTTGCTAAAATCTTTGCTAAAATTTTTTGGTCTGTATTTAAAAGTGATATAGCTCTATACGAGCCCGGATCTTCTAGATCTTTATCTTTTTTTTGTATAAGGATAATTGTAGATTCTGCTAAAGTTTCTGGTAATTTCTTATCGGTAAAAGCATACCTGTATAATTTAAGTAATCGTGGGACCATTAACTCCTGAAATCTTTTATAAAATTAAATTTAAAAACCATCAGGCCCTGGAGTCTTCCCATTTTTCAATTCTTTTATTGTTTCTCTTATTTCTTCACTTGTAATCTGGGCTCCTAATTCCTCTTGTTCTAAGATATCCAATTTTGGCAAGTTACACTTATCTTATTATGTTATAATTTTATTGTCTTCAATGTTAGTTTTATATGTATATAAATTTTGATAAAATTGAGCAAACCTTTTGTTAATATCCTTAGGTAAAGTTAATAGTTCCCCGTTCTCTGATTTGATTTTACTAATTGTTTTTTCCTTTTCTTGTTCCTTCAATTGTCGTGCTAGAGGTTTATGTGGTTTATCCCCAAATACAAATTGTACTTGTTTTGTGATCTGAAATAATCTTATTGCTCTTGCCGATAATATTCAATTAAGTTTAAATTTCAGTAATGTGATCTTATTATGTTTATCTATGTTTGGGTCTTTTTTGTGTTTCCTAATTCTAATAATTTAATTTCCTTTTCTAACGTCCCTTGTTCTGTCCTGTTTTTTTTATTTAGAAAAACTTTGATACGAAATTATAACGTCCACAAATGAAATGCCTTAAAAGATTCCCATAATAGAGATGGTGAAATCCCTGGAGTCTCATTTATTTTAAAAAAATGTTCATTTGTTGTTTTAAATACTCGTAACCTTGTGAGTCATTAGCTATTTATGTGTTAAATCTCCAAAAAAACGTTTGTACCTGGCATACACTTAAAGTGAAAGTCAGCGGGGAGTGATCAGAAATAATACTGTTGTGTGTATTTAGGATTAATCGTGTATGGTATTAGTTTTGAGTCCACTAAAAAATAATCAATTCTTGAATAAGTTTTGTGTACTGATGAGTAAAACGAATATTCCCTTCCAGTTGGGTTAGTTATTCTCCATAAATCTATTATATTAGTGTTTTTTATATGTGTTTAAGAATTCACTCTAGACTTGGATTTTTGCACTACCCTTCCTAAATTTTGTTGATTTGTCTAAGTATGGATCTATAACACAATTAAAGTCCCCCCCTAGTATTACATTTTGAAAATTGTACTCATCTATTTGATCCATAATTTTCTTAAAAAATTGGGGATTATCAAAGTTTGGAGCGTAAATATTTATCAGGAGTCAGTGGAGTGCAATACATTCTCCTGCCACTATCGTGTATCCTTCCTTCTTTATCAGATATTGTATTCTTTAATATATTAACGATATTACCTTTCCGAATAATAAAAGCCGTTCCTCTGGCTTTAGCAGTAAATGACGAATGATACATTTGGCCTATCCAGTTTGCCCTAAATCTCATCTGTGTTTGTAGTTTCGTATGCGTTTCTTGCAGAAAACGCTATATCCACCTTCAAAAGATTTTAAATGGGCCATAATCTTGCCCCTTTTAATTGGATCATTCGCACCCTAAAATTTCAACTACAAAATGTGACTCCTCCATTCTTATTTTCCTTATTGTCCTGCATTATAAATAGGTTTTAATAATTTTACTTCATGTGGTGTAATTAGGTTCCTCAGACTTTTGGGTATGTGGGTATCATCCCACACTTCTGATGTTATTTTACCTCTCCTCCGTATATTGAACCTCTGTAATAAAAAGAGAAAGGTGTGTTGAAAAATAGTGATGAAAAAAAGAAAAATAGTTAATTGAGCCACATAAGAGTAAATGCAACAACAACAACAACAAAACTCTTGATTTTAAGGTATCCAAAAGGTGACCCCTAAATAAAGAAGCTTTTTACAGCTTTTTATGCTAACATGTAGCGAAACGCCTATGTGACTTTAACCTGTTTAAAACAGCGGGGATTGAACCTCCGAACTTTAGACTCTGCGTGGACGTGATTATTCATTGAGTTCAGCCACCCAGTAAATGGTTTTAGACCCTTTTACAACTAACAATGTTGCACCGTTTTCATCCAAATATATCTTAATATCCGGGAGATACATCTTAATATATCTAAGGAAAAAAAAAAAAAAGGTCTATTAATATCCTTAATGTTTCTCTTTTCTACCCCGATTTTAAACCTTCTATATTACTTGCTCGGTATCCCCGAGTCCTAGAATTAAAAAACATGAGAACACCTGCCCTGTACCTGTCCAATATACAGTATTCATTAGTACCCTTAATTAGCCAGCCTGTTTCAAGGGTTGGCATTTCTTATCTTAAATACAACCATCTTCCAGCCCAAACCTCTGGAACTTTTCCAGATCATTAATGCCTCTTTCTTCCCACAGGTTTATGATGTTCTAATATTCTTATACCCCTTTTCATTAATTATAATGTGTTAGTGTACATCCTAAATTGTATTTCATTTCTTTTCAACCAAATTAACCTTATCTATCTGTTAATAATAATAATCTCTATATGCCCCTTATCCCCTGAATCCATTAGGTTAATACCTTGGTTCCTCATATTAACATTACTGTAATAGCATAACCATTAATTAGTGGATATATATTAATTAATTCTTTAAGTTTTATATAGTTAATTAATTCTTTACATTACATATATACTGTATTATAAAACATTTCTTAAGTCCATAATGTCCTTTGATTTTCTTTCAAATCTGATCGAGTTGTTTCAAAATAACTGTTCTTTCAGTATTTATTTCTCTTCTCCTTATCTGTTCAAGGTTGAAAACCAGGGCCTGTTCGCATTGCATACATATTCCTGACAGATAAAGCCTGTCCTGGTTAATGTCTAGAGCATTCCATCGTCTTAATTACAGCACAGATTCCCATAGACATTTACTCATCCGCTTTTACTTCTGTTTTTTCTAATTTTCTTTAACAATTTCTTGTGCGTAATTAAATGCCAAATCCGGGTCCGTGAAGGCGCGTTGAATAGAGTTATAATTAATTTTCATTTTCGCGGGGAAACACTATTCGTATTTCACCTCTGATTTACTTTGCAGAATGCTGCTTACTCTTTTAAATTTATTTCTTTTTTCCAGTATTTCACGTGAGTAGTCTCTGTAGAATCTGACAGTTTTTCCATCAAATGTAAGCCTCTCCCACATGGTATCATCTTCATAAGTTTATCCAAACTTGAAATGTCCAAAAATTTCACAATAATCTGTCTTGGGGGAGAATTTGTTTCTCTTCTGAAGCGACCTGAACCCATGTGCACACATCAATCCTTTGGGTTTTCCTTCAACTTAAAGACATCTTTGAGTATTTTAGTAACGAGGTTCAGTCATTAAAATTCCTAGCTCTTGCCCTTCCTTTACTCCTACAAACTGTCCTCAAGTTCTGTCTTCCTTGATCTAGCTTCAAAGTGTTGAATTTATCTGTCAATTTATTCAATTGCTCCCGATTAACCCCTTGTTCTTCTTTTTCTGGTCGATATTTCACGAGACATCTCACGTATTCAATCTTCATATCTTCTATCAACTTTATCAACTCCCTTCATTCAATTCATCAAATTTCTTATTATAATCATTATCCATTCTCGCCAAATTACTGAGTCGTCTCCTCTGATCCAAATCCGACAGTTTTGCTCCAAAAAATTTCAAAATGTTCCTTTTGATTCAGACGCGCAGCAAAGCCCTCTGCTTTTTCTTGGAGAGGATTAACCTCCTTTTAGATTAATTTGCTCTCAGTATCTTGTTATTTTAGTGAGCATTTTTGGGAGAATTCCTTGTAAGATCTTGGTAGATCTTTAGTAAGATTAGCTCGTTACTGTTTCTTCCCACTGCTTCATCTCTTTCTCTTTTTCGGTCCGTTTCGTCTCCCTTTTGTAGCCATTTCAGATTAGCTTGTTGAGAATTCAAAATTCTTAGTCTGAAACTTTCAGTTGTTGTTTGGAGGGCTTGCCAAATCGTCTTCCAGCAGGAGTCTGATTGTGGGATTTCAGTCTGGATAGTGGAGCCAGCAGGGGTCTGATAGTGGAGCAGCACAGCCGGGAGAAGGGACCACTGTTAGTGTCCACAATCCCACTCTACCATTTTCACAAGCTCTCCACGTGGTGAGGGTTGACAAACAGCACAGCAACATCGCAGCTCAACCGCCTTCCACAAGGGGCAGGGAACCCAGGGAGTGGGCGCAAGCTCCTACATTGACTGTGGCCTCAGGATCAGTCTTAACGTTACATTCTCTGTGTCTTCACAGGCTTGCAATGTCAGTGGTTGGGACATGGAGATACACCGGTCAAGGTGACGGGGAGTGAGGGTGGGGAAATAGCGCTGTGGTTCTGTACTTGCAAGTGCATCACCCTCACCATGAATACAAAGTACAACATTCAGCAGCTTCTGGTTTTTGAGCCGTGGAGAGGATTCCAAGAAGAGCGGGGGTCCATAGGACACAAAATTATCTATCAAGCAACAAGTATTACAAAATGTGTCATTAATAAGAGAAACTCGCTACAAACCAATGGGGGTCCCGGCGGAAGATCGATGCTTCCATCATCATTAATCACTGAAAATACGGATACTAACAAGGCCTCATTTTCGTGTTGAGCTCTACAGAGCCAAACGGACAAAGTTTGGATGCCCAACATGGACTATCACAAGTATCATTGAGGAATTATTTGTAACTGAATGGATTATTGTACTGTAAAACTAAGATTGCCTGTGATTCCGATGTCACTGGCATCGCAGGACAATTGTCACGCTGTTGACTTGTTAGGTAACATCACTGGGAGATCATGTCCTTGATTGACCGCCTAAAATACAACACGTTGCACTAAACTGAATTTAACTCTATTCACCATCCCTTCAACCCACGTGACCCGCTGATCAACATCCTGGCTGTCGCTTTTGATAACCATGTTCACTCATACCTCCTCATTTCTGCCTGACCATGATGTACAGTCACTGTGGAAATGGGGTATGTCATTGCCACAACTGGCCTGCTGTTATAGTCACATATTATGTCTCCTCCAGTTAAGTTTCAGAATTGGTTATTGGTTTATTATTTGTCTATGCACTGAGATACAGTGACATTTTTCCGATGACTCTCCAGACAAATCATACCATTTGAGGCACTAGAAATCTGCAGATGCTGAACCAGAGCAAAACACAAAGTGCTAAAGACACAGTGGGTCAAGCAACAACGTGGAGGAAACTGGACAAGGCAATTATCCGGTGGGATCCTTCAAACAGATGAGTATTAGGGAGAAAGATGGGATGGGGCAACGCTTGCCATGATAGGTGGATGGAGGGAGGAGAGTGTTTGGGGCACGGGGGAGGTGCCCATCAGATGGGTGGAGACAGTGATAATGGTGAGTGGTGAAAAGGAGACATAAAAGATGTCCAGACAAGGAAACAAAAAGTAAAGGCGAGGCAATGGAAGTAATGGGTCCAGGGGAGATGGCAGGGGAAAGACCTGTGATAGAAGGAACTATGGATTTGAGGATGAGAGATGAATACGGAGAAAAAAAGGAGCAGTGTGACAGGGATAATTGGAGCAAAGTGTGCACAGTGGGCCTGGTGGGGGTGGGGGGGGTGGGGGGGGGGGAGTGGGAGTTTTAACTTGAACTTTGAGAGTTCAGTGTTCAATACGGCCGGGTTGGCGGTTACTACTTCTCAAGCTAACTTCAAG